>JAUPFR010000001.1:117821072-118297129 GCA_036925125.1 Oreortyx pictus | reverse complement strand
AACTTGCCGGGCACTTTCCTGCACTTTCAGCTCCGAATGAAGTTGTTTTGTTTGTTTGTTGGGGTTTGCTTGTGTTGTTTTGTTTTGTTTGGCTCGCTTTTTTTTTTTTTTTTGGTTGGTTTTTTTTTTTTCTTTCTGGTTTTTTTTTGGCTCTTTTTTTTTTTTTTTGGCTTTTTTTTTTTTTTTTTGTCTCTCCTTTTGGGCAGCCACCCCCACCCCCACCCCCCCTTTCCAAAAAAAAAAAAAAAAAAAACCAGCGGGAAAAACCAACAACAACAAAAAACGCAAAAAAAAAAAAAAAAAAAGAAAATATGATGAAAAAAAAGAACAAAAATTTAAAAAAAAAAAAAAAAAAAAAAGCGACAACAACAACCGAAAGAAACAACTACTACTCAGGCTGCAAAGCAAGTTCGTCGCTTCTTTGCTGGGGACACAGACTCATCACTCACTTTCCGCCAAACTAGGGGGGCCCCTCCCCCGCCGCCCCCGCCCGCTCCCCCCCGCCCCCCCTCTTCCCGCCGCCCCCGCCCCGCCCCGCGCCATCGGGGAGGGGAGGGGCTGCGAACGGGAGGGACTATATTTCCTCGCGGCGCGCGCGCCTTGATTTCCCTTTGCCTGGGGAAAAAAAGTTGTGCCGCGGCTCTCCATGCTAATGCGGCGGTACCCGGATGGAGAGGGAGAGGAGGGGAGGGGGGGGGGAGGGAACGGCTTCGGCTCTGCGCGTGCGCTGTGCCCGCCCCGCCGCGGTGGGCGAGACAACAACAAAGTGCGAGGGCTCTGGGAGTGGGGGAGGGGTCGGGCTGCCTCGGCGGGGCAGCTTCCCTCTCCGCCTCCGGGGCCCTCCTCGGTTGAGGGGTACGCGGCTTCGCGCTGCTGGGTCTCCCCGCTCTCTCCCGCCATTTCCTCGCTCCCCGCCTCTCCCTCAGTGCCCGGGACCCAACCCCCCCCCCCCCACCTCCCCCGTGTCCCAGTGGGACCGCGGCAGTGGGATGCGCGCATCTTCCGGGGCGCGGTGCTTCCCGCCCACCCAAGGCTTTAAACCAACTTGGAAGAGTTCATGAAAGGGGTTATTCCACCCAGTTCGGTCAAGCCACGCAGCAGTTACATGTGCCACCGAGCCACTGTGCACCATAGTGCCATCTGTATCTACGCGGACGGGAACGCATAGCGTCCGTGTCACCTTTGTTCTACAGATACATTCACATCACCTCTGTATCGCTTCTTCCACGGATCCGTTCCCCAGTGTCAGGTCATTAGCACCTGATCCAGCATCGCGTCTGCTGATAACTTTTTAAGTACATCTTAAACGAGCGGCATAAATTTTCAGCACGTCCGTGTTTGGTCATGTAGTCGTGGTGCTTTTTTTTTTTTTTTACGGGGTTGGAAGCCAAAAGTAGTGCTCAGAATAATTTTACTGATAACACTCAAAATTGAGGGCACGTCTTAACATGAATGTTGATGGCAGAGCGCTGGGGACAAGTGCCTCAGTGCATGGGTACTCCCATGCCTGCAATGATTGCGTGCTGACATTTTATTTAAGCAGCACAAAAATACGAAGTAGAAACTCACCCTAAACAATTAGTGAGTATTTTAAACACCACTGTACTCCAGATGTGCTTGGATGCCAATTTTAATAACAAATTAAGCTCCAAATTAAAGACACCAGTGCACACCAAACCAACGCACATCAAATATACTGCAATTAAAGCTCTTTTGAAATGTAACATGCCAGGAGTCCAAAACATTGTAGTCAGTTTGCATTAAACTTACCAAGTGCATGTTGTCCAAACATGATATAACTTCCTACATTTTAATTGTGGAATCAGGAAATCATTAAGGTTGGAAAAGACCTCAAAGATGATCAAGTGCAACCATCAGTCCATCACCACCGTGTCCACTAATCCATGTTCTTCAGTGCCACATCTACACGCTTTCTTATAGTCTTCGGAGACAATGACTCCCACACTTCCCTAGACAGCCTGATTTTCAAAGTGTCAAGTTAGAAATTCCTGCTTTGCTAACCAGAGGTTTGACTCAACGAACTCCCAAAAGCAAGAATTTCAGAAGAAGACTTTCAACTAGAAAGAGACAATTTGCGCTACAGGTGACAACTACCTCCTCACATTCTCATTCCAAGCTACTTCCTCTCTACGTGAATGACAAAAAGATCCACAATGACATATTCATAGTCTGAAAAAGTTGGAATGAATCCTAAATTAAGCAGAAATCTTCTGTTAACCTCCTGATTAAACAAATCGATAAAACAAAACAACAACAACAACAACAAAACCCACCACCACCACTGACCTTATTTAAGCTAGTAGTCTAACAGTAGTGGTTGACAGACTACAGTTATGGTAACAGGCCACATTTTCAGTGGTTGTTCAGTGTTGCCACATGGCTTGAACGAGTAAAAACCAAGAAGCTAGTTTCATTCTTTTTCTGAAGATAATTTCTAAGGAAGTTTATTTTCTTTTGTCAGTGTATTGGTCTCTGGATTGAAAATACTGGAGACAAATGTTTAATTCCCAATCAGTAAAAATGGCCTAACTGCACAGTTTTTTAAAAACAAGCACTACTGACATGAGTAAGGACAGATAGGTGAGTCCACAGACAGTGATGAATATGAAAATGTTTCAGTGTTAAATCAATGTCACTTCTCATGCCTTCTGTATGTAAGTGTTTTGTAGTGCTAGACCCAAAAGAGTAAGGCTTTGCAAGGTAAATAAATACCAGATGAGACCTGAAAGTTTTTGTAAACTGGGAATGTTACCTTTGTAACCTCTGCTTGTATCAGCGTAAAACTTCTGTGAGTTTAGAATCATCAACTAAAAAGTGACTAAGCTAGTCAAGATTCATTTATGTATTGTTAATTCCTTGGCGTTGTACTGGATGATTTTTTTTCTGATGCATTTTTCATTGGTGGAGCGAAGAGACATTTTTTCATCATTATAAAGTAGTTACTTGTTCATCAGAATAAAAATAGCAATTACTGTTACCTTAACTTCTTCCATAAAGTGTACAATTTCAAGAAATGTACAATTTGCGAGGTGCCAGGAGGAAAGTTTTTAGAAATTTATTTCAACCTGCTTGCCTTTCAAAATTAGTTTATATGTCTACAAGGCTATGATGGGTCACAGATTTTAATATAAATATAAATTATAAATTATAAAGCATAATGAAGTACTTTCCTTTTCATTTATTGACACTACTTATATTGTTTCCTAGGGAAGTTGTGTAAAATACATTAATCTGTCAAATTCATTTATGCGATAATATTATGCAGTCACCTATAAAAATGTTAACAGCTTTGTGCAATTTACTCAAAGATTTCAGTGGCAAAAGTCATACTGCGTGCTGGAGGGATAGGAGAGCTCGATGAGCTTCCCTTCTACCTATGCATCTATATATGAGACACTTACAGTTCAGTTGGAGAATGCAAAGGAAATGGAAGACAAGGGGAACTCCAGGCAGTGTGGCAGAGGGATCTGCTTAAACATGGAAATACACAGTCAGTGCTAACTAGGAAAAAAAAAAGCTGTGTTACACGTAGTGTGACTTGTCATATGGTTAAACACATTTTTTGTTGTCCCTTGGAAAGGTTGTCATTGCTTATACTAATGACAATAAGCTGAGGGGTGCAGCTGATGTAATAGATGACAGGGACACCATTCTGAGGGGCCTGGACATGTTTGAAAAGTAGGAACGCGAGAATCTAATGAGGTTTAGCAAGGCCAAGTGGAAAGTGTTACATTTGGGTCAAGGCAATCCCAGGTATGAGTACAGAGTGGGAGAACTCATTGAGAGAAGTTCTGAGGAGAAGCTCTTGGGGCATGGGGGTAAAAGGAGGTGATTTTCCTCTTCTACTCTGCCCTTGTGAGGACTGTGTTCAGGCCTGGGGCCCTCGATAAGGGAAGGATGCAGAGCTGTTGAAGTGTGTCCAGAGGAAGGCCACAAAGATGATCAAAGGGCATCTCCTATGAAGAAAGCTGGGCTTGTTTAGCTTGGAGAAGACAAGGCTCTGGGGAGACCTCATTGCAGCCTTGCAGTAGTTGAATGGAGCTTACAAGCAGGAGGGGAATGACTTTTTACACGGTCTGATAGTGATAGGACAAGGAGGAATGGCTTTAAACTAAAAAATGGGTAGATTTAAGTTAGATGTTAGGAAGATTAGATTTTTCACCCAGAGGATGGTGAGGTGCTGGAACAGTTTGCCCAGAGAGGTTGTATCTGTCTCTCCGAAGGCCAGGTTGGGTGGGGTCCTTGGCAGCCTGTTCTAGCTGGTGGCAACTTTACCCATGGCTGAGTGGTTGGAACTAGATGACCTTTTAGGTCCCTTCCATTCTCTGATTCTGTAATTCATACAAATTTGGAGACTTCAAAGGTCCTCTTGAAAAAACTGTATTCTTTCTTTCTCTGTGCATTGGAGATTGTATTCAGAACCTGCAAGGGGGCTTTCACATTCAAAGATCCTACCTGCAATCCTGGAGAGAAGGTGTGTGTTTGACACTGAAATATGTTACCTCCCTACAGCCAAAAATATTGTTGGCTTCTGCGTAATATATATATATATTTTAATCAGATATATATGAACAAAGATCCCAATTTCACAAACACTTTTACTAGTGAAGGGCTTTATGCATTGATTGGATCTGATAGACCTTGGTAACAAAGTTACGTATACGCAATAATGTTTCAAAATCAGACCCTTTCTCTGCAAAAGTTACTGCAGAAATGTTTTTGACAAATTGCAGTACTTTTCAGGATAACCACTGTACAAATAGAAGGCCAATAAGTGATGCTTTTTGTAGCAATGTTTCCTGCATACAGAGACTCATGACCATTGTCCCTAGAACACAAAACACCCCAAAGATCTCGCTTCTAATGTATCTAATTACAGGTAGACAGAAATCCAACACCCAGGATTTAAATCTCACACAAGTCCCAACAAGAGTGGACAGTGTTCTTCTCTCACCAATATTACTTACTCAAGAAGTGATTTGCAGTGCTGCAGAGGAGAACAAGATACCTAATTGCTTCAGGTGATGCTGTATTTCTATTACAATTAACTTGGAAAATCCACTTCCCACATACCTTAGTATAACATGTTCCCTTTCTTTCCTACAAAGAGTTCTGCAAAGTTGTGGAGGAATAAAGTGACTTCTAAAGACAACCGATGTCTTGATTGAAAATGTCACGCACTTCAAATTCTTCTTTCCAAACTGACAAAGAAAAGAGGCTGATAGTAAGGCAGCCAAACAAGAAGGGAGCAGTTGCTCAACACAGGGTACCCTGGAAGAGTACTTGAAGTGAAAGAGTAGTGTACCATGGAGGTTCAGCTTCAAACTGGTACTGACTTCTGTGCAAGAACACAGGCTCTTGATGCATATGGGAAAATAAATAAATACATAAATAAATAAATGGTACAAACCAGGTTAGAAAAAAGAGCAGAGCTTGAAGCCACATTGAGAGGCTTAAGGTTGACTGATCTATCCAAGTTGCATAGCTTGTCCTGTGTTTTCCGAATACTGCCATCCTGCAGTTTGTTCCTACCCCTTTTAAGACCGTCTCTCTAGCTTAAGATGCTTTAGAGAACTGGAATCAGTTTTATGAAAGCAACATTTTCCTCATCACAAAGTCATCTTAACTGAGGCTTAGAGACAGTGTCTGTCTCAGTGAGACTGAGATGTATCCAGTTCTTGGCTGTGGTGGAGAAACCTTCAGGAAAGGTAAAACGAATCAGGAAATTATGCATTTCCCTCTGTTTAATAGAGGGGAGGGATGTGAAGAATAATGAAATGCCATTGTCTGAAATTTGCAGATGGCTGCAACATGATTTTCTCAGCTCGTTTCCAAGTCTTTGGAATCTTCATTAACTGGGCTAGCAGTCTCCCAAGAACTCCTTCTCCTGGGTTTGTATGTTACCTCTTCCATGCAATTGTGAGAAGAATTGTGTCCTTTCCTTTTCTTTTCTTGAGTACAATCAGTGCCACAGCAGCAGAATTTACTGTCCTTTGATCCCTTCTACGTCATGCATCCCAAAATTGAGAGAATCCCAACCATTAGTGATGTATCAATAGACAACAGCAATATCAAAAGGCATTTTAGTCCTTTTGGAGATTCATTGTGGGGAAAAAAGAGCTTATCCTACCTACCATGAAAAAGACTGTGGCTGAACTTTGGCGGCCCTCACTTAACTGTAACTCCTCAGGCTATTATTCCCCATGTGCAGCTATCTTCCTCATCTTGTTTTCTTTGTCTCTTTTTTTCCATCACTCTTTCATTTCCCCTGTTGCTCAGCTCACATAACTTCATCCAGTCTGATCCTGCTCACTCAGATTGTTCTGGAAGTACAGTGGTACAGAAACACCAGGTGCCTGCAGATGAGGCAACAATTTAAGATTCTTCAGCATGTCCCAATGGCAGTCTGACATCTAGTGATCTTCTGTCAATAAAGACAAATCCTTCCACCTACTCCCTTTCCTGTCTCTTGCTAGAAAATCTTTTGACTCCAAATAACATTTATTACTCTAAAGGTTGAAGGGAAAAGAAGCAGCAAATCAGCATCTTGACAGATTTCTCACAGTCATTTATGGTTGTATGATATTGTCATTTATGAACTATGTGATGAAACGGGGAGTATTAAATTTGGGGATAATCTTAGCTTTGGAAGGCAATGTGTGTTTTGAATGAGAGTTGAGAATGATTGTGACAAATTGGAAAAATGCTCTGAAAAAGTAATCTGTGATTTCATATGAACAAGTGTGAGGGATTAAATTTATGTAGATATGGTTAACTTCACAAACATAGGGATAGGTACTTACTGCTTAGATAATGATTCTGCAGGAAAGAGTTTTTGGTTTACAATGAATCGCTAGCTTAGTAAGACTCAAAACCTTCATGTTATTATAAAAAGGGCTGAGTAAGAGTGAAACCATTAGATAAACAGAATGATCCCTGTGCACCACTCAGCAATGGCAAAGCCTTAGCTGGACATCTCTCTCCAGTTTGGAGTTCCACACCTCCAAAAACTTGGCTGAATTCGAGAGAAGACAAACACTAGTAAGAGCAGTCAGAGGTCTGCAGAATGTTTTGTCTAAAGGGAAAGGATTAATTAGATGCTTGTACTTACTTAGACTAACCAGAGGACTGTGGAGAGATGTTATAAGTCTTCAGCCATATAAAAAAGAAAGAGAGTAACTCTTTCTTCTCATCAAAAGTGGGAGAACAGTAAGTGTTGGATTTACGTTACAGCAAGCAAGATTCGAACTAGACATTGGGGAAAAAAAAACTTCTAAAGGTGAAAGTAGATAATGTTCCTTCTGGAGACAAAGTTGTTGAAGATCTCAAAGAAGTGGTTAAATATTCTACAAAAAGGATGGGAGTACAATTTGATACTTTCTTGGAAGAACTGGATAGACAAACAACCTCCTGAGACCTTTTCTGGACCAAGATACAATTATCCCTCTGATAACGCACCCACATTTTCTTTGTAGTAATTCAGAATGTAGCACAACTAAACAACAAGAGTCTAAAATGAGTAGGTAACTCCAAAAGCAATGTCTCTTATTTCCATGGAAATTTCATCAGATATAAAGAGCACAATAACACTGTTTGATAGAGCAAACTCTCAGCTACAAAGCACCATTTTTCAGTAGTCACCACCACTGGCCAACTCACGTGGATGACCTGATCAAGATGCTCTCAATTTCTTTGTGTGACAGCTGTGAATGGCCATCCAGAATGTGGCTTGTCTTTCACATCGTTGTTGCCATTACTGAAATGCATAACCCACTGCCTTAATATGCTCACACATACTGGTTGGTTTCCATAAATGTTCAGCAAGTGTCAGAGTTTGACAGTGGGTGCCATTTTTTCTGCATGGAGGAATTCAGTGACACACCTTTGCTTCATACACACTTCCATGTCAGACATCATTCTGTCAGAACTCCCCTCTGCTCCCATCTGTTGCACAGCAACACGGTGTAGCAGAATGTTGACAGGGCAGTTCAGCCTCTACTGTCATGCCACCAACATCTGCCTCTGATGTTATGAGCCAACATAATAAGATAGGTGGCATTACTTTTGGAGCAGCCCTCATACTTAAAGTCTTTAGAGAACTATCAAGAGTTTTCTGAATATGTTTATTTTCTTGTTTTACTTCTCCAGCATGAACAGAAAAAAAATTCCGCAGCCTCAGAAATATGCTTAATATCGGTGAAGATGTGCAAAAGAGTCTACCGTATCTATTAGATGTAAGTACAGTCTCACGGCTTTCTTACTGAGAGAAGGATCACATCAAAAACTCAGAAGGTACGTCAACATAATAGAAAACAGGATATTGTTCCAGGGTTCTGTCGTGATCCCAAACCAGCAATTTTAGGGCACAACTGAAAAAAACAACAACTGTACTCACTTTGGTTGAGCTCTAAAAGTTAATCCTATGAACGTGATATCTACTGTGGAATATCTTGAGGCTTTTCTTCAGTCTTGACCTGCCATTATAAGAGCAACGTTGCTTCCCCTTGCTTTAGCAATGTAATCAACGTTTAGCTTATGGAAGTTTTCCTTATTGCTGCATTCATTCATACCAGCTACATCGCTGTTCTGGAACACAGATTTATTCAACACATAAGGCTTAAGAGCCCAGAAAGCAATGTTTGTAAATACATTTGCATCTATGACTTGGATCCCGAACACCTTTAGATGTCTGACTCATCCTTCAAAGCACAGATCTGTTTGACTTTAAAAGGTGTTAGGAGCCTGTATGCCTTTAAATTCTGACTTTTCTCTTGAGGAAGGAGCTCTTCTGGGAGTCTCAAGTCAGTTGCTTGCAATTAAATGATCAGCTCTAAGCTTTTTTCCAGTTTTAACACTCTCCCTTGTTCTCCTGATGTTATAAGTACATTCCTCTTCTGCCTTTTGTTCTGCCCTTCCATATCTCATGTATTTCCCCCAGTTTCTCCTAGCTGTTTCATTTTAGCCTTCTATTTGGATCAAAGAATCAAGCCAACCAAGCACACTGAATCACAAGAAAGAACTAAATTCTGTTCTGTATGCACACAACTCTTACTGAATTCAGAAGAAAATGCCAGATTACAACTTCAGAAAATATTTGGCCACTTAAACGCAAAATGCCATCAGTTTTTAATGCATTGGACAAACTATAAGTGGGTTACATAATACTAATTCAACAACTGGGCTTTTGCTTTCACTTCAGTCCTTGAAAAGTCCGTCCCTGTGCTGTCATATGTTCATACAAAAAAGAACTTCTGAAAAATGCAGACATCCCGATGCAAGAAAAATCCATCAAAATAAATTAAAATGGCACATTTGCAGTTCTCAAGAATTCTGACTTAATTATTATTATTTTTTAGGTAGAAAATAACTGCATCAATAAGTGCAACTTAAAGCTCCAGGTGAGCTCCAGGAGTGATCATATGGAGTTCACTGAAGTTCTACTGGTCATCCCTTTGAAATCACAAGCTAGATGCACATTCCTTATCCGGGGGCAAAGAGGTAAAGTCAATTCCATTCTTTACCCAATTCCTAGTTATTATAAATATGAAATTTAGGCTGTTGTGTGCTGCTTCTCATATATCACGTATTCTACAGTGCTTGGTAAAGTAAATGAACTGCTTTTCGGAGGTTTTGGTATTTCACCAGGAAGAATTAAAACAGAGTTATTCTCTCTCTTGATTTCTTTGTTTAGAAAGAACAGCATTTTATATGTCTCTAAATAAACTTTAATGCTCATGTCAATGACTCTACAAAGTGTAACACTATGAAAACTGAACCCCAATTACTGTCCCTATGTTGTAAAGTGACCTGTTCAGAAAGGTGGCTAGAGTCCTCATAGTTCAAGACATTTGGGAAAAGATGGTCAAGAAAACATTCTTTCTCAAAGAGACTCCTGTTATGTCAAAGAATCGTACAGCGTAACCAGTGCAGAAAGTATGTCTAGCATCTTTCTCTGAAAAGATGTGCCTGGGCTGAACTGCTGAAGCAAGTCCTGAGAGTGTAACACACCCCTGATTTACTCCTGTGGTGTCAGTGCAAAGTATAATCGCTGGCTGAGAGATTTAAATCAATGCCGTGTGATTTTCAAAAGCTCTCATACTGAGCTAGCATCACTAACTTTGAAGTGAAGGGTAAAATTCAAATGAGGTATAATAATGCTAGTGCTGAGCACTTCTGAAAATCCCTCCCATGACCTTGAGGCTCAGGAAATATGTTAAAATTTGATCAGCAAATTCTGGGCACTTCTCATATTGAAACGAGCGCTTTTAAGGGTGGGGGTGGGCAAGCAGGGATCAAGTCTCTTCAAGACATATAAAGTTACACACCTCAAAATTAAGCATAATACAATTCTCTAGCAATTTTTTTTTTTTTTCTAGATTAGGCTACAGGCATAAAAACATGGGCTTATAGATAGTAAAGCAGGAAAAAAAATGTTTAGAGGATTTAGAAAAGGAAACAACATCCTCCAAGTAGCTTAGTCACCTGAACTTATGGTGCTCCATCCTTTTCAAGATGCATGCATTCACACTTGAGACCCACTGACCTTCAGTGAGCTCTGGGCTTCTGGTCACCTTTGAGAAAGAAATCCTACCTCTGCTGAATGCCATATACTCCCAGAAGTTTCATCAACAGAAGAAATCAACAGGCTATTGAAGTTCTCTCCTCACTTTCAGTTGATCTGTCTCCTTCCCCAGGAACAAGCAGTCCATACCTTCCAGCATCACTCTCCAGAGTGTGCCTTGACCTCCTTTCCAGGCAGGAGGTAATGAGCCAACTGTTTCTACAAAATGCTTTCTGAACAGGTTCAGCTCCCTTCAGCATGTCAGAAAACTTGGGCAGCTTGATACGTAAGGCTGGCCGAAAATCACAGTAATACAAAGAACATCTCACACTATGCCTGAATTTTTCCAGCCTGCCAAGGTGATTTTAAGGCCTCTTTACAACAACAGTTATGAATTTAAATCTCTCAGGCAGCCCCAAAAATCTTTTATTTAAGCTCTCTAGATAGGAGAGAATAACCAAGTATCAGCCCGAGCCTACTCATACTGCAGCCATGTTTATGGTAGAGGTACCTGTGCCACTAGAATCTTCAATCTACATAAGTCATGTGCCGTGACGGAAATTTTGTGCTTGTCCTGCTACTCAAGGAACCAGGCCTGGCTCTGACAGGGGCCTCAGACTTCCCAATCTCTGTCTTCTTCTCAAGGTCAGTGAGGAAAAAGCAGTCTGACACCTGTCATCTTGGCTTTACCCCAATTGATGTAGCTGCCTGATGCCATATTTTGCTCTTGCACTAAGTGCCTGTAAACGTACTCTCTAGGCTTTTTGCCCCCGTGCACCACTGCTGATTTCATTCAATGCCACTTTTACTTCAGATGAAAATATTAAATTAATTTCTGTGGCAGAATGCAACAGGGCTTTGTAGTGAAATGAATAGACAATGATCCAGCAGGGAGTGAAAGGGGTATTATAATGCACTTCCCTTTGTCTCTGTGCAAAAGTTCCTAGCACTACTGAGAAACATTTTCACGGGACAGTCAAATTTCTGCTGAAAAAGGATGTAAAGGTGAAGAAGCCCATTCCACTGTGTTCAGTAGGCTGCTGTACAGAGAAGCCCTGCTTAACATTTCCGCTGACACAGAGCCTTAGGGCAGAAAATACATTGAAGTCCCACAGTAGAGTGGTAGTAATGGCTTTTTAAAACTGTCTCAATTTGTATCATTTGCAAAGCACGAATATTCTATCTGATTTTAATTATAGGATTCTCCTAGATATTGTATTTCGTTTTCTCCCTTCCTCCCCACCTCCTCTTTCAATTTTGTTGTTGGCACTGCTGTCCTGCACTTCCAGCCTCGCTCTGATTTGCAAGGCTGATCCCATCACCAGAATCCTTTTATCAGTCCGCTTTGAAAAAAGAATTGAATTTCTTTTGTACATTGGGATGAATTTGTAAATAACACTCGTTCAACAAATTTTGCTCCAAGGATCACTCTGGGAATATATTCAGATCAATATCATCCCTGTTAATATCACTTGAAAGTAACGCTGCACAGCACCACAGTGAGGCTGTGGGAGTATCATCTTCAAAACAGGGAGTCTGAGAAAGCCAAATGAGAAGTGTTGAGCAACAGGATATTGTACATGCAGTCCATGCACTCGTTCTCAGAAGGAGGGGATACCAGTTATCTCCTAATAGCGCAGCAGTGCAAACATAGCCTCCCCACATCTAAGAGCTGTGCACGCTGAACTTAAAAAATAAAATAATTCATTCTTTTTGTGACAGAAAGACCTCATGTCCAGTGCAATTATTGTTCATTGTGTCTTACTTAACGCATAATCACAGGGAACGCCATCAAAGAATATTAAAATGTACAGTCTGCATTCTGAAGGTTTTCTTCTTTAAATAAACATACTGAGGTTCTTTAAATAGTTCTCACTGCACTAAGCATAAGTGCAACAAAAGATATGCAACGGCTGCAAAACACAGCAGAGCACCAGAAAAAAATAAATAGATTAAACTCTTGAGTTTATGAGTCTTTCTGTCTTGACCACCGATGCTCTGCTCAGGTGCTCAAATGCTCTCACCTCACTCAAAGGCTGATAAAACAAAAAGCTTTTAAGAGTTACCAGGGTTGTCAAAATAAAGCAGGGAATATATACACAAGGTTGCTCATTTTCATTTCCCAGATGAACCTTGAAAGGCCTTAAGTACCTTTGTAAATCTTACAGAGGTGTCTCCAGTGGAGAGATTCTGTCCCCAGCCAGGACCACGTGGCGTATATAAGAACATACAGATTGAAGTACACACAGCCTTGTTGATGCAGATCTCTGAGCTGCAGTTTTCCCAAGTTGAGCAAAAAGTTGGTACTGATGCGCTGATACTTCTTATGTATTTTCCACTGTAAATTCTCAGTCTTGATGCTTTTCCTGTCTTTTTCTGGGCTAAATGTCAGCTTCCCTGGTCTTGTCCCAGTTAAATACTAGGTGAGTTGTATAAGGATGCCAAGCAATTCACACGACAGTGTTCTTTAATGTCTGTTTTACTCTGCTGCAGAAACCCATTTTTTCTCCTTTGTTTTGCTCATTCTTGTAAGATCAGCATTTGGCTTGTTTTGGTTTGGTTTTTGTATTTTTGTTTTTTTTTTATGTCCTTCATTCTGGTCTTAAATCTACTTTTTGTCCTTTTATTTACAGGGGAAAACTGGAAAGCACAGCCCAGGCATATGACAAAATCAGAATCAGAAAGTTAGCAAAAGGAAGGCCAAATTTACTTAGAGAGCATCTCATTATTTTTTTATTCAGTCTCATGATTAGGTAGGAACAGGCTGACTCATAACATTTGAGTGTCCTGGCTCAGCAGTACTGCTTCCACTGTCAGAAAGTTCCATCCGCTGTTCCATTATGGTCCTTCATCTCACCCTCAGCTGATTTGCATTGCTAGGCAAGTAGAAGATCACAAAAATTAAAGAGAGTTATGAAAAATTATTTGGAGCAAAAGAACACAACTTGGAGAGGTCTTTTCTGGAACGGCTGACCGCTGTTCCTGAAGGCTTCCCAAGTTAAACATGCAAACTGGTGTGGTTGGGATTCGAGTATTCTCTCACTTGGTTCTTTAGGAATGGAAAAAAACCTGTTGGTCTCTGCTCCTTTCATTCATTTCTGAACTTATATTGATTTGTTGCAGTGTCAGTGATACAGTAACTTGTGTTAATCTTTTTTCTTAATTATGTTAGCTGCTGAAACACACGACTTACATTTCTACATGCATTCCTCACTCATCTGCTCTGAAGTGATAGGAAAATGCAAAATAGATTTGTCACTGGCAATATTTTTCTATGTACCTAATGTTAAATGTCCTCAGTTATTGGCTGAAATGGTATACATAAAGTACGGTCAGGAATACAGCAGCAATTGTAAGCAGAAGAGAAACCAAAGATATAGCTGCAGGTTTGGGCATCTCCTTCACAGTATGAAATGCCACCAATTTTGAAACACAAACCTGCAACTCACATGAATGAATCTTGACGCTTGAGATTAGAACCACAGAGATCGATGAATTCCTTTATTCAGCCATAGCAGCACTGACTTCAATGAGGTTTGCCTAAGGACATGCAGAGTCTGTTCCAGTGGTCCAGCTTGTTTGAACAAGAACTGATTTACAGTTTGTCTTTCATGAAAACGGTAGCCCTGATCCTTCTGAAACCTAGGAGATCTTTATTTTCATCAGTCACATGTGGGCTCACTACACCAACAGGACAGTAAAATTACATTTATACTATGTAATGACAAGAATTTCTAATTAAATAACAGCAGAACAAGTGAGAAATTTATCAGGAAAGTGGAATAACATTTTAATTAGCCAGAAATTGAAGCGGAAGAAGTTCTATTTTGGACCAGTATTGAATACCATAGAAACATCATATTTCCAGTGAGTTCAAGAATTAGGTGAACGCAAATACAAAATGAATGTCTTTACAGGATGAAGCTGCACAGAAAGAGGAGCTACAGAGAAGACATTTGTGACAAAGAAGTTAAACAGGAGGCCACAAAAGAGAACATGTAAGCCAAGCTCACCTAATTCTTCTTTCACTATAGAAAGCTGCAGTGGAGAAACTACATTGACTCAGCTCCACACCCAGCTCTGGGAGACTTCTGAATCATCTAATCAGCAAATAGTTTGGAAAATGCAGCCTCGTAAATACGTTCTTAAATTAGATTTAATCTCAAGGCACTTGCGTATCTAAACATCTTCTAGCAAATGTGAGCTAATGTTCTGATTTGACTCTAATCCACAGTTCCTACAGCAGAGCTGAAGAAGCCCTCAGGTTGTTCCTACAGAGGAGGCGTGCCTGATGCTAACCTCAAGATGTGCTCAGAAGTAAAGGCTTGCCCTTCAAGCAAACATCATGCTGGAACTTTGTCACTACTCAACAAGTAGTTGAGTAGTGAAAAATACTACTTTGATTTTTTTTTTTTTAATTGAAAATGATGCTGTTTGTTAATATATTTTAACAACTCTCTGTATGGGTGAAGTCTAGACTTTAGAGACAAAAGTGGGTGACATAAATTTCACTGTTACCTTTGTCATGCTGCTACAGTACAAAACTGAGCAGAAAATGTTATTGAGATAGCCATAGATTTAAAACTACTCTCTCTAGAATGGTTTATGTGCTGTCAGCACAACAGGCAATTATTTTTTTAATACATACATTTAACGATCTTTAAAATAAAATAATCATGACAAGATATGAAAGGGTTGAGAACAAAATACCGAAAACCACAGCTGAAGAATAATTTTCTCTGCTGAACCACCCAGAGATGTTAATCTTTCTAGACTGTCATGTAAAATAAAATGCATTCTCATCTACATTTACATTATATTTGTCTTTTATCACGCAGACAATTGATGCACAGTGGATACGTGTTATTTCAATGCCTATATATCTTTCATGTCTGCATGCATGCACACTCAGCTGTACACACATATATGCACACCCTCACATGCTTGCATGTAAGGTTTACTACAAAGTTTTGCTTCAGTTATTCAAATCTAGCTGCTAAACACATGCACAGCTGCAGCACAAGTGCAAGTTGAATCAGCTCCCCAAGGAGCAGAGGCTTGGCTCACAGATTCCTTAGTTCATTATAATCACTGCTTTCAGTCTCTCATTACAGAGAAACTCTGTCACCGAGATTCTTTAGAAACCTGAGGCCGATGACTCTTCATTTAAACTAGTGTCACTTAGACGAAGTCAAAGATATAACTGAGAGGGCAGTGTTTCAGGGAAGACCACTTAAAGACAACAATTTTTAACATTCCTGTTCTGTAAAGCCCTGATAAGGTTTCAGCTTCCACCAAATCTCTGTTAGCACTAACTACTCTCAAACCAACAGATTCAATATTAATTAAACAGACCTCTTTCTCCCCACTGTAAAAACACAGGGGCTAAAAATAAACCTGTTACAAAATACGCATTTTGTTTATACATATTTACATAGATCTCAGATCTGAATATATACGTTACCAGAAGGCTTAACCAATCTGATGCAGAAGATCAGTGAAGCAATCTGTAGGCTCTGCAGGGGCCAGAAAAGGAGTGCTTGTCTGGTGGCAAACAGCATTATGCAAGATGTGTATAGGCTTTGGATTGTGAGGGGGAAATAGTTGCTTAAGTTGTGTATCTGGAGCGATTGGCAATGCTACTGCTCATCCCTGCACACAAAGAAAGAGAGGATCATCTCTCTTTTGCGCATTTATTAAGATTTCCAAGCTCAAGGCTACCTTCTTGCTACTCCAAGATTTAACCATTTTGACTTCTTTTACCTTTTCTTTTTTGTTTGTTTGTTTTGTTTTGTTTTAATCCTTGTGCCCCTGGAGTTTGATTTCAGAGGCAGTAACATTGCATCTTATTTTCAGCCTTCTGTCTCTCACAGCCCTTCCCCTCTTGCACACCCAATGCATATGACATCTCCGCAAAGTGAGTATGTTTTTCACCTTTTTTTTCACTTTTTTTTTTTTTTCCTCCTCGTGGGAGGAATCTGATGGGGGAGGAAGAAGGTTGGAAAAGCCTGCTGGGAAACCTAGTCCAACCACAGCTGCATTGCAACAAAAGAGAGTTCTGCACAACTGCACAGCCCCTGCGTGTGGTGTGTGGGCAGAGGCTGTGGCCACGGGGACCACAGGGATCTAGGAGGATCCCACAAAGAGCCCATTTCCTCAGGTCATGTCACCTTGGCTTCATAATTTTTGGATTTGGGGCAACTTCATAGAGAAATCCTTGAGCATACATGTGGACAGGATGCCCAGGCTTGTCACGATGGGGTGCCAGGACTTGGACAAGGAGCAGGGTGAGGCCTTGAGCATCAGGAACAGCAGCTCCTCTGGCTGCTTCATCTGGCAGCACAGGGCTGCCTAATGGGAAAACTTTCTCACTGTTTCTTCTTTGAAAGAGATTTTATTTTCACAGGAGCAAGACAAATTGCGTCTTGGATCTGCCTTCAGCTTTGCATCTCAACAGGAATACAGCTTTTAACACATCACATACATTTAAGCAGTCATTCATATTTCTCAATAAAAAATTGTGGAAGGTGGGAGGTCTTCCTACTTACTGTCGGTATTTTCAGCACACAGCCAGTTGCATGGTTACATTGTACACCACCACTACCACACATCATCCCTTGATTTCTTTATTTATTTTCTGCCTAGGGGGAAAAAAAAAAAAAAAGGAAAAAGAAAAAAAAAAAAGAAAAAGTGAAGTAATTTCTTCCTTTCAGTCTCCTGGCCAAGAAACTGTGGGGTAGAAAATGGAAATTCTTGGAAGCCTTCTGAGATTATTTATTTATTTTATTATATATTTTATTATATATTTTATTATATATTTATATATTAAGGAAATCAGGTGCTCAGCTTCATGCTTTTAAAGCAGAGAGGTATTCACTCTTGACAGTGCGAAGCTTTTTGCTAATGTGCAGACAGGAGTTTTCCTGGTGATTCTTTCACAGCGACTGTAGCACATGTAAGGCAATAGCCCAGATCTCTTTCCCTTGCTTTCTCTTTTGCCTAGATAATTACATGAAGTTTCATCTTCTCCCCCTCCCCCTTTCTGTTAACCTTGGATCCATAGTTTCTGCTGATTACTCCCTGCTCCTTTCCTCCAGCACATCAGCTGTTACTTTTCATTTCATGGCTCAGTGGTGAAACTCTTGAACTCTTTTCTCTTTACATGTCCAACGTGCTTTCTTCTCCTAGATGCTTTTGACTTTTCTCAAGGTCTCATCCTTTATCACAGGAACATCGTGTTTGCTCACTAGGGCGCAGACACTCCATAGACGCTGCAGCATGGTGAGAGGGGGATGTGTGGGATGTGTGTTGCAAACTGGACAATGGGGACAGTGACTGAACCTTGCCTCCTTCCTTACTCTGGGCACTAAGAGAGGACCACAGCTCCCCAGGACCCTCTCTCCCAAAAAATGGGCTGGCAAAGTGCAGCCAATTTAATCCCCTCATTTATAAGCATCGCAGACCTGAGCTTGCCCAGAACCACTGCAACTCAACAAAAGCAGAGAAAGGAAATATTCACTCCTTCAGATCACCAGGAATAATTTTACAACCCCTCTCCAACCTTCAATCTGGCATGGATTGGCTGGTTAAACATTGCAGTGCCGCCAGATCCCTGCTATTTGTGCACCTGGCAATACCACTCCGATCTTAAACGTGTTAGCAGCAGCAGGGCTGGATATTTTTTCTTTTCTTTACTTTTTTTTTTTTTTTCTTTTCTTTTATCTTCCACCCCCTTCCCCTCTTTTCTTTTAATAACCAAAGCAGTGAATGGCAGACTACATGAAAGGACTGATCAGCAGGCACTCATCATGGTTGTGTCGGTGGGGGGAAGGGAGACACATCCGCCTGATTTAGTGACGGACTGGGGAAAACACGCTCTGACGGGAAAGGGGCTCTTGGGGGAAGGGAAAGCAAAGAAGGGTTAACGAAGCAGCATCTGCCAACGTGAACAGGCAGCCCTGGAAAATCTCTGCCCTGTGTTATCTGAGTGGGGGCTGTACTAGCCTCCCCTCTCAGCCACAGTTTTTGGAAAACCGAGAGCCATTGCCATCACAGAAGTCCCAGATCTTCAGATTAGAAGCCATCAAGACCACCACTGACTTTGTCACAGAGCCCTGCTGCCACCAGCCTCACTACCTCCAGGGATGGAGCTCCACTCTCAGCTCAAGGCTGCCCCAATTGTACGTGAATTATAAACCATGTAGTAAAAAATTAGGTTGTGTTGCATGATTTCCCCGCACACACACACATCAAGAAACATTGCTGTCATTTTTTATGTGTACTTAAAATGAGGTGTTTTCCTGTTATCCAGTGTCAGTTTCTCCTCCTGTTTCTCAGTTAGCTCCAGTGACACAGTGTCACTTAGTGATCTAAGCCCAAGCCATGGACTTCAGAAGACCATGGACTAAAGAAACAGTCCCCATGTTGTCTTCAACCATGGTCTTTGGTCAGGAGAAAGCTACAAGAAGCAGCACACAACTGGGAAGTCCTTTCCCTACAGAACAAAAGGACACTGCAGTGGGACAACAGTGCTTCACCGTGGTACCGTGGGCCAAGCCATGGTACCAGTGCTAAGATCTGACACTTTTTCTGCCTCTGAAGAAGAAACTTTCCTTTAAAGTTTTAAAGAATTTTTAATCTCTTCCTCATCTTATCCTTTAATCCAGATGTGTAAGGTAGCATATTTCCACGTGCCAAAGTGCTGCTAAGTGTAGTATATATTAGCTACCTACAGAACTTCATTATGCTTTATTCTAATTCTGTACCACTCTAAAGATACAGCTGTACTTTGGTGACAAAAATAAGAGTTTCTGAACACAGTGTTCAGTACACATATCTACAGCATTCCAAATGGTGACAGCAAGTGCAACCTTTTAGCAGAAATAAAAAAAGAGTTCTCATGATTATAACTTAGAGTTAAGAAAAAACTAACAAGCTTGAATCCACTTGTCAGCTGGGTCCCATAAAGAGTCTCTGACATTTTTTAAAGGGGCAGAAAACAATCTTTCAGCTAGTAGACCAGCCCTCTGCATGCTGTGGAAATAAGTGTGCATATGACAGATCTAATAATAGGTAGCTGTCATGGTGATGGGTGACCAGAATAACTAGAATACCCCTTCTGCCTCCCTGTCTGCTTTCTTCTCAGTCTCCCTTCGGTTTTCTGTATGCATCCCCCATTTTCTCCTCATTAAACTTGATAGGATTCTGTTCAGAGCCAGGACTACCTTGTTTGGCACTATTTGCATAACCAGATCCTAAAGGGTGGCATACCAGCATAGAGTACGGACTATCAAAATGCACTGAGCACAGGTTGTCTGTGCAGAGATAAATAACACCGGCATAGTAACCAAAGTCTCAGAGTTACTCAGCCTGATGCACGCATAGTTGATGCAAAATTGACAGAGACCAGGTCAGGTCGACCACACCAGCCTCTTGCTGGTGTTAGTGAAGTGTGAGTGCACAGTTAGAGAACGTGAGAAAATGTACTGTGGAAGCAGGGGTGGGGAAACAGAGAAATAGAATAATTCCTCTATAAATCCTAAGAATATGTCTTTCCCTGTGCAAAGACAAACTTCAGTGTAATCTTTGCATTTTCCTGCAAAATCACCCAACTCCTACTTCTCTCTCTCTCCCTCTCTCTCTCCTTTTTTTTAAGGACATCAGTATTTTTCAGTCGTAAAAGAGTCTTTGTAATGTACTCATTTTGTGAGGCCTTTTGTTACCTCCATATAATTCTCCCAGACAATTATTATCACAGTCATTGTTACACAATCCAGTTAAAGCACTCCTTTTGCGCCTCTGTCTCTTTCTCCTTCAACAAAATGAAATGTTTGAATGAAGAGTTACATTCCTCAAGATAATGAACTCTCCAGAAGGAAGGTAATGGAAAGTACATATTAATTAACAAGGCTGAATTGTGGTATGGTATTTATAACACACTGAGAGATTACGAACACAGAAAAAGAGTTGGCTTTGTCTTCTCTGGATCGGGCCTTCTTATTTTAAAAGTACAAAAACCCAGACCATGAACACACGTGCCTTTACTCTTGAGATTCTTCACACAAATTGGTAAGCATATGCATTTCCTGTCTCCCTGCTGTGTCTTTGGCCACAGTGAAGTAAGAAAATTTCAGACCTTCTCCTAGAAGTCTCACAATATCCTAGTAAGGACATTTTACTTTGCTTTCTGCCTCATTGGAATACACAGTACAATCACAAAAGCTACACTGTCTGTAGGTTTGAGGCAACACTGTCCCTTCTGGTTAGACTTGGAGGGGCAGAAAAAGGCCTGGTCCTAGGCTGGTTCAAGGAAAGCACAGTGAAATCAGGTGCAAGCACAAGTCTTTTTGAATTTTGTTTTTTATATTCACTTGTCTCTTTCACTCTATATTTGCTAAACGTCCCAAAAGTCATCTGCACCACTTCTGTCAAAACATCTTCCTCTTCTTTCTATAAGGAGACTGGTCCCTCCAAGGGTGTGCGAAGGACATTTCAGGCTCTAGTCCAAGAGTCTGAAGTCAATACAGCCATTACCTTCCAGAAGTTTTGATGAGAGCAGTGCAGAAAGCCTTGCCTGCACCAAAGAGCATTTTCTCATATTTCTCTGCCAATGTACTGTGCTGCTTGTGCTCCCTTGACACAGCATGCTGCCAAGTAAGTGGAGCTGCAGACACAGCAGTGGTGTAGTCAGGTCTGTGGTGTTGGTAGGCCCAGTACACAAAGTGGCCTGCTGTAAGCAGGACCAAATTCATATTCATTGTAGTAAAATGAAAAGCTTCCAGAAATCTTCAGAATGCAAAGCTGTAAAGTTCTAGGCCATTTCAGGGTCCCCGTTTCAGCAGCCATGAGCTTTGTCTATGTCTCGGTCTATGGGCCTTTTGAACCTGAAGAATTTTGCTCCTGAAGTTGTTTCAGTTTTTAACACAGCTTCAAATGCTTCTTATCATGAATTTGCTAAGCAGTCAATTCTGTTAATGCACAGTTATACCAAGAAAAGACTTTAAAATTTTAATTTCTTTCAAATTTAAATTCGACATTTCCTTAGCGAGGAAAAATTTCAAGGTTTGGGAAATATTAATGTGACAAAACTTCCCTATTTCTTCAGTGATACCAATTGCTCTGAATGAGGATTCTGTCTCTGCTTTATATGCCCATACTGTATGATAATGATGTAACAGTAACGTGGACATAAGCCTTCTTCTTCATGTTTACAAAGCAGAGAGTTATTTGTGGCTGTACTTTAAAAACAGACTTGGTTTCTAACTCTCTTAAACTCAAACTGTGGAAAGCAGAAACTATTCAGCATTACACCAGGTAAATTCTGTGATGTGACTCCAGATGCAAACCTGCATGAAAGCAAGACTCTGGTTTGTCTGAATGCCATAATTACAGTCTTTCTGGCTGAGGATGATCCTGATGAGTGTAGCTGCTAAAGACATCAATCTAAATATAGACAAACTCCATGTGACTGTATGGCAGATGTCAATTTGCTATTTAAACTCTGCTCTCCTGTGACTTACAAAGAAGAAATAAGTGAAAAGAGGGAGACTCCAAGATCTTACCTATTTAATCACATGCAAAGTAAAATCTTGAAAAAATTTATAAAATTCACTAACAGCAGCCGAATGACATGGGGAATGTGTATCTGAAGACCAGAGCAGAACTGTGAATTTAATCACTGGTGAAATGACTTCGAGGGTGTCATCTCCATCTTAAAAGTATATTTGCCCTTCAAATAAAGGAAGAACAGGATCATGTTTAACTGTCGGCCCAGCCTTGGTGTGGACCTGCTGACAGCACTGCCACTAAGAAGAGGAGCTCCAATGGCATAACAGCATGGCTCAAGTAGACCTGAGACTGTACACATCAGGCACTGTAGTACTAGGCAAGAAGTGAGAGCAGAGAGAGAAATTAGCATGGACGCTTTCCATTTTTACCTGCTGTAGTCACTGCTATTATTTCTCAAGATGCACTGCAGCACATTTACTAGAATTTAAAATAAGTAATAGCAAATGAGCAATAGGTTAAATACTAAAGAATACGAGTGATTTTTTAGCCCATATTTCCCTTAACCCAAATTCCTAAATACAAGATCTCTTACTGGAAACAAAAGTAAAACAGATACTTTGCAAATAGCAAAGCCTTTTATTGATTGTCTTGTTATTTTTTATTTAGTTAGTTATTTTTTTCTGACAGGAAATACTGCCCAGAAGCAAATGCCATCTTCAAAATTTATTCTATCTGTGGGCCAGTTTTAGAAAGAAAAGCATTGTTTTCCTGTAGTGAGGAAACTTTGCATTACCTTGTATTTTAATTCAAATCTATTAATCTCAAAGGGGAACTAGTCCAGCAGAATTTTCTAGAATGATGAATCCTAAATTTGATCTGGCAAGAGGAGTGAAAGAGAGGATGTTATGGGAAGCCCTTAGCAAAGGGAGAAGGAAAATGGGAAGTTTTGTTCTCTAACAGGAAAAACGTCTACAGAAGTGGTCCTAGATACGACTAACACACTTGGCCTGTTGTGTATGTAGCAAGAGGAAATGCACTCCAGCTGAGAGCAGAGCAGCTTCTATTTCAAATAAAAAGGACCCCTATATTCCTTTTTTATATAGGGAAAGGGCTAATCTGATAGAAAATCCTTGATATTATATTCTTATTTAATTACTGTCTGACTTTTGGTCTCCAAAGGGAGCCTCTGTCAGTTTAAGTACTTCATGGAAAGATCTGCTGTTAGGTGGAACAAGTCTAAAACCACATCTTCCTACTCCTAGGCCTGCAACTGCTCTGAGATATACTAAACTATACATCCAGTCTGTGCAACAGATCTAGAGTTAATTATTTACAGCTGAAGGTTACAGTTTGACTTTTGATGAAACCAGTTCATAGGCAGAGGTGCAAAAAGGAGATTCCAAAGCTACTGAAAATCTCCTCTCACCAATTTGAACACCTGTAAAAAAAGTTAAAAGGATTGAGGTCACGCATCTTTTAACTACAAAATCTAGTAAGTTAGTTAGTACCTGCTCAAAAAATATATGTCAGAAACCCTTAATATAACACAAGATTGCCAATCCTGCCTGCAGTAAGCATAGCATATCAATGGCCTAGTCAGTGCCCTTGGGAAAAGATGTCCCTGCATCAAAGGAAATCATTCTCTTTAGCTCCTCTCCGGAAAGAAGTCTGGGGACAGGGGAATGTCAGTCCTCTCTGTTACTGCTTCCTTAACTTTTGTCACAGCACAAGTGATGAAGAGGCAGCCTTGCTGGTCAAATTTATAAGTGCCGGTTCATCTGCCAGTGTTACCCCATCTGTGCCAGCTTTGGACACTGGAGCTTTGGGCTGGCACCTTTCCCATTTCTTCTCAGTGAGCATGGGCTGCTGAGCCAAGGAAACATGCTCAAGAGGAACACCCACCTGCCCAATTACGTTCACAAGTTAATCCCCTTGGACTTTTCATAGAAATAATCATATTGGCCTCACAGAGTGATCAAAAGTTTTTAATCAGTGATTGCTGATTTCCCCTTGACAGTGCTGGAAAAAGAATATAAGGTCCTTCTGATAGCTGGTTGTACCCCAGAGGAGTAGAAAACATGTAAAAGCCTCACAGAAATTTTTAGGTTTACCACTAACTGGAATTTAACTAGGATT
Source organism: Oreortyx pictus (assembly GCA_036925125.1). NCBI lineage: Eukaryota > Metazoa > Chordata > Aves > Galliformes > Odontophoridae > Oreortyx > Oreortyx pictus. Next base: position 118,272,903 of record JAUPFR010000001.1, on the reverse strand, counting down.
TGTCCCCTTGTTTTTGATAGTCTAAGAAGTTAAAGACATTGTTCACATTCGAATTGTTTATTTATTATTGTTATTATTTTTTATTACTGTTTGCATTCTGCTATAAGGTGTTCTCACTGCTACTGTATAGTCTTACAATTTTAATCCTTCTTCTATGCTAGGGCATTTTACCCAAGCCTTGTCAGTGAAGTTGTGTCTACACCAATGGAAGCAAAGCTTCCCTATGTACTTGGCTGTGCTTTATTTCAAAGCTGTTTTATTTGACATAACTTAGAGCTGCAAATTTTAACAAAGGATGAGCTTTCAGAACTTTCTGAAACACTTGAATTCAACTGTTGGTGACCATCTGACCACAATGCCACAGCTGATTTTATTTATTTATTTAATATAGTATATAACAAGGAGAGCCAGGTCAAAACTTGCTTTGTGTTCACTCCAAAAAACAATATTTTTTCATCAAGTCTGGTCTCCAGAAAGAAACAAGATTACATAGATTACACAGGACTGAAAACCATATCTTGGGTGTCAGACTAAGTATTTAGCTGATGTCCTACTCATCTTTAAAAATGCACTTAGCAGCACTTTAAATATTAAATATTGCTTCTGAACCAAGTATAGTAACTTCAATAGTTAAAAAAGAATGAGATTTCTTACATTTTCATCCAGAACCCACTTTTCAATGAGTAAACTCTGTGTTTCAAAATTTCACTAGTGCTACCGCTGAGAAATCTTCCATAAAATACCATTTTTCTATGCAAACACTTTACCTCATTCATAATCAAAGGAGCACTGGTCTGAGCCGTCAGTCAAACTTAAAAGGGCCATTTCTGATAATATTACAGAGACCACATGGGAAGATTTTGTCATTCTAGTAACAAAGGCCTTGAAGCATGACTTTGACTTAAGAATGGGTACTTTTAGGATTGAATTTAAGATACACATTTTCTCAGATGCATTTATCAGAACTGCTTTGTTTCAGGTAGAATAATCTTGGTTTCTGTTTCTGTAACTAAACTGAAATTATAAGGCTCTCCAACAGTTTTTCCTATTTGCTTGTCTACATTCTGAAAGGTATTTTTGTAGGGCTTTCAGTTCAGAAAAGCTGAAGAAGATTTGAAAGCATTTATGTGTGCACACTGGTCATTATTCCTAAATTGCTTACACAGTTACTTAAGTACTAAATGCTAAATGTCAACATGGAAATTGCCTAAACATATTTACATACCTTCTCTCCTTACTGTTTACAAACTTGCCTAAACTGGCAACTCCCATGCTCTTTATTTTTTTATTTTATTTTTATTTTTTTCTGTGCTCCTTTGCAAGTACAGCTGAGCAGCAGAAAAAAGGAGGTTGGGGCAAAGATTGGTGAGATTGCACTGACCCATCATCTAACCAATATCTCTTATGGGCTGCTTTTTCTGCTCGATGATTGGTAAAGCCAGGAATATGCAGGCCATGGTCATCATCAGCAGGGGGGAGGACATTTCCTACAGCCTGGAAAAGTTGGGGACCTTCCCAGGGCATAAAGGATGTGTGTGTGTGTCTGTGTGTGCCAGGAGATGCACTGAACAAGGATGTCTAGGATTGTTGGAAATAATACAACAAAAAAGCTGGAGTGGGGATCAGAATGCACACATGGGAGAGAAAGAAAGGGTGCATCCTGCTATGAATTGCCAAAACTGGCAACTCAGTGGGAGCAATGCTGGACTCAAAGGAGAAGAGTGACTCAGAGCACTCACCATTTCATGAAAACATTTTCCCTATCAGCAGTTTCACAGTCAATTTGCTTCGCCTTTTGGGGTGTTCTCCCTTCTCTCTCTCTCCAACCCCCTCCTGCGCCCCCCCCCCCCCCCCCAACCCCCTTCCCCTGTCCCTACTCATCATCTTCTCTTTCATGTAATTTTTGCAATTTTTCCTACTTCAGCTGAATGGTACAGAGCGCTGATGTTGCATTTTTTGTTACTTGCAAAACAGTGTAAAATATTGCAGGGCAAGAGCCAATCAGAGTAGAGGAGTTACAATGACCAGTCAAATGAGAGAGATTCACTTATTTTCCATCTCATTAAAGAAACAGCAATTCCCCTTGCACTGACTGTCTATTAAAGATACCAGAGCACCAAGCTCTTGCTAGGACTTATGCAAATTAAATACAGAGCTACCTGCAAGGAAAAGCATATCCAAATTCAATGCCTTTGGGAGCATCGTGGTCTCTGGAATATCCACAGCAACTCCACTTTGGTGCAATTCCAGTCGCTCTTGCCTCCCAGTCTTCCCTCTTCACTTTGCATGGAAAAGTGCACATCCCAACCCTGGGAGTAAGCAGGGAGGGAAAATCTTTAGAGACAGAGCTGGCTAGGAAAGGACTCGAGGCTGTGACTGAAGGTGTGGGTGGCTCATTACCTCCTATGTTCCTGGTATAACCAAGGAAAATTGGACACAGTTACAAAGTTATGTAACGGCACTTTTGGTTATAATCCTACCACTTTGCACAATTTCAGTGATGGAGAAACACAGCATGAATCTTCAAATACATCATTAATGTGTACAGAAAGGTTAAAGTCTCTTAAAAACAGGAAACTGTACATCTTCAACTTTGCTTTCAGCAATGTTTTTCTTCTACGCAGCTCTTTAGGACATCTATTATTAGTTATTTATATAAGGTATTTGTACTAAAGTAATCCAGTAGAACATATTTGCGACAGATTAGACTGCCCTTGGAATGCGAGACTGGGGGAAAAAATGGCCTCCTAAACAATCTAAAAACATTAACTGAAGACATCTGGTGCCATGAAAATTGTACTTGCTTTCAAAGCAGCAACACTGTGTAGTTCAGCCAGTAGGAGTCCACATAGAGATGCCAAAGCTGTGCTATTCCTGTGAAAACCCTGAAAATAACACTGATCCCCAACCTGCCCCACAGAAGAATATTTTCCTACCACTGCGTTGTGCTGATTCATTCACCAGCCTCCTGGAGACACACATGAGGTAGCTGGTAATCACCTTTCCAAGTTTCCATTCAGAGCCACCTCAGTGCATCTCAGCTGTAGGAGCAAAAGGGAATCTGCCTCCCCAGTCACAACAGGTGCTCACTTTTTCCCACACATTCAGTGATATCAAAGCTTGGCATCAATGCTACAGCGGAGCAGATCTCAGGGCCATGCTCAGGTGGTTTGGTAGGGCTTCTGCATGACACAGTGGGGTTCTGGTGGATGTTACAGGGGACTGAGGGGGAGCAGCTCTTCTATCTTCCTCTCCCACCTCCAGCACTCTGACTCAGGAGCAGGACAGCAGGGTCTGCTCCTGAAAAGCTTACATTGTCCAGCCATTAAGGGGGAGAACGGAAGAGAAAGCGTCCCCTCTGCGCTGCTCGTGCAGCCTCTTCTCTCCTGTCACACCTTTTTATTTTTTGCTTTCCATTGCACACAGCCCAAAATCACTGGCATTATTAGAAACAACCCCCTCCTCAAAACAGCCCTGTAATGCTTTAATACCCTTCACTATATAGACCTATGTGAGAATGTTGCCACAGACCTACACTCATTAATTTTCTCTGCGTGTCCCCTAAATGCCTTTTTCTTTTCCCCCTTATTTCTCTGTATCTCTTGTTTCTTTGTTTTTCCCCATCACCACTTCTGTGTTCAAGGACTTCTGTACAGTTCTAAATTTGCCTACGCATAGTCTGTTTAAGAGAGGTATTTTTAAGGTGCTAAAACCATTTGAGTTCATTATTAGAAATGTAAAGGAAAATAATAAAGAGAAATTTACCAGGTGCTCATGTTTCTCAGACTTCCAAATAATTTCTATTTAAAATAAATAAATACATTTGGCAGGAAACTTCCCTTTAAAAGTCTAATAGCAGTTGGTAGCTTGAAAGTATCTCTCTACAACAAATGAGCAAAATGCACATATGCAATAAAATGATTTTTCATATTTCTGTAACAATTATTTTCGTGCCTAAGGAGGTATTTACAGGACTTACTCAGTTGGTTTGAAACTAGTTATGAGCCACAGTTAATATGTATGTTTGTGCATGTGTGTGAGGGCTGTACTTGCAAATATCAACAGATAAATTGGATACAGTGAAACCTTCTCACAGTGACACTGTTTCTTCACAATGAAATAAAGTACAATAAATTATTAAATTGTTTTCAAAATAGTCACTAGGAGTCAGCAGTCCTGCCCGGGTTTGTCAGTCTGACTGAGAGGACATTGCTGCACTGGGATTGCCCAGTGCTGAGGGACACTGTGACTTGAGGAAAGCCACTGCACCTCCTTTTCCTATGCTCAGTTTGAGTGATGCATTCCCTTTTGTGGTGAGGAATGCGGTGCAGGAGATGAGTGTTCCTCTGATTACAGTGAGACATTGGTATTGCAAAAAATCTTCCCCCACCCCTGAAGTTTTGCCCCCACACACTGATTATACAATGCTACTCTAAGGAGAAATTCCCAACCTCAGCTTTCCCCACAAAAGCAGTAGCAGAAACCTCCAATCTCCCATAGCACAGCTGAATTGTGATTTGTTCCCTGTGAGTAACTGTACATACCCTGCTTCTTCCCCCACCACCACACACAGGGGACAAGGCATTTTGTCCACATGTTTCCAAATGGCTTTCAGCCTAGGTAATGAATTTTCTTTGGCTTTTCCCCAGGCGTACCTTTAACTCAAGCTGGTGGCTACTATGGCCAAAAGCATCTCTTCTTTTATCCCTTTTGATTATGGTTCAGGTTGTTTGAACATCACATGTTGTTCTTGAACCAGCACTGCAGGGAGTCACTGGGACTGCTGTTCAAAAAGGAGAAGCTGTTCCGCTTACAAACTGTAGCAGCTACATTGTCTCTGGCCTATGAAACCTCAAGCTTGGACCAGGTTGTCCCATTTGATTGCCACTTCATGGTGCTCCTGTTTTCAGTGAGTGCCTCATCAGGCTACAGCAGATATCACAACTCTTGCATGCTTGTGCCCCTTGAACCAAGAGGTTCAATTGGGCAGAGGAAGGCTGCTGCCTTCTGGCTTTACCTCTTGGGTGAAGAGCAGGAAGGCAGCTGAGAGGAGCCTGGGGAACAAAGCCGACTGAAGGCAGTGGTGAGGAGGAGGAAGGATGCGAGCAGTAAATTCAATGTGAGCACCAGCATGCATCACTCACACCTCAGCTCCCCACGTTGTCAGATGGAACCTTAATTTAGCACAGGGTTTGGTTTGCCCCTTTCAGAGCGTTTAATTAACTTCTACATTATTTCAGAGAGGAACTGGCTTCTCACAGAATGAGAATGCCCTTGCAATATTGCAGGCTTCTAGTTCAGCATATCATCAGTATAGGCCCATTTTTAACAAGGCCTGCAATCCTGATCCTGAGGTCTCTGTGCAGTAGAAACACCCAGATCCCTCTAGGATATTTACTTTCAGGTGCTTTTCTAAGAAAAATAGAAAAGCCAAACCTTTGAAGCCACATGGGATTCTTTATTGACCCAAATGTGTGACGTGGCTGAACAAACACTTGCATTCATTTAAACTTTGCATTGTACGTGTAAATATAATCGTCAAAGGCTAGGTTTCTGAAGCAACACCTTAATAGCTCTGAAAAAGTCAGTTTTTCTTTCATTCCTGTTTCTTTTCAGTTCATTATGGCCCCAATACTGCCAAGAGAAGAAGGTGCATTATTTTAATTCATTATTCATGCATTATTTTAATTCGTTTGACCTCAATGAGACTATTCACATATGTAAAGTTATGCACAAGCTTAAATCTGTGCAGAATCAGGATTTGTGGGCTTAATCTAAATCCTACTGAAGATTTCAGTCAGTTTTGGATCTGGCCCCTTTCCCTGCCAGCAGCAGAGCTGCATTTCTAGTAAAACACGTCATGACCAAGATGGAGCCTGGCCAGGGAATCAGCTAACACAGGCTCAGACCCTTCTGCAGACCTCAGACAAGACACTTGGGGAATTCTGCTCAAAAAATGGTGAGAACATCCTGGAGCTAACAGAGAGAGGGGGCTCACCAGCTGGAGGCTGTCCATTCCTGCCCAGCTCCTAGCAGCCAACCCTGAAGCAGGTTCCCCATCTTAGCCATTGTAGGCTAAGAAAACTGCAGAGGCAAAGAAAACTGCCATCTCTCCATGCGCTGCTATGCAGCTGTCCCTTGGGTGTCATGCATCAAAATGAGCATGTTATTACTTTCCATTCTGAGGAAACTGGTTGCATTAAAATCATGAATAGCTGCAATGGGCATAAGCAGATTTGGAGCGCAAGTGATAGTCCAGCAGCATGCTGTGGTCCCTAGGCTGGGATCAGTGTATCTATAGAAATATCTGAGTTTATTCCTTTGCTGAAACACTTCTACAAAACCATGCAAAGGTATATGGATAGTGGCAGGTGAAAGTCTTGTGTTCATGTATTTTTCTTTTTATTTAAAGTTCACATCTGTATGCAAGATATATGAAATGTGAACTCGAGAGTAACATTAATTATGCAACCCAGTCACCACCAAGCTTCATTCTTCTACCATCGAAGTCCTTTCTAGTGGTGGGTTATAGGCACTTTCCATCTTAAATTCTAACTGTATTATAGCCACGGTATCAGAGTTGCAGCTGTGGGTCTTTGGGTGCAATTCCACATGCCACCCCCATCCATACCTCAGGGAAGCAGGTTTTGTGCCCCTGGACACAGCAGGAGGTTTTTATTATTGCATTTATTGCAATATCAATATCAATGCATATTATAATTAATGCAAAGAAAATTTTGTCAATAGGATCCACTCCCAGTCCAAAAGACATCATTCTTCCTAACCTTCATAATCCACACACCGAAAAGCTGATCAAAGGGCAAATTCCAGAAATAGCTAACAAGTCAGAGATTATAGTGGCTTTCTTCCGAAGTCCCAAAATATCCCTGAGGGCCACATCAAAACTGAATGTGCCTCCTGCTCCCATGGCAATGCAGCAGCCTCTGATTGTGTGGAGGGCAGAATTCCCAACAGCTGAACTTTCATGTTCGCACAGCCCTGACACCAGTGATGTGGCATAGGTGCAATATGTGATCCATAGAGGAATTGCTCAGGAGCTTGAGAACCACAGGATGGGCAATATCCTGCACTCGGCCCCCACCATCCTGCACCTGGAATACAAAAGTCCAAATCATCCCAAACTGATGTAAGAAGCAAAATACCAACAGATGTGGCCCAATTTGAAAGCATGGACAACCAAAGCTGATTACTTTGAATTGTCTGTGACAGTCTTAGGAGATTTCCTTAACCTGGGAAAGTCCTTGCTGACTTGAGAGATAAATCTACCAAAATAAGATATGTTTAGACAGCAAGACACTTTGGATACAGTTCAAAGTTGTTGGAAGTAAATACAAGAACTCCTATTTATTTCAATAGATTTGGATCAGGCCTTTGATACTAGAGAAAGCTCTCTTACGAGTAAGCGTAGAATCTGAAGATGAGATTTAACCTTAGAATATTTAGGAAGATACCGACATATCTTCAGTAGTTTTTTATGTTTCCTATAATGCAGCCTGACTTTCACCAGCAGTAAAAACAATAAAGAGACAGAGTGGTTGCTATAAAATCTTAAGTTCTCAAATGTTCAAATCTTTACCCCAAAAATGCCTTTTGCAGTCAATCTTTATAGGCGTGACCCTTAGTCCACAGCTGAGCTTTGGGCTGTTTTTAGAGAAACAGCACTGCATTCTTAAATACTGGAATATGAACTTCTTATTTCTTAAGAAAATTTTGGGTGACTTTTTTCCTCTCGTGCTCATGCAAAAGAATAGTCCTGAACAGATGTCATTCATGGGATCACAAAGGAGAAAAAAAAAAACAACAACAAGGAAATGCAGAGATTTTCTTTTTTTCATCTATTAAAACATACAAGAGATCCAGCATTATAGAAAAGCGATGCACACAGAAGCATGCACAGCTGGCTCAGGAAAGCTCATACATTTATATTAAAAGACTTCAGTAACATTAAGCACTTTGCACAAATCTAAATTTTGATTGCTGAGTTCTTCAAAAGGGACTATTGTCCACAAAATATATTGTTGACCTATAATAAGGTCTTTATGGCTCCTGGATCACTTAGTTCAAGCCATTTTTAAAGAGTCTCTACTGTATAATCCCATTAGTTAAAGACTTAACATCTCATTTCTTTAAGTGTCTTCATGCTTTAACTCCTTTTAAGCATTATGAAAAATCCCTCTGCTTATTAAAGCAACAATTTACAGTGAGGAGTTACCCTGAAAATGGGAAGAAATGTGGCCAGCTGACTGCTAGCACGACTTGTTTTGCACAGTATTGGCGAAGAGAAGGGAGGAACGTGAAGACAGTCTTTTCCACAACAGCTGATAGGAAAGCAATCCTTTCTGACCCAGCATCCTCTCTCACATTTGTGCTCTCCGAAACCAACAAGTAAACAAACAAACAAACAAAACACAACAGAAATCTGAAGAAACTGTTAAATCTTCTCTCAAAAGAGCAACAATTCAACTGGTTTTTGCTGATGTACACACCACTCTCTCCTTCCCTGTAGCTTTGTGTCTGAAGAAGTCAACGTTCTCCACAGTCTCCTGGAGTTTGCAATATCTCACTGGGAAAGTACAAAGACTTGTCGGCCCCAAAATGACCAGAAACAGTTTAACGATGACAGATTAAAAGAAGGGAAAAAAAAACCTCAAATCAAACATTGGTAAGGGAGCAATTTATGACAATTACCAAGGGGCATTTCTGGCTTCTCTTCCCGCCCTGAAAGTTTTGGAAAAGGTAAGAAGTGTAGTCCTGTAACTCCTTCATACATGGGAGCTAAGATTTACTAGCAGGATTATATTTGTGGCTGAAACTGCAATACATGCACTGTGAAGACATTTCAGAAGCTATGCAATTAGCCTCAGCCACTAGAGTAATGACTTGGTCTTTTAACTTCCCCCCAAAAAGACACACAAAAACTCTATGGGACTTGACAACTTTGCTCATTTCCTTGCTGACATGGATTCTTCTCTACCCAAGTTAAAATACTCAGAACATTCACTTAACCAGCTCTTTTGATGCTCTTTGTGCTGCCCTGCAGCACACCTTCCTATAGTTCCAAGTGTCCAACTGGGGTCAATTAGGGCTGTCAGGCTGGAGCTGAGGCAAGGGAGAAATAAAACCAAGCAATCAGTCCTACGCTACCACAGCTTCACTGATTCTCTGCAAAACTAACCTGTTTGATTTAGTAACAGCCATGGATATCAAAAACACACTGCAGCAGTGAGACGATCCCTGCCTTGATCAAAGCCCTAAGGATTGGTCAGGGGATACTCAGAGCCTGCAACAGATTTCCAGCTCCTGCACAGGCCTGTGTCCCCTCCAGACTGATGGCAGAAGGGGACTTGTAACAATGCATTCATCAGTGGGATGAATGCAGTTTTAAAGTTAACAGTGGAAGCAGTTTCACTCAGTTATAGGGAATCAAAATGATACTGGGTACATACTAATTACTCTCTGAAGAGCAGGAAAATTATTGTGCCAACATAGAAGGAATACACACAGCCCATACTGCGTGTAGCTACACCTTGCTTTTCTGAAACCCTGCATTTTTGTTACACTCTGTTGCCTGATAGCTGTTTTCCTGACATGAGTACCTCCATTGTGGATTCCTCAATACCTTCTGAAGACTTACAGTGCCAGCTCTGCTAACAGTGGATGGTTAATTTCCAGTGTATCATTTAAAGGGTGAAACAGACATTAAATTTAGACCTCAAAGTGCAGCAATCATGATTTTTGTTCATTTCTGATCTAGAGAACACAGGGGACAGCATCTCAGGTTATTATGAAATATTATAGGCTGATTGACTGTTTTTTTCCATAGAAAGCAGAGAAGTTTAATAGGATGATCAAACAAAAGTTGTCCAAATTTCATGGCTTTCAACTTTTAAAGTTCTGTGTAAATATCAAAATTTAAGAATGTAAACCAAACAAACAATCAATCAAAAACCCACCAAAATTTGCATCTAAGATTAATTTTTTTGAGGGCGTAGCAATTTGATAAACTCCCAGATCAGCTTCAATCTTTGGAGTCTTCTGGTGGTTATGGTTACAGTTTGTCACAGGAAACCTAACTTCTGTTCTGCTCAGTGGGTGATTTCACTTTCCTTGTCCTACTTAATAGAGAGCAGAGCCCTCTTTCTCCTCCACTTCTGCTCAGAAGCTGCAGCCACGGCCCTGTAAGCACCTAATCCTCTGCAGCACGTACAGAACCTTAACGTTTAGCAAAATCGAAAAGTTTGATGAGAGCTCAGTGTGAGGAGAGACCGAGAAAAGTGCACAGTGACCACTAGATGGCTTTCTCTGGTAAACCTATCTCTGCTGTGCTGAATACCTTATTTTTTTTAATCCCTTCTCTCTTCGTGTTTTCCCCCTTATGATTTCAGCCGTAACAGAAAGAACGCCAAAATAAGTTTAACCACCTTGTCTCTAGAACTTCCCCTGTCAAGTTTCAAAGCATCCTCTCCTTCACTGCCTTTCTGCATCATGGTGCATGCAAGTGAAAACTTCCCAGGTGCTCCCTTTGGGAAACCTTCCAGCCAGTCCAGGAGTGCCTGGCACCCTCCTGACATCCAGACAGCTGGTGTAGTGACAGTACAGACGTTAAAGCAGGGTGTACAGCGATGGCATACAATACTTCTCCTAAATCCCCTCCTCAGCTCAACTTCTCCTTCACACTATCAGTCTGTAAAATTAGATGAGAGAAATTGCAGGCGTGCAGCTATAATTGTCAGACCTCAGCAAAAGAATGAAAAAGGAGCTCATTTTATAAGGGATTTTTATCCATTCAAAAATCAGATAACTGCTTATGCTGTGAAAAAATACTGCAGTAAAAGTGAAGACAACAACCTGATATTCCTAAAGCAGCTCTATCTGTTACAGTGTTCTCAAAAAGGCTGCAAGCACACTTTATACCACAGCTGGCTGTGCTGCAGCCTCACAGCTCTGCCCAGCAGTCAAAACATTTGACTGTGTCATGATAACCTTTTCCCTTGATTAATACCATTTCATTTACTCTGATGTCTGTTCTGATTTATTGTTGTCTCTGCCAAACTGCAGTTGTCAGAGTTACGATCCTCTCAGGTCCACAAGAAAACGGAGCAAAACCACATCCCTTCTGCACCAACAACTTGTTATGCTAGTGTTGACAGTGATTATAGCATTTTTATGCATATATATAAAACGTATACCTAAAATTTAAGAAAAATGACAGTGATAGGACAGTGCTTCAGACAGATAAGAAGTCTGAAGGCAGAACGTGAAGGACTGCAGTACTGTTAACACCATACCAATAATACATGATATTTATTTGATGTTGTCTTTAAAGAAAAAAATAGTAAATTTTAAAGATTAAAAGGAACAACTTATTTTTTCAAGTAGGCAGAAAGCTCAAAGACGCTACTCAAGTATTATTCTTCATACAAGATTTTAGTACACCTCCCTCAATTCTGGAAAATTAACCTACGCTTAGCGTTAGCTGATGCAAGTAACTCAGCCAAGACACATCTTCCTGAAGTCAGGAGGAGCAGCTGGACCTGTGCAATCTCTGCTTTCTACAGGCAAGCACTTTACAATACATATTTGAGCTATTAAATATATGCTATCAGAGCAGGAAAGTGATCCAAAATGTGGAGGGAAATGACAGAAGATAGGAAAATTGCACGCCACTGACTGTTTCTTTGCATCAGTCCTATCAGAAGGGATGATGAGGCTTTACCAGGCTGACTCCTGCTGCTCCCATGCCTGTTTTCTATAGCCCAGTGCTCTACCCTCACTCGATTTCAGCTCTTTCAACGGAGACATGCCAGTTCATGCCTGCTAAAATTTAGCCCAGTAGAATTACTGCCTGAGAAGATAGGTGTGGAGAATCAAGCTATACTTGTATAAAACAAATGAGCAATGAACAGGGTGGGAGCCTTCCAGATAATAAATCCCTCCCACAAAACAGCATTCATCCAAGTGAACTAAAACACTGAGTATTTCAACATCCCAGCAGGCTTCAAGGCCTCGCAGGCCTTAACCTTGTAGGTTGCCCCATGAGAAATTAGCTGAGCCAGGAATTGGTGTGGAGCAGGTTATAGGCCCCCAGTCACTACAGCAGCACCGGAAACAAGTATTATGGAGCAGAGGAAGACTCAAAATAGTAAATGAGAGCAGGCAAATGTATCTTAGTAAGACGATGGTTCTGCATACTTCTTTGTCAGTAATACTTCAGTTTGCTGCAGCTCCTATTCAGGAGCACATCTCAGATGCACATTTGATATCTGTGGGTAAAGAACAACATGCACAGCAAACAAATTAGACAATAAAAGGCTATTCCAGCATTTGTTAAGAGATAGTCAGCACGTCTCCCATGCGCAAGACCACTTGTTATGGTTCTTTCATATAATACATTCCCTTACTGCTAAAGTATTAAAGCTGGGAAATCTTCGGTCTCTAGCAGCATATTTACCATTTACTGCTGACTACCCTGATTTTCAAGAAGGCTGTTTCCAGCTCGTACTTCCCAGTATTCCTTGGTGCCTCTTGTTCTCACAGCCGCTGCGCTGAGCAGACTGAAGGAGGTACCCAGGCGTCACCCAGCCGTTAGAATTGCTGGCATCTGCTCTGTAGTGTGCAGCTTTCAGTATGATAATAAGCAATTAGCCAGGCATTTATGAACATGGAGAATGGAAGATTTGTATGTAGTGCAAGATTTTCTGCTGAACGCACCAATAGATACGACGTGGATAATAACTGGCCAGGTACCTGAAACTCCAAATGTTTCAAGCTGCAGAAAAAGGAAGAGGTCATTGAGTTAAGAAAATTATCCAGCGCTGTTTGATTGCCCAGCACTTAACATGAAGCACAATGATGCCTGTTCACCTACTAAGATTATGTAAACGTTAACATCCTTAGAGTAGCTTCCTTTCATGTCTCAGCTGAGAAGATAAGCATAAAAACCTCAATATATGCTGTTAAAAAAAAAAGCAGAAAACAAACAAAGCAAATAAAAGATATATTTCTGCTAGATCTGCCCATCCAAGCAGTGCTCTTTAATCAGATGAGCAGGGCCAGCAAAGCCCATTTGTAATTTTGCCTAGTGTAGAAGAGCTTTCCTCCTCCTTTTTCCAACTTTTATAAAGAAATATATGAAGGCCTGCAGTTTCTAAGATCTCAAAGTCTCCCAGTAAGTTGACAAATATTTTCTTTTCACAAGTGTTTTTTTTTGTGCATGAAGACCCACAGTGCTGACGGGTCCATAATATGAGCTTCTTACGGGAACATCAGAGATGACTAGGGACTTCAGACTCAGATTTAGGGTGAAATACTAGCACAGATCTCAAGAGCAGAGCACCAACAAGGTCCTGCCCTTAGGCTGATAAGCTCTACTAAGCGCCACAAGGAACAGAACTAACTCAACAACATGGTGCTGAAACAGGTATGTTCTTTCAAGGTTGCAAACCCACCTGTCCACAACCCTGTGCCTCACTCACTCTAGTCATGCCTAAGTCTTTCAAGAAAAAGATATGATTTTGACTGCAAAAAAAAGAACACGCAGGTTTTCTCTCTGTCTCCTCCATTATATTAAACTATTTCTGAATTATGGAAACAGGAAGCAGGTGCAGAATTGAAATAACGCTTGTATAGGCAGAGTGTCAAGAGAGTGCATCTTCACTTCGCTCCTGATCACTGCTCACCCTCACTTATGTTGCAAGGCCTTTATTTCCACCCTCACAACATCACACTCAAGGTAGCAGTTCATACTTTTCTGTGCCTCCTGTAAATTCTTTCCAGAGTTTGTCCCATAGAGGAGGAGGGGTGATTCCCACCCCTCAGACTTAGGTTTTTAACCTAATGTTTGCTCTTGGATAAAAACACAGGTTTCTTCATTGAGTCCTTAACATTCACTAGCCTAGAGGGACCCAAATATATTCTGTGTTTTCTTTTGTTATAGTGTTTTGGGTTGGTTTCTTTTTGTTCTTGCAAAATATCATCATGCAAAGTTAAGCTGAGCATGTCACACGATGTTTCTTCTGTTAATCCAGTTTGTAGCCAACAAGGACAGTGTGAGATTTGTTCAATTAACTGTTTCATGCTTCGTTCAGTTAAGTTTGGCTTATTGACAATAACTACATTCAAATCTGTGCAATAAACTTCTGCATAAACTGAATACCAAATTTCAATGGTTTTTTTTTGTTGTTTTCTTTTTTTTTTTTTTCCCGGAATTAATGGTATTCTAACCAGCCAATGACCTCACTAGGTATAGGTGTTGAGATGTTGGTAGCAGGGCTGGCCAATGTGAGAAATGCCAGGAACTGCACCATGCTGAACACCAATGGCTCCAGCTGGCTGTACCACACGTCTATCACAGGATGCAACTGAAGCCTTCACCAATCCAGAAGTACCTTTCTCTAAGTGTCATTAAGAAAGAACAGAAAGTGCTGTAGGGAGAAAGGAAGGAAAGACAGTGTGGAATGGAGGAAACATGAAGGTCAGAGGGGGAAAAATAGGGTGGAGTAGGTGTTCCCAGTAAGACTGCAGCCCAGGAGGAGCCTCACAAAACAGAGGAAAAAGTGAAGAAAAGGACAGAGAAACTGCTGGGTACTCAAGCAAAGCCCCTTCACATCCCTTGCACCACTCAATGTTTCATGGAAGGGACTGAGTGCAGCCTCTAACAGTTACAAGGCAGAAGGAGAGGAGTCAGGAGAGAAGCTGAGCCTGGGAAAGGGAGAGGAAATGTGTTTTCACCAACTGTTCTTTGTTTTTAGATTGTTCCCCAGTACTCAAACCAGTTACATGTATGTATCAAATTGGTAATGAATTAGCTTTAGCTTTATTAATTAGTTTTATTTCCCCAAGTCAAGAATGCTTTGCCAACGAAGGTAATAAGAATGTTGCTTACTAATATTTATCTCAGCCCACGAGCTTTCTTGATCCTATTCTTCTCATTTTCTTTCCCTATCCTGCAGCAGGATGGAATGAGCAAGCAGCTGGGTGGAAGTCCACCTGCTGGCTAGGGTCAGCATACCACATTTTGATTCCCAACCCCCTCACCATCTTTTAAATTTAAGTAATTAAAATAAAAAAGAATCAGCATAATATGCTTACTCTTCCACTAACCTGGCGTTTCTTTGGAGTTCAAGATCTATTGAAAACAAATCTGCTGAGATATCCCCTCCAAACTTCTGGGCAAAAGGTCTTTCTGCTGGAAATAAATTCCAACAGAATGTTGCAGGTTTAGAATTGCTAGTGCAGATTTACTTCCCATCTGTTTATGCCAGTGCTCCTCACTCCCGCAGATAAGCAGCAAACTCACACCTGAAAAATTGCTGAATTCGATGCCAATAACCTGGTTCACTTTAGACGGATTTAGGTACTGGCAGAGAGCTCCAGACTTCTTCATGGGGCTTCTAGAATATTGGCCATAGCACAAACCAGTGAGAGTAGTACCGCATTATTTTTGTGTGCTAGAGAACAGGCAATTTTCATAATACTAAACAACACATGTATACACATGTACACACTGAAAGTAGTTTCTCCTGATGATAGATCTTGTCTTCTTACGCACTGTTCGTGTGTTAGCAAAGCAATTGTTATAAGAGCTGATTAAATCCTTCACTGCAGTAAGTCTCACCAAAAAAGCAATAGTAATATGCAAAACTTGAACTCAACTGAAGGAAAGCATGCTTACATGGATCCCAGATGCAGGTGTAAAATGGCACTATCAGAAGATCATATTTAAGTGTTGAGCCACTAAACAAAATCTGCAGCCCCACAGCTTCAGTTTCAGGAATTGTTACTGTTACCAGTATGGAACAACCACCAAAAGCAAGTGTTGAGACTGCAGCTCTGGCAGCTGTCAGAGAGCATCAGCAAAGAGGAAGACATCCTCTAGTCCTTGGCAGTGGCGCCTACAAGAATGCTATTATAGAACTGAAGTGTGGCAAATGCAGTGAAAAGTAACTATTCTGCAAGAGAAATGATAAGGCTGCTGGTTAAGATGCTTAGAGTTCACAAGATGATTGCATGGGGACAAATGCATGATCATCTACCAGACAGGCCAATAGGTGAAATAACAGGAGGCAATTATGAGACATCCTCGGGCTGGAAGCAGAGCTGCTCACTGGGGCAGAGACTCCTCCAGTCACTGAATTACAAAATATTCATGTTGCTTTTAATAGTAACAGTGATCAACTGCAAACGTTTCATGTCTTTTTCTGCTTGGAAGAAATGAAAACAGTTTTATTTCCAAGGCTGATATTTCAAATTAGTGTGTGTTTATGTAATAAAGACGCCAACATCAACGAAGCCTCTCCTTTCAAATGAGCTCTGTACTGTTTGGTTTAAGTTCACCAAGGAACATGATGAAGCTTTTAAGCAGCTTGAAGATATACATGCTTAGTGAGACAGCTTATTTCCTGTCTTTAGGCTGCATAAAAAACATTGATTTTAAACCAGAGATCAGTTGTGAACTTCAGAAAAAAAAAAAAAAATGAATCAATGCCATGATATGGTTTTTGATCTGCTATCTTTCCCAGTGCCACCTCTGAACACTATTTACAAGCTATGAACACTCTTCCTAGAGATTTTATTAACTCATGCACTTTTTTGTTAATGTAGTTAACTAAGAACCCCCCTCAGTTTCCTCCCCATCTGCTCCACAAGGGAGCATCTGTCCACTCGTCTGCACTTTACATCTTTTCTTCCACAGTTTCTTTGCTTACCTTATTCCAAAGTGGGACTGAAGCTGGGTCCATCACCAACACCCCTGAGTGCCTCTGGACAGAGGGGTGCTCGTTATCAGGGTACAACATCTCAGGCCACAGCTGCTAAGCAGGGATTGCAGAATTGAAAGGCAAAATGTGGCTTCTTTATAGAAAAAAAAGTTGGTCTTAGCATTTTATCACAGTCTGAATCACATTTTTTTATATATATAAAATATATATATAATAATATATAATATAAAAGCAAAGTGTCAAAGACAAAAATACTGTGGCTTCTCATCACTTGTAGAAGTTTACTCCTATACAATGTTTTTTGGGTGTTTTTTGAGGAATTGAGTGTTTTGACTGTTAAAGCCCCAGCTGCTAGGGCCATGTGATTATGAAGGATTCCCAGCTTCCATTTTTTAGCTTAAATCCACATTATCCTATACCATTATGATAGTATAGGAAACTTGAAAACGAGCTCTACAGCTTAAAACCTTTGAGACAAAAAGAAAGGCAGCATTTGAAAATGCACGTTGTAAACCAATTCTTTAACTTCAAGTTCTTTTGATGTTTTGGTGGTTTCTCATTTAGAAGTACTACATGTAAGTTTGTAAGAAATAAAAAACACAGCTGGTAGGAATTCCACTTTTTCAGTTTATTGTGCTGGAATTAGAAAAAAAAATAGTAATTTGTTACTTATACAACATTTCAAGATACTTAGAAAAGATACTAGATATTACATTCCCACAGTCCTATCTCCTGCCAGCCTAGCTGAATCTACTGGCACAAGGGTGAACCTGGGCTGGAATTTCCATATTCCCAGCATACAAAAAACACATCCCAGAGGCATGATTTAAGAATATGTAGTGTGACCACAGTATTTAAATACAGCCACTTGGTGTTAATTTTCCTGAGCATGTATACCAGGTATATTTTAATTTGTTCAAATAGCTATCAGCATTAGAAAGTACCTTATGTGCATGACTCTATAAAACGTGCTCATTATTTTCATCATAAGGCAACTGAATATTCGCTTAAGCTCCAGTTGGGCTTTTACAGTCACTTCTGAGGTCCACTCCTGCACGTCTGTTGCTTTTGACAGCTGAACTATCTGGTTTAAAGCTAGCACACGCACGACTACACATGTTGTAGTAGCCCCTTTGGTCTCTGCATAGCTGCACTCTGATCTCTTTAAGTTACTCAGACAAGCTAAATAAATAAAATTTTAAATGTAGAGCAGATTTAGCTCCAAAATTCAGCAGATTATCTAACCTCTGTACAGCGACACATAACACTAGCCTGTGCTTTAAGAATGTGGCTGTCTTGACTTTCCAAAGGGAGCTCCTAGCAATTTACAGAAATAGTTCTGAATGCAACCCAGGTGTGCTGCATGCCAGCAGCAAGAAGCAAGCAGAGATGGCTTTGTAAGTCACCTCCGTGGGCTCTGAGAAACAATCATAATCATCCTGTTTTGAATAACACTTGGAGATGACAGGAGTGTTACAGGAAAAGGACTTGTGCACTAAAAGGCTTCATGTAACTGACTTCCTCCTGCAAATGAAATGCTCTCAGGTGTGAAAGGGGAGTCATTAAGGCTTACTGGATGTTTAAGAAGAGCCACCTCCAGCTTTCTACTCTGAGCATCAATGTAACTGCACAGCCTCCTTCAATGGAGCAATTTCTGCACAAACTGTTCATTCCTTCTCTGATCTGCCATCCAGGGAGAGGTTCAGAGCTCCTTTATCTCCGGCAGTTTAACTTAATTCCAATGCTGTCTCACAGTTTATCAACTACCACCTCTGATCTGATCACCCAGATAAGCGATCAGAGCAGAGTCATCTCATTTATATCAGGAGTGGGAACAAAGAAAGATGTAGGTGC
The DNA here is from genome assembly GCA_036925125.1 of Oreortyx pictus. Lineage (NCBI taxonomy): Eukaryota > Metazoa > Chordata > Aves > Galliformes > Odontophoridae > Oreortyx > Oreortyx pictus. The sequence continues at coordinate 118,254,310 of JAUPFR010000001.1, read as the reverse complement.
TTACTGCGTCCTTTCTGCACAAAAGCCATTTTGCCAGGTGCAGGTTCACCTGGGTTCAAGACTGAACTCTAACTATGCCATCCACATTTGTTTTTGTTTTTTTTTTTAAATATATATATATTTCAGTTTTGTAACAAAAGCTAACAGCAGTGACTGATGCACAAGTGCACCAGCTAAGAACAGTAACCATGGTTATCAGACAAGTTTCAGGATCCCAGCACTCAGAGGGAAGTCTGGAAGTTAATGAACAAGCTCTCACATTTCCATAGGCTCAACAGCAAATACCTCACAAGCTATTCCCATACCACAAAGATCTAACCCAGTGCAGATTATTGTCAGATTCCTCGTTTAATAATGTGGAAGAATAACACCTGTGACTGATGAGAGGGTTGTAGGAGCCCAGTCCCAAGAAGAAAAAAGCAGCAAGGAATTCAGCTATAATTCCCAGCAGACCTCATTGCTGCTAGACTAGCAAATACAATGCAAGTGTTATTTTTTAAAGAGAGGAGGAACGAAAATCTCATTCTGTAGACTAGCATGTAAAAAAGAACTACACAGACAGCCTCTTTCCTACAGTATCTGCATATTTCCTTTATGGTAGAATGAGAAATGGCATCTTCCTCATCATAACCAGGACAAACAACAACATTTATTTTCCTTTACTTAACTGTCCATGTGTCTATCACATGCTTAAAGTATACCTAATGTAGGGTGAATACCCCAGATAAATAATACCTACACAAAATAACAAAGGTGGACAGTATATTTTTGCATGGCTTATCCAGATGGTATAAAAACAACCTATAAAAACAACCAGCTAATTAGGAAAGTCTCACCTGTCACCAACAGTTGAGGCTCACTTGGAACTTCACAAAGGAGGGATCTCCAACAAGATACCCTTCCCCACTGGTGGTCAGCCCTTAAATGGGGTCTGGGAGAGGTGGAGCCAGACTCCACCCCTTCTGGTCACACAGTGAATTGCCTTCACCTGTGTTCCTGCAGCTGACTCCATGCTCACCTCAGGTGACCTATCAGTGGTTCAGGCTGTGATTCAACAGTTCCCGTGCACCTAATCACAGCAGCTGTGCAAATCCAACTGCCTGCCCTTTCTACAGGTGTGCAAACAGCTATGAATAGCCTTCTTGCCACCCAAGTCTTCAGCTTCTTTAACCCCACCCATCATGAAAAGAGCTTTGAGGAAATTATTCACATGTTGGGTCACTTCTCTAAATTATAGCTTATTCTTGCAATTTAATTCAAAATTAAATTTTTCAGTCAGGCATTTTTCTAAGCAGTCTTTCAAAATTTAGTGACTAAATTTAACAAAATCTGAAAGTCTTCTTGTCCTGCTCTGTTCTTTACAGACAGCAGAAAACTCTCATTCACAGCCTCCGGACACACAGTATGTGAATGTCAGTAACAAAACAGTGAAATGTCTATTTTTTGCTTCTTCACTTTGCATCATTCTTCACATGGTTGCAAAGCCACAGCCATGGGAAGCTTGGGAAAATGTAAAGCATAATGAAGAAAGAAAGACACTGTGTGTCTTGCACCAGTAGACTCCTCAGTCCTGGAAGTAGATTCCTTGCCCTCAAATCCAATCCAAAAAAAAAGAAACAAAAAACAATCTGCCTGAAAACTTTGTCAGCCAGAGCTGCGGACACAAAAATCCATGCAAAATGATGGCAAGTCGAGCACATGCAACAACTCAGCCAATGCTTCTCTCATACAAAGCTAGAATGGCCACATCTAAGAGGATCGCCCAAGCTTTAGGCCATTTGGGGAGTAAGACTGCTTGGAGGTCCTAGACCTGGATGAGAAATGCCGAGATATCTACAATAGGTCAGGAGAGGCAGCAGTCTGAGTGTCCCCAGCAAAGCCAAAAGTGGGGCAGTCCCTTTCAACTCATTTGTGTCGCTTCTGAATGTCACTGCCCCAGAAAACCTGTTTTATTTGCCCTTCCACTATCATCTGTTTGGATAAGTCACCTCTTCCACTTGGATAATTATTAAGTAAGCTAAACAGTATCATGAGCTTCCTAGCTAATGGCTGGATTTCAAATAACTACAAGCATGATTGTAACCACGATTGTATTGGTGACATTCTTGTTGCAAAAGTCCTTGATCTGGACTGGATAAAAATTGCTAAATTCATTTGCCATAGCAAACTGGTAATGCATGTGTCATACTGTAGCAGCTACCAGACAGTGCTGGCCACCATAGTCCCTGCCAACCAGAAGATGTGTTCTGCACTGTGCAGCTTTGATCACCACTGTATAAGACAGATAAAAAACTAGTGTCTGTAGGGGGGCTGTGAAGATGGTGAAAGGTCTAGAGGACAAGATTCATGAGGAACAGCCAAGGGCCCTCGGTGTGTTCAGCCCAGAGCAGAGAAGGCTGAAGGGAGGACTCATAGCTCTGCTCCCTGGTAACAGCAACAGAATCCAAATCCAAAGGAACAGCAAGGAACTGTGTTGGGGTAGGGGGAGAGGGGGGGAAGTGGGGTCAGGTTAGGGGTTAGGAAAAGTTCCTTCACCAGAGGGTGGTTGGCCCTGGAACAGGCTGCCCAGGGCTGCGAACACAGCTTCAAGCTGCTGGAGTTCAAGGGGTGTTTGGGCAACACTCTCAAATGTAGGGTTTGGTTTTTGGGGTGCCAGGAGTGGGGTTTGATGACCCTTGTGTGTCCCTTCTACCTTGGGATATTCTGTGGTTCCCGCTACTCCAGGTACATACATGCTGACAGAGCACAGTTTTTCACATCCTGAAGGACATAAGTACAGTTTCCCTTGCTCAAACAAGGTTGTACAAGGAAATAGAAGTAAACACATAATCCACTAACCTTCCCTACTCCTGTTTTTCATAAGGTAATTTCTACCCTGCTTCACAGGTCAAACAGAATGCTTAAGACTTTAACATCAAGGACAGGGCCTCTATTTGCTCCATTGGAGAACAGTTTTATTTTCCAGTTCCACAAAACACTTGATTTTCCCATGGAAGTGACTTTTCCTGCAAGCCACAGTACCACCAAAGCACTCGATAACATGCTTCCTCCTTTCCCTGTCATTTCAACGCCATGTACATTTGCCCTTGTATGTGCTAGTACTGCTATGAAAGAGTGAAACTTCACTTGGATTAAAGAGGTTTCTACTCCTTCTTCCCCTTCACTCCCTCCCCTTCCTGAGGTTCCAAGAGTTGCTTGCAATAATCACCACAGAGATCTGTTAGCTTGCACAACCTTATTTTAAGATTCATGCTTTTGGAGGTCATTTGACTCATTTATACATCCACAGGGATGGCCTGATTTGTTCAGCTTAGCTTCACAGCTCTCACTTACAGCAGAGCAGTGTAATCGGCTTTGATGAGCTCATGAAAAGAGACAAAGCAAAAAGTGTACAACACTCCAGATATTATGTAGAGAGAAGTTTATGCTGGAATGAATCACAAAGAGCTGACTACTGGCTGTCATTTCTGCCCTGGCTTTATTATCATTTAACGTCCCGAAGATTATTTTGCTTGTGTGTGTGCACACATGCATATGTGTTTCTCTTCAAGATCACTGCCACCTTATGGCCACAGGAAGCTGCTTCAGGGGAAGATATTCAGGGGACGTATTTCTGCACCTCAGTATCCAGGAAGCAGAGTATAACACACAGCACATTTTCCAAAGCACTCAAGCGCTTCACTATGAGAGATATCTTCATACCAAGCATTTTGCAAACCATTGAAAATGGGGTTTTCAAACAAAGTTTAAAATAAGTGGACAGTAGTGTACGTGCTTGTGATAATCACATCACCATTAGCAGTCAAGTGGATTCGATTAAAGTAGTGATGTTAGGAAAGTTGTTAGTCTTAGTTATTCTCTTATGTAAAATTTCCAACAAAGGAGGAGTAAACAAAAAATAGAACGATGAGAAAATGCCATTTTCTTATTCTGAAAGACTTGGCCACAATACTTGCTACTTTTTTAAATGAAGCAAAGCCAATGGTGGGCTTCATTTTAAGTTAGAATTCAGAGCATAGGGACAGCATAGCTGTCACCTTTGAAATCACTGACTTGTGTCACAGATGGTTAAAGAGTTCCCACTGCTTTATCAGCAGCCTTGCACTTTTAGCATGCTCATCCAGTACAGTGCTGGAAGTTTACTACTCCAGTTTTACAAATGATAAACTGAGGCACAAAGGCAAAATCCTGTTCAGTATTGACAAAGCTAAACATATAAATAAATGAGTCATTGCTTTTCCCAAACAGCTGTTTTCTTGGATGCTGGGAGAAGACTCAGGGAGTTGGAAACACAAGATACCAGGAGAGCCTTGCTGCATCATGTGGACTCCTCTACAAAAGTCAGGAAAACACATCTTGTAGATTTGCTTCCAGAGAGGTAAAATTCACTGCTGCGTGAACCAAAACATTTTAGTATCAGTTCATTTAGATTCATTTTGGAGGATTCCTATGGTCTATAGCTGTTCTAGAAACTGTGGAAGGGAGATGACATTAAAAAAAAAAAAAAAAGAAACAGCAAAAAGCCTTTTGTGTCCATTTGCATTGAAATGAATTGAAGTCAAATTCAGGAAAAGCTGGCTGAATCCAAGCTGATAAATGCTAGAAGTCACCTGTTGCTGTTTGAGTGATCTCTATTGAAATAGAGTTACCTTCTTAACACAGCACAGATCAAACCTGGTAGAAGTACCAGTTGTGGCATTCAACACTAAGCAATTCTCATGTAATTTTTGCACACAGTTTTCATTTTGCACTACCTCTTATGTCCCAGTTCTATGCAGAGGCAGAAAAAAAAAATGAACATTCTACCTCTGTAAATAGTGGTGCAGTAATTAAGAATCATGTTCTCAGATTTCTAGAGCAACTTGTAGGCTCTAAACATGCATACGGTTCAGAGAAATGAGGTATTTCAGTGTCTATTCATCCTGACACTGTTTCACACATTCAACTAGAAGTTAAAAACTAAAATAGAAATACTTCATATTTACATTTACAGGGAGTTAAATATTGTTGAATGGGTATGGTCAATTTGTCAGCATGTAGTAAATGTGTTGCTTGCTTTTGTAGTTATCATTTTAATGTGGATTTCTTGAGTCAACTGTGTGCTTACTGCATCTGTTATCTTCTATTAATCTCTTACAGTCAAACAAACAATCCTACTAAGGAGACAACCCGTGGACACTTATCTTGGCAGCCTTTTCAGATAGTGAGCACCACTGCTGATGAACAATGGCAACTAAGAGATAACTTCAAACCTTAAAGTACCTCAGTGGATAAAAAGGAAACTGTCTTTAGGGTAACTAAGAAAGAAGATTCAAAGATTCAAACACCATTCTGGATTCAGAACCAGAAGTTGCTCTGTGGACAAGCTCAGTAAAATCAGGATGGCAACTGCAAGGTTATTGATTCAGCACAACTGTTTTCCTCCAGATATATTTTGGTAATAATATCCTGTCCTGTTTGATTTCTTCTGCTGGGCAACATCACCAGACTGCCCAGTAGTACCTACAGCCTTTTACAGGAGCGTCCAGATTTTCAAAATAACTTGGGATTTCCAGCGTTAAACTGTTCTTGTGTCTATGTCTACACATTCAAAGGCAGCATGCACAACTTCATCAAATCTTGTTTTCTATTCTGACTACTACAATAGTATAATATTAATGCATTGTAGTAAGCAGTAAGATTTATCACATACTCACAACAGCCCAGAGCAGCTCTACACACAGGTTTGTGCATGAATATATACTTTAGAGCGTAGCTTCTTTCAAGGGGTATTAGAGCACCCACTATTCTGGAACACAGGGTTAGAGCAGCATTGAGGCAATTTACATCACATTACCTATTATTCTTATTCCTTTCTTATATGGAAATAAGCAATAATTACAAAGAACACTTCCACTAGTACACTTCTATCAGCAACACATCACTTTGTAGACACAATAGAAAATATTCTGTCCCTTAGTCAGATACTAATGCGCCCCCTACCTGCTACCAGAGTAGGCTCCAAAGTGCTTCCTAATTATATTCAGGTAAACCACACCTAGCTCAGCCTAAACAGTTCAATCTGGTCTGAATTTCTGTGTGACAGAAGCATTAGGGACAGCTCCATGAGGTCCCTGTCCTCCTTGACAGCAGTCATGGGCAGGCATCTTGGTGAATGCCTCAGTGCAGTGCAAGGCTGCATGCAAGAGCAGCAGTCCATCTCCTGGCCGTGGAAAATCTTTCCTGAAACAAGTGCTACAGAAATCTTTAGCACACCTCAGCTGTTTGACAAAAACAGCTATGCTATGCATTGGATCATCCAGTGCCTTTTCCTTCTGTCTGAGAGAATACTACCAATTATGGAGTGAATCTTTGAAAGAAAATCACCAAACTGCTATTTTCCTGTCAACAGAATGGATTATTTCAGAAGAATGTCAAAAGAAGCCTTTATTTCAACCAAAGAAAACATGTTCTTGTTGGTGTGTTTTAATCTTAAAAAGAATTTGACAGATAATTTCTGACAATGGTTTGTAATCTCACAACCATGAAGTCTGAAGAAGCAACTGAAGGAAAGAAAGCAATAAATTGCCAGAGATCTTCCATTTACCATCCTACAATTGGCTGATGTCAACCTCACACAGCCTTTGCTCCTGCCTGAGCTAGTGAGCACGCTGAGATCTTTCTTTATTACTTAAGCTTTAACTTAAAACTCTTAAAGAGGCAACAGTGTACAACTTTGTTGCATAAATGCTGCAGCAAAAGAGCATCTGTCATGTCCATAACTTAAGGTTCTCTGCAGAGGCGGAGAATCAAACTGCCATTGTAGCGAAGAGTTTTAACACCACTGGTTTAAATCAGCTAAATTTTCCTCAAGTTTTGATAGAAACTCTGGGATTTCAAAAGCAGCTCTGATCTCATTATGTCAGCTTTCTTGCCCTGAGTGGGTAAGAAAGCTGACATTGAACTTTTGAGCTGGTCCTCGTCCCCATTTGTTCACAGACCCCACAGGAAACACCATATCTCTCCCACACACACACATACACAAGTATATATATGCACACATGCATACAATGTACATACTTACATAAACATACATATGCTTGCATACATGCATATATGTATACCCACACATGTAGCTGGAGTATCTAACACAGTACAGGGACATTACCCATCAGACCTGTTGCCTAAAAGTTCAGCACTATAATGCAGAGATCAAGAGATTATAGTCAAATAGAAAGAGAATCCCAGAGCTCAAGGGGCAAACAGCCTAACCCTGTTTCCCCTGAACTGTCAGACCTGGCTGGTAAGTTCAAAGAACAACTGACCCTGTCCTGTGAGCACACCTGGCAGTCACACTTTCTGAACAGACCGTGAAGCACTACTCTGTTCATGACTTACTAACAACTCCTTTTTGCATCCTTTGCTCCCAGTGTTGAAAGTCTGTTTACACAACTTCAGCATTTCCAGTCTCCCTTTGCCTTTGACCAAAGTGAGAGCCAGAGGGGACCAGATGCAGCTACCTGTAAGTGAAATGGAAACACAGAGTAAATTCATGTCATGGTTTTATGACTTTTTGTTATCGGTACTCCTCAGCATAACATCATGTCATACACTTGGAGTTGAAGAGTTAATACTCTAGTTCCATGAATCATCCATAGTTCTGGGTATACCTGTCTCAGAAGAGAGTAACTACATACCCCAGAGGACTTCGTATTACTTTGTGTTTTTCCATTTTCCATTGAGAGGGAAAGATGAAACTGTTGGCAAGTCACAAGATCCCTCTTTTGGATCATCCCAGCACCGTGAGCTCCATAGCCATCTTGCCTTCAGCATTAGAGTAAGGCCTTTGGTTTTCAGACACTCTCTCATTTTGTTTGATTTATTAGCTTCAATTCCAATTATATTGTGTCGTGTTATTTTGCATTCTGATATCTTATTTAGTATACTAGCTTTCCTCCTCAGATCATTGCTGCTCTTTTGTTTTAGGTCCATCTCTCTACCCTCTCCCTCTTCCCCTTTCCCGTTTTCTGAGGCATGTGTGTGTGGGTTCCCTGACCCACTAGTCCCAGAACTGGGCTGAACCCAACTGTAAACCGTTGACAACTGGACATATAGAGTTTTGCAACCAGCCCTCTGTTTGTAGCCAAAAAACACCAGACCTTCCAAAGATATGACAGAATTATGAGATCTAAATGCGCAGTGTAATTATTTACACGTAACTACAAATTACTTTCTAACAGCTGTTCGGCACACGGCACTTTTGGTTTTAATGCTGCTGGAATAAAGGGTATTTCAGCTTTTATGATGCCACTGCTTTGTCCTAACTAGTTATTACCAAGAAACAGGACTTGACCTGGGCTACATGGCATGGCTGTGCAGAGAAGCACCTTTGGACTAGTAGTGTCTCCAATACTCCCAAGATTTTTCCAGGATACATCCTTTTTTATTTGCATCACAAAGACTATAAAGTACTTATACATGACACTTCTAAATTCTTTATAATGCATTGTGTCAAATAGCCTATTTAGTAATGACACCCTGGTATAAATTAGCACAATGCACTGAAGTTGCTATGCTGAATTGTGTCAAAAGATCTGCTTTTTTAATTCCCCCATAATCTTCTGGATGGAAATAGCAGCTCAGAAGCTGTTCTAGTGTGGCATGTCAAATGTTACTGGAGCACTATTTTGATGGTGAGTCATCCTGGAAGACAATGAATTGGGAAAATATTGATGTGTCACTGAGTTTTCTTTCCTTCTTTTTTTTTTTTTTTCTTTTCTATTTCTTTTTTTTTTTTTTTTTCAAGTAATAAAGCAACTTGAATTTATCAACTCTTATGGTCTTTTCACTGCTATTAAGCCAAGACAGACCTTTGGCATTGCTTTGGGATACTCTGTCCATGTGAACTATAACACTTGGCCAAAGAGAATGTTCTTGGTTAGAACTGTAGTTTATGAGCTCTGTGCTCAGCAATCAGTCCTGTCACTGAAGTTGCTCCCTTCCAAGTCAGCGTCCAGACTGGAAGTATGCTTTTACTTGATGTAAAAAAAAGCTGCATCAAGTTAGAAACATATCACCCCATTCAAGAGAATAAAGGGACAGCAAAGTGAAGGCAGTGCAACTAAATAGACACCCTCTTACCTGCATTAAAGAGTCAGGATAAAATATTTACTCCCTTCATAGGAAATTCACGTTTTATTTTATGTAGATTATTCAAATTCAGTTTAGTCATGTAACTGACAAGTTCGCATGTAAAGACCCAATTCACATGTTGGCACAAAAATCGAGCAGGATTATTGCATTTACTTATTCTAGAAGTGTATTGGTTATGTAGATGCCAGTGTTTTGTATGCAACTCCTGGCAGCAAAGAGAATAAATGGATGTCTTGAACCTCACCTACTTTAAATGAGACTAGAGCTACTCTAGTTTACTTTGTATAGCTATCTTGAAGGCATTTGTGTTTCAGGGTAAGTCCAAGATAGTTATATAGCTATCTGCAGAGGGAAAGCAGAGAGAGAGGAGTGACTGTTACATGCACATTATACCATTAACTAATGATTCACATCCAGTTTCTGTTCTGCTTCTCTGTCCTTTTCTTCAGCAGAAGGTGATCATTGCCTGTCTGTAGCTAGTACAGTGAAGTCTATGCCAAGTGAAAGCAATCTAATTATATTTTTTGGCATGCAAATACAGCCCACTATTGCTTAACTGGCTTTTGAAAATACAGTCATGCTAGTAATTAATACGTGCTATAAAGTGAGATAAAAGCTATGTGCAGAGAACTTCCCATTTATTACCTATCACATGCATTACTGGCACGCAAATGTGGACCCAGGTTTCCAAATGCCTTCCAAAGGTAAGTAATCAGCTTCTGTTTCTACCTTCTATGCAAGGGAAGGAGGTCAAGCCAGGATGAAATACTTAGCAGCGGGCTAAGTGGGTGCACACAGTCTATGGTTCAGCTGGCAGGCCGTTATTTGTTGTGCTGCAGTAGCTGGTTCATGTCATTGAAGGCCTCACTGGAGACACAACACCAGCTCAGAATATCCACCTGGACAGGGATGCAAGAGGTGTCTTTAGTGACTGTCAAATGTTGAGATAATGCAGTATGACAATAGAATGCTACCATGGCTGGGCAGTGTGCTGGTACTCATGTTCCTGATCTATGGGCAAAATTAAAGAACTGAATGTTTTTTGATCACATATGACCTCCTTAATTCCAGGGTTGGGCTTCCCCAAGCACTGAACTGTCCACAGCATTGAAAGGTGCTTTAGAATTTGGAAAGCAACATAACTGTCCTCACCATGGGGCACAATATAATACATCTGGCGGTACTAGTTTAATACAACATATATGTTGCACAAAGCAACAACAGCTGATGACCTTGTCCATCACTATCCATCACATTCAAGCACTGACATTGTCTGCTCACATGGCATCCACACCTCACTCAGTTTTACTGTATCACCTTGAGCAAGACAAATTTTTAAGGTCATCTCAAGTATCACCCAGAATGAAAATGTGAGGAACACAGAGCAGGTTTTTTTGTAGGAGTGCTTTTTCCCATCCACATGTGTGAGCCACTCCTAGTATTTGTATGTGGTTTCCTGCAAAAGCCACTTGCCTAGCTCTGTAGGAAGGTTGCCCTTCTGTTAGCTATTAGCTGCTGATCTGACTGTCCACACAAGGGTTATAAAAATGCCTGTTACTCAAATACAATGAAGGTTACCTTGAGATTTCAGTGTGTATGTTTTCCTACTAACCGAATAGATATTAATACTGTTGTACCTGCAGGATGTCCTCTTTTCAGTTTAGCCTTGAATTTGTTTTGAGATAAATAGAGGATTTCTGTCTCTTGTGTTGCCATCTTTATATTAAATCCACTTTCCATGAACACAGGTAGTTTATGTTATTCCTTTCATTCGTGGTGATTACGTTATTATGTGCTTATGTCATGGTTTAAACATCTTTTTAGAAATGTCCTTTGGCTATATTTCTGTCCTTTTTCAGACAGGACAATTTTGCTATGATGAGATGTACATCCAGAGTGCAGTTCACCTTTGTATTCTTTAGAAAAATGTTGATTTAAAAAAAAGAAAAAAAGAACAAGGAAGTGTAAAATCCCACAAAAATCTATAAAATGGAGATAAACTATGCATCTCCATTTTCTTTCAATATAAAAACTTGCTCAATTAAATCTCTATGCAGCTCTGCTGGATCATTTTCTTACTTCATCAAGACATCTTATAGAATCATAGAATGGTTTGAGTTGGAAGGAACCTTTAAGATCATCTCATTTCAACCCTGCTGCTATAGGTGGGGACACCTCCCTCTAGACCAGCTTGCCCAAAGCCCCATGCAGCCTGACCTTGAACACTTCCAGGGAGGGGACATTCACAACCTTGCTGGGCAATCTGTTGCGGTGTCTCACCACCCTCACAGTTAAGAATTTCTTTCTAATATCTAGTCTAAAACTACCCTCTTTCAAGTTTAAAGCCATTTCTCCTTGTCCTATCACTATATGCCCTTATAAAAAGTCACAGAATTATAGAATCACCAAGGTTGGAAAAGACCTACAAGATCATCCAGTCCTTATCATTATTAAGTTCTCTTATCACCAATAGTTCTCACTAAACTATGTACTACAACACAGCACCCAAACCCTCCTTGAACACCTCCAGGGTCAATGACTTTGCCACCTCCCTGAGCAGCCCATTCCAGGGAAAAGTAGTATTTCCTAATGTCCAGCCTGAATCTCCCCTGGTGCAACTTGAGGCCATTCCCTCTAGCACTATTGCTAGTTACACAGAAGTGGCTGACCCCCACTTCACCACAACCTCCTTTCAGGAATCTGTAGAGAGCAAAAAGATTTCCCCTGAGCCTCCCCTTCTCCAGACTAAATAATCCCTTTTTCTTCAGCTGCTCTTCATAAGGGTTGTTTCTCCAAACCCCTCATCACCTTCACTGCCCTTCTCTGGATGTGTTTTCCTCCCCAGCATTCCTGTAGGCTCCCTTCAGGTACTGGAAGGCCACTATGAAGTCCCCTCAGAGCCTTCTCTTCTCCAGGCTGTAGAACCCCAACTCTGTCAGCCTGTATTCATAGGTTAGGTGTTCCTGCCCTATGACCATCTCCATGGCCCTCTTCTGGACCTGCTCCAACAGCTTGATGTCCTTCTTGTTTGGGGGCCCCAGAAATGGATGCAGTACTCCAGGTGGGGGTCTCATGAGAGCTGAGAAAAAGGGCAGAATCACCTCCCTCAACCTGCTACTTATGCTTCCTGATGTAAGCCAGGAAACAATTGGCCTACTGGGCTGCAAGCGTGCATTGCCAGCTCATGTTGAGACTTTCATCAACTGATACCCCCGAATCCTTCTCCTCAGAACTGCTCTCAAGCAGCCAGCATTTGTGCTTGGGATTGCCCCAGCACAGGTGCAGGGCCTTGCACTCGGCTCCTTCATGAGGTTAGTATGGGCTTGTCTCTCATGCTCGTCCAGGCCCCTCTGGATGGCATCCCTCTCTAGCACGTCAATTTCACCACTCAGCTTGGTATCATCTGCAAACCTGCTGAGGGTGCATTCAATCCCCACTGTTCATGTCCCCTACAAAGACATTAAATAGTTCTGATCCCCATCTGCTACTATCTGATAGTAGCTAATTGAGGAAAAATCATAGAACCAGAAAATCACCGAGGAAAAAGATCTCCAAGATCATTTATTCCAACCATCCACCTACAACCAATATTTCTCCACTAAACCATGCCCCTTAGTACAACATCTAAACATTTCTTGAACATCTTTAGGAATAATGACTCAACCATCTCTCTGAGTAGTCTGTTCCAGTGCCTCAACACTATTTCAGGGAAGAAATTTTTCTTAATATCAAACCTAAACCTCCCCTGGCACAAGTTGCCATTCCCTCTAGTCTTATCACTAGTTACACCGGAGAAGAGGCCAACTCACACCTCACTGCAGTTTCCTTTCAGGGAGCAGCGGAAAGCTATGAAGTCTTCTCTGAAATTCCTTTTCTCCAGACTGAATAATCCCAGTTCCATTAGCTGCTTCTCATAAGACTTGTGCTCCAGATCCCACATCAGTTTCATTGCCCTTCTCTGGATACTTTCCAGAGCGTCAGTGTATTTCTTGTAGTGAGGGGACTAAAACTGAACATAATATTATTTACTCCCCTGCCATAATAAATCATATAATTCTTTAAAAAGAAATCATCTTTTATTGACTCCACATGTGAGTCTGATTTCCTTGATAGCTGTTCCTAAGCGCATGTTAGTGACTTTGCCAGAGTCATATTCATGGTACTCAGTGATGAGACTGATCTCCAGTCTGGTAAGTCTTCTTTCTCTCTTCTCTTGTAAATCAGCATAATTAGCTCATCTTGGATCATCAGTCCCATCAGCTCACTTTTCCACAGTGTGCTGTTACAAGCTTCCAGCAGATTCCACTCCAAAATATCCCCCAAATGCCAATAAAACTCCCCAGGAAGCCCAAAACTCTGCAACTCTTTTCCGGCTCCAAGGCATGTTAGAGCTTGGAAGCTATATTCTGCACTTCACATTGTAATCATCTTACGCACTGAATAGCATCATATAATGTGAGCAATTCCCAGTGAGCTAAGCAGGGCTGTTCATCATGCCTTAGGTTGTTCAGGAGGAGCAAGGGTGTCAAGAGTTGGCCCATTACCCAGCCTTTGTCCACCACAAACCCCATATCAGGTCTGTATGTCTCCTTGGACTTGGGGGCAGCACTGATATCTTAACAGGGTGTGTGTGGGCACAGTTCACTGCTTAACAGTGCTCACTTGCACCAAGTTTCTCTCATATAAAGAATGTTCTCTGAAATTTGGTATTATTTTTTATTGAGCACTAATTACTGAAACACGTTTCCTCAACTCCTCGCTTATCCTTTTTCATTCCTCAAAGTAATGACATTTTTTCTGTAATTTCTCTGACACTTCAACTAACTTGTGAACAGGGTTTTCTACACATCTAAATCTTCTCACTGTTGAAATTAATAGCAAAATTATCATGATTCCACTGCTTAAAGTACTAGCTTCTTGGTAAAAGGAAAACTGGCTCTGGTGTCAGGTCTGATTCATGCTTACTGTTCTGCATCAAATATTTTATACAGTCAGCTTCTGTTAATCACTAACCTCATTTTTAATTCTGCCTTCTCCTCCCATTCCCATCTGTATAAGGAGCCCCCATTGGCTTCCGGAAGCATGGAGGATGATGCACTCTCTTCTTCAAGAGGCCAAAGGATATCCCTTGGAGATATTCAGAAAAAAAACTAGCAAGCAAAGAGGGATTAAAAAAATAGAAATAATTAGGGATCACCAGAAATTAGTAAATTATAGGAAATAAATGTAAACAGGACCTATCTTGGGGAACCATGAATAGCACTGAGAAGCATGAGCCTTATCTGCGTGCTGACATCAGGAAGAGGTGAAACCTTGGGACTGTTCCCTGTGATGTCCCCATCCTTGGGTTTTGCTGGACCCAAATTAAATTCTAGTCCAGAGCATCTCCCTGTACCCCCTCCTAAACAGACTTCTGAGTACTGAAGATGTTCTCATAACCACTGGGTTCACATGTGTGAAAAGGAAAGAGGATTAGAAAAGCCGTCTCATTTCAGCACAAGAGATCTTACCTCCATGAGCAAGGGGCCACAGTGCTGTAGCCACAGAACAGCAGGGAAGTGGACCCAGAGCAGAGAGAATGTGACAGGTCATACTCTGCATTGGAGGCAAGGCAGAACCTGCTTCCCTCCCAGAGGACCTTGCATGTGATGGGGAAAAGCAGCCTCTTGGGGCATTTCTTGGTCTTTGAGGGGTAAATACAGATCAGCTAATCGCCCTAAATCCTGAGGATTAATGGATGATCTAATCTCTGATGATCTAATTCAGCATGGAAGAGCCATCAGCAACTGAAGCCTGCAGTGACTATATCCCTGCTGAAATTTGGATCCAGCAAGGAATGATAAATCATTTTGTATTCTTTAAGCCGATCTGCAAGGCAGCAATAATCTTTCCATTTTAAGTGGTCATCACAGTTACAAGTAAATATTTTATCAGTGTTTTACAAATCAGACTTCACAACAGTACATAAATGAACAATATTAGGAGTGCAGTTATTTATTTTTCATATGCTCTTAAGTAGTAATTAATAAAACCCCACTTCTTTTCCCAGAACATAAAGGTGTAGTTTCATGCTTTAGAACAAGTTTCCAGCAGGAAAAAAGGAAGAGGTCAGCTGCTGTCAGTAACAGTCACTTCTAGAGCATGTGACATAGCTGATGAAGAGTGCCAAAAAGAACTTGTGGTTGTGGACCACCAGACTGTAAACTTGGTCCATGGGTTAAGTTGATCCATCACACCTGAGGCAAAATGGGCTCATGTGAGCATGAGTTGGAAGGGACCTTAAAGCCCACCCAGTTCCAACTTCCTGCCATCGCAGGGTTGCCACCCACCGGATCAGGCTGGCCAGTACCCCATCCAACCTGGCCATGGATGCCTGCAGGGTACCCACAGCTTATCTGGGCAGCCTGTGCCAGTGCCTCACTGCCCTCTGAGTAAAGAATTTCCTCCTATATAGAGGGGTGGAGGTCTCTGTGCCATGTGCTCATAGCATCTGGCATGGCCCAGGGGAGGGTTGCATCATTTTCTTGCCCAAACACGCCCTTGATGCCTGCTACCCTGTAACCCAGAGTTTAGTACAAGGTCAGGCACCAATCCACAATTTGGAAACCACTTGTGTAGTCAAAATAATGGGTGAAGTTCAAACCCAGAAAGGGCTGCCGTGCTGAATGCGTTTGCAAATGTTGCTCATGGTAAAGCCATGTTTCACTCTTTGAGTGCTCAGCATCTGCTGAAACACCAGGTGGCCCATAAGCCCACACCAGGTGGCCTATGAAGCAGACACTGTGTGGAATACAGGAAAGGTAGCAAAAGATTTTCTTTTAAAAAAAGCAAAAATAACTTTTTCCACATCAAGCCTTTCCTAATGCTCTACCTTGTTTTAGAAACAAACGAACAATCAAACAAATGTTTATGGGGAGGTGGGGAGGTGGAGAAAGAAAGGATAAATAAGAATTCAAATAAATGGAAAAACTGAGTTAAAAACGGGATGAAAACAAATGCAAACATGGGGAGAGTGAAGATGGGCTTCAACCATTTTTTTTATCTGAATGTAAAAGTGAACCATTAGCTTGAACTTATTTTTGACTCTAGAGTGAAGCTGAACTAGAACACACATGGCACTAAATCTGACCTTAATGAAAAATGAGGTGGTTCAGCTTCCAGCATTCAGACTGAGGTTTTCAGAACCACCCAAGCAAGCTACATGAGTGAATTCCCAAAGGATGAGAATCACAGGTACCGAAGAAACATTACATACTTTGCTACATTGAGTAATAAACTCCTATTAATCTAATTAAATTCCAATAAAATATAGATGTATAAGGAGAAGTAGAGATCTCAGCCTGGATGACTGAAGATCTTTGAATAAAGTTTCATTTATATATGTGTGCCTGTGTTCTGCTCATCCTCAGTGTTAGTGGTCAAATATCTTTCAAAAAAAAAAAACAACAAAAAAACACAGAAGAATTGCCAGGTGTTTGCTCTTTAGCATTTATATTCTTTTGTCAGAAAATTAAAGTTTTGACTGACAACTGCAAAGAATGGTTATTGTAGCAATTGTCAGCTTTAGATTTTTTTGTCAAAAATTGCTAGTCGCTGTATTCCATGCAAAATTAAATCCTTTTTTTGATCAAGTGTGCTCTTAAAATCTGTTCCAGAGAGTTCCTGGAGAGCATTTGCAATGCCCTCCAGCTCTTTATCCCTCCGTTCATCTAGCTATAAAACCGTGCTAATAACAATATTTACCTCCCTCACTCAAGTTTTGTGAAGCTTCATTAAGGAACATTTTTGAAACACTTTGAGATTCTTAAATGAAGGCTAACTCAGACAGTATAAAATTTAATTACACTAGAAACTAAAAAGCCATGATTTAATCCTTAGCATCTGGGTAAAACAGAAATTTAAAACATACACATTATACCTCGGAGAACAGAAACAAAAAAAATACAATACAAAAGGCGGAGCTGTGAGCACAGTTAACATGATAACTGCTTTCATATAATTTAGCTCAAATGAATTAGTTATGGCTTGTCAAACTGAATCTGTGGCCAGCCCTGTGGATAACAAGGGAAAAGAAAGCTGCTGACGAGCATGATTGCAAACTGAGACGTTTTGCCCAGCTAGAAGACTGGAGCCCAGTAATCCAGCAAGATGATGGAAGGGTAGGGAACAGGGACACAAATTTGTATCTAGGCAACACTGGGAACGTATATTTGGAAAAATGTCTTTTGTTTCTTAAATGAAAAAGCATGCTTGTAAGGACATAATTTGAGGTTTAATCATCTAAGAGCTATTAAAAGCCTTTTCAACCCACCGTAAAACATCATTTCTGGGTGACCATCAAATTGTAACAGGTAAGAAGACAATAAAACACGCCCGGGATGAAGAATTTCTGAAGAGGTTATTGCCTGCCTCAAGTTTGAGATGTGTTGTTTTCCTTTTGTTTCTTTTCCACAGATCTCCAAGGGAAACGTGATTGTCACACATAAACCATGCAAACTGAAGATTTATATCAAGCTCCCATCCCTCCAGTGGCAGTGGGTTCAATAACCTCTCATGAATTGGGCCTCTGGTCTCCCAGCAGTGATCAAAACTACCTGAGTTGCAGGACACAGTGATGTTGACTCTGTACCAAATCCTCCTGCTGCCTCACATTGTTTTGGGGTTGACATTTTACTAAATTAATTTTTTTCCTTGATATTCTTACATTATGTCTCTCTGATTTTTCTGAGCTTGTTGATATTTCTCCAGTTTACAGTGAGAAAGGTGTGTATTCCCTATTTCTGAGGGAAACCTGGGCTATTTCTGCTCTCAATCATTTTCACCTTGATCCCTATCCGGGAAGAGGAAGAGAACAATCAAATGCAGAGCATAGGCCATAGCCAGGCAGAAAGTTTAGAGGTGAAGGAATCCTGTGTTGTGTGTTATGTTTCAGCTCTTTAGTGAGTAGTTATATTTCTGTACCTTTGCTGAATATTTTATAAACTATTGGCTGTTTTTGCTCTTGTACCCCAGACAATTATTTCTGAAGTTTGCTGTGTACCAGGTGGATTTTCATGAAAAGTAGTACTTAAGTGGTCATTTCTTGGTGTCCTATCTTGTAAGTGTGAGTTTCATGCACACGAAAATAAGAAACCTCAACATTTCTGATGCAATATTAGCTCTTCCTTACAAAATATCCATGCTAGAGCTTACCAGATAACATAACCTTCCTGTGTGCATATGATATTTGTGCCTTTTTCAGTGATCTCCGATTTCTTTCAGGTTATTTATATGAGAGAATTACTTTTATTTAACCTTGTCAGGCACAAGGACATGTTTATGATCATCCCTACAACACAGTCAGAACTGTTGAGAAATTCTTTTTCAGACAGCAAGCTACATTAATAAAATCTTCTCCTTCACAGTATCTGGATAGAGATTAGGAAGACAATCCTTCCTCCCAGCCATAACATTGTACAATTGTCTAAGTACATTTCTGCTTGTTTTAGCTTTTTTTTTTTTTTTTTCTCTGCAAATCCCTGCAGACGACTAGACAAAGCTGAAGATATCAAGCATGAAGTTGATTGTGAGTTCTTAATTCAGGAACAATAATTAGCCGACCCACAAAATCATAGTGGAGCTAGATTTGCCATCTCTCTGATTTTTGTCTATGGATATCTTGGATGTCTTAGATACAGTAAAAAAACATGCAGAGTGTTTCCATGCTCTACTTCATCTAGGTCCTTATCAAAGAGGTGCACGGTTTGCCATGTGTTCCCATACCTGGCTCTCAGAACAGTAATCATTTCAGTTCTCCGCAGCCTAGCCCTATATTTATAGCAATTTTTCATTTTTTAACCTTGAATTGCTTTAATCATTTTGCAATGCTAAGGAATTTAGTCCCTCCGCACTGATGGCCAGAAAAGTGAGACTCTGACCCTTTTTGGATGCAGTTCCATTTTGTTTTTTTGCCTGATAAAACTGACTCTTGCTCAAGGGTCATCTGCCCAGTTTCAGATGTCCCTAATTTCTTCCTGTTCATCTTATCCTAAAGCCAAATAAACCTAAAAATCAGGACAAATTTCTATCTTAAATCATAACATATAACTGTGTTAATAATTTCTTTTTGTCTTGGGTCCCCTTTTTCACTTCAACAGGAGTTTTGTCTTTGTAAAATTGGTAGGAATAAATTAGATATTGCATTTTCTATTTTGGTGTTCTATAACACTGTGTGGATACACACTAGGAGATAAAACTTAAAGACAGATACAGCATTTAACATTAGGTTTGGATATTTTTGTCACACAGACAAACAGATGCAATCAGACTTAACAGACAGTAAAAAGATATTTTGCCTGGAATAGTTATTAATGTGTTAAATTAAATTAAATTCTGCAGGTATAAAATGAAAATGGAATCTGGAAGCTGCATTTTTTCTTCTCGTCCAGCACTGAAATGGTTAAGCACTTTTTCCAAAGAACTTTAGAGGCACAATGGAGAAGCACAGAAGCATAAATCTGAAGGTTAAATTTGTATGGCTTTGCTCCTCCTCCCCATAGGAGCACAGATGGTAAAAACCTTAAAGCTACCCATGCTATTATCATGGAATAAATGAATTATCAGATTTCTCCCTCACAATGCTAACTATGGAAGGTGCCTTCCTACTCGCATCTTGAGCGAGATCGTTTAAATAAGGAAGTGTTCTTTGTTTGATCTGAAAAACAAGAAAAAAACAACAACAAAAAGAGAGAAAGATCTCTAAAAGATCACCCTTCAGACTTGGAGCAATTGCTTCCAACACAGTTGCCTTAAGCCACAAAGCTGCCAAACCCACTGGATTTTTAAAATGATATGGGATGCTCACTACTCAGCTTCTGCTTCAAAGAGCCACAATTTGTTGTGGTGGCTGCAGAAGCTGCTGGTACCTGTGAAGTGGCATTTCTGGAGGGGAGGTAGAGAAAAAAGGAATCTGCCTTCCATGTAGCTTCCTGGGAAGAGGGCAAGTTGACACGATGGGTAGTGAAAACAAGCAGCGCAAAGCACTAGGGAATGTACTGAGGGAAATATTCTCTCTGAATCTATGATTAAAATTATCATTTGGAAAAGATGAACCTCCTTCTTCATGATTCTGCAAGCCTTCATGCACAATTTAAAGACCACTTTAACTAACTTTAAGACCCTGATAGACTTCAGGAAAGCATCTCTCTGCACAGATCATGTAAGCAATTAAAGGAGATGAAATTGGGATTTTGTCTGACTTCCGATGCTAAAGCATGGATGAAACAAAATCAGGATTTAAGCCTCTAAGCCTATATTTTTGTTCACATTCAGCGAGAAAATGAGACTGTGAGAAACCAGTGGCAGGGGCTTTGAACCCCAAAGATTAAAGTGAGCATTAGCTCTTGCGCGTATGACCTGCAGTTACTTAGCAGTTCTCACCACCTGTTCTCAATTCTTGATAGCGTAGTTTCAGAAAATGTTGTAATTTACTCAAACTCTGGACTTCTAGGGGTCCTATTTAGTAGGCATTTTCCACCGTAATAAATAAATTAATTACTTAAAATAAATCCTACATAATCTCCTTATTCTTATTCCAAGAGCTGTGGGCTCATGTGCAACTTGAAGAATCACAAATAAACAGCAGGAGGTGGTATCTAGGAAAACGTGCACATGTGTTTCCTGCTATATATTCTGTGAAGATGTCTGCTCTCATTGAATGCTGGATTTGATATTGAGTGACAAAGAATAGGTTTGTTGCTTTTCAGATGTGGTTACCATGTGTGCCTACAAATTACTGTGTGTGGGTAGGAGTACACTCTGCTTCCTGGGTACAGCTGTGTGCTGATACATGTCCTTGTATACACAATCAATAAGGTTGTGTTATGCAGGTGAATTATAGCTTGTGATATCATTGAGTTAGGTAGGAGCTTAAAGAAATGAAATTTTATACAACATAAAAGGAAGTGTAACCTGAAAAAAAGACGTTTTTCTTCAGTCAAATCATGTATAGGTCTCTTTTTCCTTTAATTGCCATGATATACACTTCTGGAAAATATTAGTCATTCTTCTTTCAAAAATACAAGTGAGGAAATTACATCGGCATTGAAGCATTCAAATGTAAGTGATATCGTTTAAAAAATAACAGAAATAGAGTAAGGAGAAAATTAACAGTTAGTTGTTCTCTTTGTAAAAGTTGAGCAAAATTATGGAATACTTCCTCTGAGTTACAAAGGCAGTCATTTGTGCTGTGCTGTTTGCACAGCTGAAGTTAAGTTATTGTATGACCAAGTAACACAACTAGAATTTTACTGTTGAGAACTACCAAGCAGCACCACAGCAGCCCAATCAAACAAGGTCTGGGGAAGGGTTACCAGATGTACCCAAAAATCAGTAGGACTGAAGGGCAATTGTCCACTGATGGCCAACACAGGTGAGCTGATAATGGACTGTTCTTTGCACAAAGATCTGCTTAACATGGAGGTACCTCTGGGTTGGTGAAGTTGTGACTCTGCTCCCTTCCAAATCCTAAAAGACGCAGACAGGATCTCCTAATGTAGATAGCAAGCAGTATGGCTGCTGGCTGCCAAACCACCGCTTCCATGTTTACAGGTGTCAAATGACACTGTCTT
The DNA here is from genome assembly GCA_036925125.1 of Oreortyx pictus. Classification (NCBI taxonomy): domain Eukaryota; kingdom Metazoa; phylum Chordata; class Aves; order Galliformes; family Odontophoridae; genus Oreortyx; species Oreortyx pictus. The sequence continues at coordinate 118,232,570 of JAUPFR010000001.1, read as the reverse complement.
AGCTGCACAGTGTGATGGGGAAAAAAGCTTGTTAGAGAGACTGCTAAGAAGTGGCAAGGGGAGGACAGTGGGATCTCAGGCATCACCACTGAATCCCTTGGGATAAAAACTCTTAATGGATCAAGAATAACACTGCATCTTTACGCAAGGTGGAATTCCAGCAGTGGCAGCAGATTCAAGCTAGTGGCAGCAGAGCAGCAGTACAGAGGGACAGAGTACAGAGGGATAACATGAAAGAACTCAGGTTGCCCAGGAAAACTAACCATGGATTGACAGGGTAAGCCTCTGGCTTCCCACTTCTGTGGCCTTATATGACTCTTCATGTAAAAACATAAATAGGCAGAGCATAGCCACAAATTGACAGCAGTACCAAGCACCTGCTCTATAACAAAACAGACCATGGAAGACAGAAGTATCCTTGACCAAGAAAACATCCCAATGGCAATGTGCTTATTAGAGCAGCTGTGCTGGGATAGAGCTCTTTGAGTAGAAATACAAAGATAAAGTATGGGGTGCAGCGTGATGCAGTGGCTGATCAGCCCCCGCATTGTGCTGTACTGCAAATTATACATTCAAGAGATGTTTGTCCACCCATGGCATTGCTTGCTCATGCAGGCTATTCACACATACTTCTCCTGTCATGTCTGTCTTCAAGGAACAATATTTAATGTCTAAAATGTACTTCAAGCTTAATTCTGGGCTCTGTATTCAGACACTCTGATAACTACTCCTTCTCTTCTGAATCTAATGACATCTTTTTCTATGAAGAGTCAAAAATTAAATTCCCTCTGATCATGACTAATCAGCATGTGAACTACTCCATGCTGTCTTCCATTTCCACAGAATGAGCTTGCATGTGTTTTTATGCTGGTGTAATCAGACATTAAATAAATAAGGAAAAAAACTCACAGATTCCACCAGAGGACCACTGCACTTTGTACAGAAGTAGTCCATTATGTTGAGCGGAGGGAAGAGAATGTTAAACCCCAAAATAATCTAAAAAACAAAGAAAGAAACAAACAAACAAAAAAACCTGCACGTATAGGATAAGGTTTTCATTCATTTTCACTTGAATATTGAAAATAAAAATGTAACAGCCATAATAATAGACAAAATTCCAGCTGAACACATTCAGAATAGCTGCACTGCTAGATAATCTGACCAGAGAAGGTTACACACAAAATAAACTGAAGGTTTAAAGTATTAATAAACTGAAGGATAAAGTATTCAAAGCATACCAAACTTCATGGAATACATGAAATGTTTTTTCTCTGAAAGACAGAGGGTGCTCAGTGCTGTAATATTCGCTCACCATTACATCTGTCATACGCATTTTTCTGGCCCTTTGTTTCCCTGTGGTGTCTTGTCCTGCATGATTTTATGCTTTCTGTTTAATTAGCCTTCTGTGACAAGAGCCTGAAGAGGTATTTGTTGAGTGTTTCAGACAAACATTCATCTCTCTCTCTCTCCTTCAAGGCTTGCACTGCTGTGGGTGCCTGTCTGGAATCATTCACCTTTCAGCATCCACTGAAGTACATTCTGGCATCCACAGTTAAGGACAGCTATTATATAAGAAACTCCTTGAATTAGCTGCTTGTCTAAATGAGAGAAATACGTGAACTAATAGCATAAGCACTACAATGGGGACTTTGATTCCTCAATATAACTGGTATGAAATTCCTCTCTAGCCTTGAGACTATCATTTCAGTTCCTTGCATCGTGTTCCTGGTTTGTAAAGATAGCAGTAAGTACTCACTTCATTGAGGTGCTGTGAACTGCATTCTCACTTCACTGTGCTCACTTATTCCTCCAGACTGATATCCACAGTTTTTAAAACATAATGCTCTTATTTAAGGATGGAAAGGATTTCAGATTAAGTGAAGTGCTAGCTGAGTTTGAAAGTGGGCTCTCCTTTTAGCTGCTGATTTACCTTGGCAGCTTGTGGGCTTTAACTACAACAAAAAAGGAACGCAGAAACACTGTTAAATAACTTCTCTGACATATCTTGGTGAAAATTTTAAAACTCGCTGGTGAATTTCTTCACCCACCAGTGTCCTGAGAACACAGAAAGGAAAGAGACTGCAGAATACCTATATTCCCTCTGCTCAGTGACTACTGGCAAGTGACTGAAAACCCAAAAGAAGCTCCTGGAGATTTCAACAACCCCAGCAGAAAGCTTGGGGTGCATACATATAGGATGATGTACCAGCAGTGCATCCAGAACAGCTAAGACTGTGCTTGAACGCTTTGAGTTGGGTGCTATTGTGAGTAAGGGCCTCTGCTTTTATGGGTATGGTTCTCAGTGCCTCATTAAGAAATTCTGAATCTTCCCTTCTCTTACACCACAGTCAACTTGAGCCTGCCCTTACCTGTGTTGCCTTGAGGGAACTGAGAACTGAATTTCCACTTCTCCCTGCCACATGAAGGTGTTTCACCTCTAACCAATGAGAACAAATATTTGTCAAATTTGTCATACTTGTCAGTCATTAGAGATTCATTAATGGCATGCCCCTCTGATGTATAGTTTGAAAAATCACCTTGCCCCCTCCTCCTCTGATCAATGTGATACATAATTTGATTGAGCAGGTTGAAACTCATTGGCCTGGTATGTGAAATCTAAGATGACTGCATTTATCCAACTGTTAGTCAAGAATGTTACTTACCCAGTTTTCTCCTCTTCCTTTTCTCTAATTTCCATCTTAGACAAGACGAAACACCTAAAAGTGCTTAATGATGGCCATCCATGCAATGGATTTTTAATTCTGCCTGGTACCAAATGCACTTACCTCCTCTTTACCTCAGTTAAAGGATCTTGATTTCAGTCTCCAGAGAAATTTGTGTATTTGTGCTAATTATGAACACCTTCATTCCAAGGGAGGCCTCATTATGACACAGTGAAACAGTGACTCCACAGACAAGATCGAAATTGTGCACACATAGACACAAGGCTCCCTTCTGAAAACACAGGGTGGATTTCCCCAGATGAAGGGCAGCCCTTGCTGGAGGCACACTCGTTCAAAATACCAGCCCTGTATGGCTGTCAGCAGAGAGACCCTAGTTCACAGGCTTCCCTGCTTCTGGATCCCAGAACTGGCTGAAGGGATCCAAAGAACTGCAGCTGTTGACATACTCCAAATGGCTAACATAGGAAAAAATGAAGTCGTGCCAAATCCTTGCACAGGTGCCGGCACAAGGCACTGACTGAGGGGTGAAGGAGAATTGGATATCAGCCCCAAGGGGTAGCTCTGGAAAATCCTGTCCCCTGGCTGGAAGGATTCAGTCAAGGCATACGCTAGGCCACTGTCACCTCTGGTGACTACACAAGTTCAGTCAGGTCTCACTTGCATGGTCTGCACTGAGCTTTGCAAAGAGGTTCTTTAGGATATCCCTAGAGAACTCTCCACAGCAGTGGTGTTGGAACTAGATAATCCTTAAGGGACCCATTTTGTGATTCTATGAACAGAATCCAGTTCCTCATGACAGCAGCCAGCTCCAGCCATCCGTAAAAACACAATTTCCCTTTCTAGATCTTCCCTCCAAACAACAAATGGCTATTTCAATAACAGATCTTATGTAGACCCTAAAAGAAGTCCTCTGCATTATAAAACCCTGAGCGTACCATTGTCCATAGTGCTCCCATCCATCCTCTACAAAAAATAAATTAAAAAAACAAAAACAAAATAACAACCTTCAAAGCTATTCTTAAAGTTTATGTCCTTCTGCATACACAGGAAGGGCAACTTTAATACTGATATTTCACCATTTTTTTATGCTGTACTTTGTGACTTTTGTGTCATTTTAAATACAGCAGTTTGTAATAACACGAAGGATGGCAAGTATCTTATCTGACGTGAGAAGTATCCTCTTAGCTTTGAAACACATGTTTCTTCCCTGGAATTATTCTTCCTTCTAGGAAATGACAGTGAGCAATAAGTGCCAACCAGAGCTTTTTAGGACTCCTATGATTGGCACCAGATCAGTGAAACCATGTGTTTTACAGCCGTCACCTCTGTCCCAAGGAGAACTTTTGTCCCCATCTGTCTTAATCATACTAAATTGAGTCCTTTCCTTGAGGAAATAAAATGGTGTTCTTCATCTCCCCATGTACTCAGTCACCTCCTCAGCTCCAATCCCATGCTGTAAGTCACCTGCAGGTATTCTTAAGCATTTATTACAGAAATTACACCTTCTGAATAGATGCACATAAATACATTTTGGACAAATAAAAGAAAATCCCTCTCTGTGCAATCCAGTTTATGTTCCGTTTGATCGAGAAATGGCATTTTGTATGAAACTGTCGGGTGTGCTTTTTCTGTATGCACACACACAGCTTTTACCAAAGTGTAACCTTAGCAGCTAACAGTCACTCCAATAGAATGGGCTGATCTCCAGCACTTCCAGGTCGTAGGAAAAAAAGCCTTTATGAAAGGAAGTGCTCCTTCCTGCGTGAGGTCTGCTAGATAGCAGAAGTTCACAGGCAAAGGGCTACTTGGTGACTGAGAATAAATGTTGATTAGTGGTGCCTGGCTACCAAGATAAGTGCTGTTCATTTCTACCTACAGACACAAAATAAAAACTTCCAGTTGGTGGGCTGCCTAGCTTTGCTCACAGACTGAAATAAAATGGGCAAGGGAGTGTCTGTGAACCATTTAATAATTAAATTGAGCCATAGCCAGGATTATAGTAAAGGAGAAAGAAGTTGAGAAAAAACTTATTACAACAAACTTAACCTTGGCATAATTCACAGCTAGGTTCAATTTCGCTTGGTATTTTAAGATAAAATACAAAAGGAAGAATATAATCTACCAGACTGATAAGGGAAGAGATGAAATTATTGCAACAGATAAAGTCATGGTTGGAGCCTTATATTTTCTGCCATTGCCATTTGATCAGCAGACAACAACTCTGCAGCCTTCTGAAATCCAAAATGTTGAGAATGAAAAGACAGAACTGAGTCTGAAAGATGGAGCTGTTGTATCTGCCTGAAACTGCAAACAACCCCAATTGACTTCACGTGGCACCATTGCCTCACAGTGCTCAGGACAGCCTGTGCTGTTACACGTCAGGCTGAATGACAAAACATGTGTTTTACCTCCTTGGGGAGCTGAGCAGTCAGGTGAGCAGCAGGCCTTCCCTCTCACTGGGCAGAGGCTGGAACTCCAGCTTCATGACAGATATATGAATGAAAAGACAAAAACAGAGATAGGGCAACCTTAGGGATTTCCCAAAAGTCTGCCAGTTAAGCACTTCAGTCCACACCAAGGAGACTTACCGAACTCACAAGAAACCCAAGACACAGCAGACAACCCACCATTCCCAACTGCTTGGAAGCAGGCTGCCAAAAGAAGAGCCCATCTACCTCCACAGGACTCAAATCCCTTATATTTCTGGTGCCTCATTTGCACCAAAGAGGCACCAGCACACCTTCAAAAGATCCACCAGCACCTGGAAGAGATCTCTTCTGTAGTAAAGGGGACACATGATGCTCCATATCAACTGCTGAAGACCGCTTTTTGAAGCACAGGTACGTCATGCTTTGTAAGCCACATGGCAATTAAAGAGGAGGGACCTAAGCTGTAGAGTCTGGGGCTTCTGTCTTGTTTAACACTTAGCTCCTCAAAAAGTCCACATAAAAACAGACAAAATTGCTGAAAATTTGGATTTCTTGCAACCCTACATTCCTGAAGCAAATAAAGAAAGAGAAGGATGGAAGCAGGAGTGAAGTGTTGAAAACAGAAGAAAAAGGATAAATGAAAATAGATGAATATCTTAAATAAATAAATAAATAAAGAGGCCCCAAATCCACTCTCTTCACAGCACAATCTATGATGTGATCCTTAGTTTGGAGATGTTGTTGGTATGCCACCTGCCTGCGTAACCGATGTGTTTTAGCAGCGCAAAGCATTTCCCAGCCTGCAAACACTGGCATACTTACACACCAGTTATATTTTATGGCCTGGAAACTATAGTAATGATGATAAGAGAAATGCCTCTAATATAGCAAATTAATATCGCTAGCAAACTGTTCAATATTACCTTTTCCAACAATGTTATAGAGACAGGAGAGAGTCCTGACAAATTAGATATAGAGTATAAAAATACTAAATTAAATTACAAGTGAACAGCAGCTCAATATTTTGCATGAAAAATCAATTTTCTCTCTCGGTTCTGCTATACAGCAAGCAAAAGAATGAACCCAGCATATTATCTCTTCAGACTCCAAAACCACTGATGTAGAGACCTCATTGTTATTTTTCCGAGCCATTAAAACTTCTTCCTTTTGTATTGGGTATTGTTTGGTGTTTCTCCTTTCACCCTACACTGACTCTATGATATGGTAACTCCATAGGTGGAGTTGACAGCATTACCTAATTTTATGTCATCCGATACTTTATTCTTCTGCTTATAACTTTGCCAAACATTAAGTATTTCATGTGAACTTTACCATTCCAGTTGTCAGGCTCAGACAGGTCACAAGGTTTTTGTGTTTGTTTCATTTCATTTCTGTCAAACTGAAACCACTCTTTCTCTAGACAGAACAATGGAAATACATGTGGGTCTACCCTGGTAAAAGTACAGACTTCTTTAGGATTTGCATTCTGGGATCCATGGGACACTGCTTGCTTGATGTAGGAAATACTTTTGGCTGTGGACATAAAACTTTGGCAGAGTTCAACCAAGTTGCAAGTCCATTAAAAGATCAGTTCATACATGCTTATAATAAATGGGTTTATTTCTTCATCTGTTTTATCCTCACTGAGCTTGATGCAGGACAGATTTTGAACGGTAAATTTAATCAAAGATCTCTAGAAAAGCATTTGGAATAGCCAGCCTGGAGCATAACCACCCAGAACTATTGGAAACCCAGCTGGGAGGGGAAACTGGCTGAGGAACAGGGACATGAGAGTCAGGGAATACCTGTGACTGGGAGTGGAAGTGCAGAAAATAGGACCCATGAATGCTGGCAAATGAAAGTAAGGTGGAGATGCCTGAACAACATAGTGGAGCAAACACGTGATGTGGAGCCAGGAACAGGAAATAAAAAAGCGTGATACTGCCTTCTAGGATGGGATGGAGGGAGCTCACCCACCCCTGAAAGATTTCATCTCCGTTTATGATCAAATAGAATGTCAACACAGTGCCAGGCCATACCATTTTTTTTTTCTTTAATTTGCTACTAAAATAGGCAATTTCCTAAATCCATTAGAAGTATATTATTAAGGTTGAAAAATCTACCTTTAAGAAGTCAGGAAAATGTCTAAGTATACAACAGAGATACAGAATTATTCTGCCTCCATTTCACCATTTCTTATGCCTTTATTTGAATTTATAACCCCAACGATGCTCTCTAACAATCTGCGTGTCTACCTGTGTGCTCAAAAGCAAACACCCAGGGATATTCACCAGCACTGATTTCACATGGAAGGACTCCAAAAGCCCTCCATCTGTCAATGGGGCACCAAACAGACTGTGCCCCACATTCCACCACTGGGCTCAGGTTGGAGGCAAAAAATAAAAGCACGGCAGGTAAAACATCTCCCACACAACTGGCCCCTTTAGAGCTTCACCAAACGTCCAATTAGGTCTTTGAAAAAGCATTAGTTCATCGCCCTTTCACTAGGATTCACTTCAATTAGCTTTGGATCGGGTCATTAGTAATTTTTTACCCAGCCGGGCGGCATTTTTCACCAGTGCAGATTTCACATGGAGAATATCAGAAAGCCATTGAATAGCCATTGAGCAGGCTGTATTGGGAAAAAGGACCGTGCTGTAAATCAAAACTTACACAGAGACTTTCTTTCTTTGGATCTTTTGCATCCCTGCTGAAGCTTTCATCTCTTCACAAAGGGTGCAGTGCTCTCCATTTTTCTCTTGAAAGTGAGGAATGAGTTTACCAGTACGGTCTTGACAGGTTTTATTTCTGAGGAGCTAATGGCTAGAGATGAAGGCACTACACAGCTGTATATGCATGTTGCTGCTACTAGCTTTGTAAAGTTGCCTTTTTAGGGATCACACAAACATTAACTTAGGTGAAATACCTCTGTCTCACTGAATTCAATGGAATGTAAGCCCGGTTTCCACAAGTACTTCAGGGAATAGTTGTCACCCACTTACTATCTCAATAAAAATTTGTAAGCAATAAAATCTACTGTCCCAAATCCACCACCACAAGATGGATCTGAGTGGAGAGCTGTGCCTGGTGGATAATGCAGAAAGAGCATCTGTGTGCTCATTTTCCCCTTATCTCCTGTGGGATTTTGCAGAAGAAGCAACACACATCTCATCCCAACACAGCAGCTGCAGAATCTGGAGGGAAAGGATGTTTGGAGGGTCCTTTATCCTGCGTGCACAGCATGGGGGAGCTGCCCCACAGCTTCGAGGTTCATCGGCGGGCTGTGCTGCCACCTAGCCTGTATTCTGCTGCAGAGCGTGCTACGAGTTTGGCTGGAAGGGTAGTAACGATCGGGACACGCCATTCTCAACCTGTGGTCGAAAACTCCCCACGGAGAAAAAGCAGTTTCTAAAAGGTCCGTGTAAGGTCATGTGGAGAAGAAAGCTTTTTGTCAATACTGTTCCATCTGCTGGCTAACAGGCTGAAGAACTGCTGGAAAGTATTCAGTGGACTACAACTGGAAGAGATTGAAAACCTCTTGATTTAAGCAGACCAAAAATACCTCTCTTTCCACATCAAAACAGAAACCACGAGAGTGTTGTGATGCAGTCACCGAGAACAAAATTATCTGCAGGACAACTTGAAAGGAGCCCGTGCTGAGCCAAAACCTACCAGCCTGCTTTTCCAAGCAGCTGAGAACCACAACATCACCCTGTGACAGTGCTGCTTCTTGCTCAGTGACGTGCCCAGCTGAGGTGCTGTGCCACCTCAGGGAGTGGCTGAATTTAACAGGAATGTGTTTTACTGCCCAGCTGAAAAGTTAGCAGTGACTTACCTCTGCAGAACCCCCTCCAGCACAGCCCTGGCCAATTCTTAGCTAGGAGTTGATTGAAATATTCTTTGTTCACTTCAGCCTGGGACAGCCCAGTCAGTGATTCACATCCAGCCTTTCTGCATACAAAAATAAATAAACAATTAATCACACTTTTCCAAAAGTGGCATTTTTATAAATATCCAAGACAGATGCTTCCTCTGTTCCGTAGTGGTGTCATCTAGCTTATTATGGCAGAAATGTCAGCATGGGAAATTTCCGAATGGAGGTGCTTTGGGGCTGGTATCATTGGGGCATTTCCTCCCCGAGTACTACCCCAAGTTTACATAGAGAGAGCAGCCTGGTGGGATAAGCGTGACACCAGCACTTCTCTGAAGGCAGCGGCAGAGCAACCCTTGCATGGAAGCTTAATAATCTTTGGTACAGGATGGCGAATTTCTCATGGAAGTAAACAGTAATGTGTCATATCATTTTTCTTACTGATGAATCATCTTTGAATGCTACCTGCGTATCGGTGTAGGTTCCCAAATGCTGCTAACAGAAGGACATTTCCTCACTCGAAGTAAAAAGTGTAAACAGAGTGACTAGTAGCGACGGTGTTGCAAACATCATTTTATCTTGTCCTATATAAACTCTTCCAGAAAACAAGAATTCTATGTTTTCTTACTTGATTCCTTCACTTTTGACTCCTTCACAGCTAAAATCAAATACATTCCAAATTTTCCTTAGGGAGGGAAACTTACTCCTGTTTCAAGTCACAACAAAAATGCAGCTGACCCAGTTACAACTGTATTCTTTAGAGCTGCTCAGTCAGAAATCAACTGGGGAAAGCAGGATGAATAAATGACATTCTGGATCAAATGCATAATTAAAGGGTACTAAATACAGCTGGCCACATTTTTTTTTTTTCCAAAGGAAAAGAATTTTATATAGTCTTCTATGTATCAACAATTTTCAATGTTTTTCATGTTATCCAAATTTTTATGTTTGAATGTCTCACATATTTTTAATTCAGCTGTTTCTATCAGAACAACTAGGAACAATTAAGAAACTGAAGCCAGTTTCTTTTCACAATAAATTAGTTTTTAAGTGTGATTTTGTCTGTGGAATTTGGGGGAATATTTTCCTTGAAACAGCAGCTTGATTTGAGAAAATCTGAAAAGGTACTTGCTTTTTTTCTTCCTGAAAACATCTGTAAAGTAATAACAGTTTTACGATGAGGTCAATAATCCGTGCTAAATGTGACATCTTCTTGCAAAGAGTTTATTTACAACTTTGAAGCGATCATCAGTACTTTCTTTTACCAAATGCTGTGCATTAAATTCTACTCATCCGACTATTATTTGATGACTATTTTTACAGAAATGTGAAAGGTAACACATTTCTACCACTCCCAAATATAAAGATATATTTTGAACTCTGCAAAATGAAACCACTTTAATATTTAAAAGATACTAACATTTCTCTCTTCCACATCCTAAAGATGAGGAAAACGCACAGAATACATTTTTCAAGGGAACCAAGCATTTGTTACTTCCCCTTGTCAGTTTAAATCAATTTAGAGTGATTGTACATGCACTTACACTGCTGGTATTATATTATTTTTATTTGATCGCATACCAGCCTTTCCCCTTCAAAGGCTTAACTGCTTCCAATAATAATCAGGAAAAACTGACCTCAGAACTTTCTCACAGAATCTCACTTCTCATTTTTCTTCCAGTTCTGACCTTTCTCCAAGCCTCCTCCCCCAAGAAGGAGACAGGGTGTGAACGGCATTAATTAATTTATCTATTGTACACATCAGTGGAAAGCGGGTCCCCTGAACGTTTCTTTGTTAGGAGTAAGTGTCTCATCAATCTCGCACAGATCAACCCACATACACAATTAAAGCCAAACAGAGTAATGACTGCTGTGATTTGAGAGCACACAATGTCACGTCCAGGGAATGCATTCAGCGGGGGCTCAGCGCAAGCACACATGCCTCTCTGCCTACTGAAAGCAAGCTTCCACGACGAAATTCTTGCTCTAGTCAATTGGTTTTGGAAACTTTCCATAAACACTGCTTTTTTTTTTTTTTTTTTTTTTTGGAGGGAAAAGGAAAGCAGTGAGGGCAGGACGAAAGGAAACAAATATGCAGAGAGGGAACAGGGCGCTGGTGCTAATAGGAAATGCCTTGAGGAGATTGTCTCTCTCAGCAAGCACTTTCTTCACACAGAGAAGGCTTGAAAACTTCTTGGCTGATGCCTCGGGACTGTCAAAATAATTAAATTCCCAGGCTACTTCTTGGTGTAAAAACAGCCCCATTCTTACCTTGTACACACCGTGTTTGTTCATGTTCTGCAGCGAGGGGGTCTGTTGAGATGTATAAAGGTGAATGTAAAGAAATGAGAAAGTTTCCTGCATGCTTTTTAATCCTCCCCTGGGTGAAAAATTCAAACTCAGAAGTTTGCTTTGTTTTCTTTTATCTCAGGTGGCCACTTGGATTTTCCTTCCCGTGTTTAGGTCTCTCATGTTTCCCACCTTGCTTAAAATATTAACCAAGTACTTTATATTTAATTATTTATTTCAAGAAACAAATGTTCACATTGACCAAAATTCTGATTACAATTTATGTTAGTTCACAACAAACTCCTAGTCAAATTTTTTAAACGTTTTAGAACTCCTTTCCTTTCCTCTCCTCTCCTCTCCTCTCCTTCCTTTCCCTTTCCAATATATTTAACTTCAAAAACATGAATTTACTTGAGGATGATTCATTTTGTTTGACTGAAATATCTCCTCTTAACCTGAAAGACAATTAGTGACATTTTGGCATTTTGATTTCTTTATTTTGAAATACTCTTTTTTTTTCTTTCTTTCATAATTTGTTGACACTTTGCAAGAAAACAAGTTATCTGCAGAGCTCTAGCTGTAGCTCTTGTGGCATGCATATCTATGTGCTAATCCACAAATGTTCATCTACTCTGGGAACCTGGTCATGGATCAAATCAGATAAATGCCCACTGCTGAGTATATGGCAACTGGAACAGTTATATTCTTGCTATGTTTCAAATTAATTTGGATGTGGAAAAATAAAAATTAAAAATGAAATGCTATTGCACTACAGGTTGTCATGTTCTACCCTAGCATTTAGATTCAAACCTTTTGACAACTTTTATCCAGTAGGATTAAAGATATTAAGCTCTGATTTATCTTAATTTGTTTTATGGTTCTAAAACATAACTTTATTTTTCCACAAAGTTAGGAAAAATGTGAGTATATCTTGTATCCCGTGTCTCACAATGAAAAAGGAAATTCTTCAACAGGGCCAAGCCAAACCATTTCAAACAGGCAAAGAAAAAGCTGCTGAGGAAACACGCATTAAGGAACAGAAGCCAGAAATAATGGTGCAGCCTGTGCACTGCGGACATTGAAAGTAGAATTTCTCTTCCCAGACTGTAGATGTTTATTGCCTCTGTCCATTGTGCATCCTTTATGGACAGCAGAGAGAGACACCTAACTTTACGTAAGTCACCGCACTTCCTAAACACTTTCCCGCTGTTCACTAAATGGGCAGTCCCATATCTCTAGACTGTAGAAAATCTAGATGTCTAAAGATGGATGGATAAAAGTCTGTCAGTTGCCTGCACTCTACAGCGGAGTTTCTAATTCAAAGAATCAGACCTTAAGTAGGAATTAAGCCTTTAGCAATTTGCCTTAATATCTCCCAGTATCATAAGCTGAAGACTGCCATAGAGGGTTCTGGTTTCTAGTCAAACTGTACACCATCAGCCTCATTGTGGTCCATGTTGAGAATTACTAATTAGCATCAGAAATAATTAACAGTGGGGATTTACAGTCTCAGATAAATTAGGACAAAATTGCATATGTGTGACATTCAGACTATAGTTTTTCAGACTTGAAAAATTCCACCCTACTTCGTTTTCCCCTCTCCTGGGTACAGAAGCAGCATCCTAAGCTTCAGCAACTGACACAACAGAGAATGTGTTCAGAGGGTCCTTTAGTACATATGACATCAAACAGAGTAGCAGAGTTCTATGGAAACAAAGGCATTTCTCTGGCACTGCAAGATAGATTGAAAAGGAATTTGGGAAAGTGAGTGCTTGAAACTGGAACAAGGGAACTAGGAAGGCTAAAAGAAATTAACTTATCAAATCATGACAGGAAAGGAACATGAGGGATATACACTAAGCTGATGAAAAGCAATGCAGAAATAAGAACGAAATCTGCTTGTCAAATTTAACTAATAAGTCGGTAAGGATTTGGGTGGAGGTTCTCTAAACAGCAAGTATCTGTTGAAAGAGCATTTGAACTTCACAGCATTGCTGAAATCCCTTTGCATTAGCCAAGGTACCTCGCCACTCTGAGCTGCAGAGTGCAGAATTGTCAGCACTAAGGCTCTGAATTTCCTGGCTTTTGAGAGTTTCATTATTATATTACTGTAGGTTTGTAGGGTTCTTTTTTTCTTTTTTTTTTCCCCCTCCTGTTCCCATACATGCACGCAGATTGCAATTCTACTCACAGATGCAACAAGTGAAGAAAACACTATCTGCCCTGGAAGTATTCCCCAATATACTTTGTGCAGCTACTGATTGTATTCATGTTTTTCCCACAGCAGCCCTTGCATGCAATAAGGAAAACATACAGACAGCAGAAAAACCCCTGTCAGAGCAACAAGCTTTGACTAGCCCCTTGATTGCTTGGGAATGTATGTGAAGTGAAGGGAGAATGCAGGGAATCTAACCGTGACAACTGTTTGTGAGTGAATATAAATTTCATGTCTGGGTGACTATCTCCTAATTGCTGCTGAATTTTTATTTTTTTTTCCAGTGGAGCTGAGTTTTGAAGCTGATTCTTCTTGAGCAGCCCGCGTGGAGACAGCGCCTGCTAGGAGGTAATTAACAAGAATTAGTGCAGGTGCTTCTCTTGGCTCCCATCCACAGTAGTCAGCAGTGCAGCTTGGAGCTCCTTGCCCTCTATGCCAGCCTAGGAACATCCCTTTGGGAGGGATGCACAGAGCTGCTGCCTCCCCTGCAAAATTCAATCACAGCTTACTCACGGAGAGCAAGATTTTCACCTGTCCACTGTTTTGGTTTTTTTTAAAGCTGAATTCACATTATAGCTTTTGTCTGCATAATGGACAAGAACAATTCTTGTTGTTGCTGATCAGCAGTGATCTGAAATGTAGTTACAGTCGTTGTGCATTTAGTGTTGCTGGGAGTCAGAGCTGAAAAACTAACAATTTATAGGTTTCAGTTCCACTTAATGCAAGTCAGTCATGGGATAAACAGATTTACCATGCCAGTAACTCCAAGATAAATTGGTAAGATGAACAAAATGATTTCAGAGTTTAGTAGAACTGCTGTCTGTGTTCAGCATTAACACCTCATGCTTATACTATCATTAGTTGATTTTCAAGTGACTTTAAATGATGGGTGCATACTGATAGAGGACATGAAGCGAAGTGCGAAGTGCAGTAACTTCTACAATCATACAAGAGGCGTACCTAGAAAGCTAGAAATGAAAACTAAGTCTTACAAGATATAACTCTTTATTCTTTAGTAACACCTCCTCACTTTATGAACCTTTCATTTTTGTCACTTGTTTATCATCTTATTTTTCCAGAGACACTGTGCACAGAAAGGTCATTGACCCCTATCTCTTTTCTGAGTGTAAGAACTGGAGATCACACAGCTGTTGAAGACCTAAACTTAATTAGGTGGGTAAGGGATTATATTTATGTGGTGCCTTAACTATGTCTGAGTTCCATAGAACTAGCACTTACAAATGCTGGACATGCTACAATTAATGTGTCAATTCTAATACCTGATTATTCAGAATCTTTTTTCGTGGAAACTGAGAATCCCACCCAGAAGCCCAATTACTCCTTAAAACATTCACTGTAAGTTGCACAGAAATTACAACTTTTGTCTTGTTTTGCACACTTCTTGTTACCTAAAGATAAATATCAATTCATATTAAAACAGAAAGTAACTTCGCAATAAGGACATAGCTGCACTAGGAATTCTGTAAACGATGTTCTTAAATGGTAAGTAATACAAAGTAATCCATAGATTGATCACAGAGTTCTTGGTTGTAGACAAATCAGAAAAGATAAACTAGGGTAAATACTGAATTTTGACACTGTTTTGGGTTTGAATACTGACATAGTACTGGTGAGCTAGAAGAACATATTATGTAAAGCAAAATAGCAAGAGCAGCAGCAAATCAAATCCTGTTAAATCAGACGAGAAATACAGCTGTTGAAGTGTGGGCACTCTCAGTTAATTGGGCATGCACCGGCCCAGATTTGTCCCTCTCCTAAGACTGTATCACCATTCTGTACCTCAAGATACGTGTTGGTTGTGTTAGAATTTGCCTAATAGCTGCCTTAAAACTGACCAGAGGTTTCCAGTTCTATCAATTTCACGCAGCATACAGAATCAGATGATACAGCAGACATTTCTCAGTTCTCCTCCTTAGTCCCTAGCTGTATATAAGCTACAGAAAAGCATTTCATTAAAGCAACGGAAATACCAGAAACCACTAGCACAAAAGAATTATATTCCTACATGTTATAGAAGCCACAAGAAAAACAGCTAGTTGTCCTTTATAAATATTTTAAAATTAAACTGTATGAAAATCTGACTTACACTCATTTTGTGAACTTTAAAGATGACTATTTCTATCTCACACCTACTTATGTTCCCACACAAAATACTGCACAAGTTTACAGTGAAAGAACACAGAGGATTATATCCTGACTGAGAGTCATACCTTAAACACAATAGAAATAGTAATATCAGAGATACGGAAAGTGCAGAGTAGAAAGTCATATTCAGGGAGAGGAAGGTGGGAGTGAGGGGGGATAAATGCAAAAATCCACAAAAAAATTGGACTATAAGTAGAGTTTTAACACAGTTGCTGCAGCTAGAAAGGATAATAGACAGAGGGGAGTCGTGCCCCGTGATAAGACCAAAGATTGGACCACATAAATTAATAAATTAAATTTGATACCTGAGCATAACTTTCACATACATATCAGATGTATCTGATTGTCTCGACTGAAGTGTTGTATTAAATTTAGAAAAAGTAAGGGATAAAAATTAATTCAGATTTGTTCATAAATTCACAAGCTATTTTGTTTATGATACTGTTTTGTTTTAGATACATCACTCTATGATTATTTTTTGAATACTCTTTTGAGAGAGTAAATTCCAGATTCAGAACGTTTCTTAGGTACAAATAGAGCTTTAAATAAATCTTCCTCCAAGACGTTTGCATGTTTACATCCTAAACAGCACAACAAAAGCCAGTAATTAAGTTTTTCCACTAATTTTAGCTATGTTACTCCCTCCAGCAAAACTCCAAACTAAAACTCCTTAAAGTCTGCAGCTTGGTTTCACCTCCCCTTCCCTGCTTTCCCATTGGATTTTGTGGCATTTTTTCATTTACTTTTCTCAGGCCTGCTGCAGATAGGCTGAAAAACACCAAAGAACTCTCCTCACTAGAGGGATGCTTCTAATTTGTGATCTATAAAATGCAAACAACAATTATTCCCTTCATGTGCTGCTATTCAACAATGAAAATCACATTTAAAAAAAGTTGTTTTTATGTTGCTTTTACAGTTAGGAAAAGTCTTCAATTCACAGATGCTAACGAGAAGTAATCTTACCTGCCCTGTTTCTCTGATCTCACTGAAGACCATCCAATACATATTCACTTATAGCTAATTTCATAGGCAGAAGCTTTAGGTTTCTACCACAAGAATGAAACCACTACTATCACATAACTCTAAATGCTGATCTAGTATAAATTCACCCTCCTCATTTAAATAATTTCAGGAAGTACTGAGAGGAAAATGTCATGTCAGGTATTTATACTTAAGCAGGTACTCTCTGTCCTCCTACACCTGCTGGGGAAAACAGTCCCAGGACACACCTGCTCTGAACTGAAGTGGTACTGTAGGTGATAAAGTCAGGCACAGATCTAATGTTAATTCCTGAAGCATTTTAGCCTAATATGTTGCATAGCATAAACTGACAAAGACTGTGCCTGTTTTTACACCTGCTATATAACAAGGGCCAATGATAAGGTCTGCTGCACATGATGCTTGGGATATCTTTTAATCTGCTGGTGGGACAATTTGGTGAACATGGGCTTGGCATGCAAAGCAGCACTGAATCAAGAGAAGATCCAATGAATCATATTGGTTAATATGCTGCAAGCTCTGAGGCAGGTTCCTCAAAATCAATTACTTCCTCCATACTGAACAGAATTTTTAGGCTTGAGAAGCTGAATTGCACCAAGTAGTCACAGACTGAATTGAAAAAAAACCAAAAAAGTCAAATAAGTTTCCCAGGCTTCCATTGTCTAACATGGTTGCAAACTTCTATTTTTACCAGCATTATTTAAAGAGGTCTAGGGGCACCAACCTGCCCTGCTGCCATTATGCAGCAGGTGCATCGCTAGGAAGAGAAAACGCTGCCTGCCTCTGCTCGCTGCGAAACCGCTTTCCATGTAGCCATCTAGTGGAAAACAACAGAAATGTTCCCAATTAGGTTTAAGAAAAAAAAAAAGGGATTACTGCAGGCGTTCAGAAGAGCTCAGAATAAATATCCGGTAAATCAAAAGGGACAGATACCTCACTGAAAGTCTTACTAACTGATAATTTGCAGTTACACAGTAGCAGTTTTATTAATCTGCCTCCTGCCTTTAAGAAAACATAATAAAGTATCCCCAGATGTAATGGGTTTATTTCTCCTATCAGCTTGGTTCTACTTTCATATAACTCTCTTCTAATTTAGAAGAGTTTGTTTCTGATTACATAAAGGTAAATGAGATGGGAATTTGGTCTATTAAGTGTATATTTAGTTGCTTCCCTAAGCATTTTTATTATTTATTTATTTATTTTGAAATCATGGCTTGCTTATTTAAGACATGCAAACAACTAATGGAAAAACTTACCTGCTGTCTGAAGGAAGGCAGCTTTGTTCTTGCTCTTAGCACAGTCTCAGGTGACTCCAAAGGACTGAGGTTTCACTGAAGTTGTTAGGTAGGTGACTACTGCTGTATCTTGTGGAGAAAAGGTGCTGCTTTTTCTTAAGTGTGAAGCAAATGCACAAAGCACTGCACCAGCTTAGTAAGGAAACTGTGAGGGACAAATGAGACATTACTTCAGCTACAGCAGCAACTGAATGAGGAGACAAAGCACAGCTGGGCTACACAACACCAGAAATAAATGCCCCTCTTCCCATTTACTAACAAAAAGGGAATGTGCATCTGTATTACCAGTCCTTTCCTTCTTCACTCAGATCCTTTCATTTTAATTGCCAGCCAGCTTCACAAGAAACAGTTACTCTGAAAGACTGCCAGACACTTCAGTTAAGGGCAGTAGTGGAAAATGAATGTTAATTCTGGTCCTGACTTCCACTAGCTTTCTGGACTGGAGTAATATTCCTACTTCAATTTCTCCACCTCTAAAACAAGAGAAATGGAATGATGGAAAACACAAAGGGCTGGGATTCTTTTACTGTGAGATTAATCTTGTCATGTAAGTTTTGATATTAACGACAGTGAAGAATCCGGATGAAATACTTCATAAGATAAATTCTAACAAGTAATAACCTCTTCTTGTTCTTGCCTAATTTACAAGAGCTGTGAACTCTTAACAGCTGCACAGCTGGCTCTAGGTTGTGCCCATGCATTGATTAAATGACGAGAGAATTGGCTTTAATATTTGCAAAGCGTTTTGAGGATAGAAGACACCAATCACCCGCAAAGTAATATTGTGGAAGTGAATGGGAAAGCTGAAGCTACCAGCATTACCAGTACTTTCAAACTATAACATTAAAAAAAAATTGATTTCTTATTTTGAAAAGTATCTTCCTTACTGATGCCAACAGAGCAAAATGATACCCTGTATGATATATGTATATGAAAATTTCGGAGTGCAAAACAGTGGGTCACGCTGAGGTAGACTATTTTTACTTCTGCCTCACTTTGCAAAGACCTGATAGAACTGGTCAAACTTAGGCTGTCTGAAGAGCAACTTTCCATCTTGTCTAAGTCAGGACTATAGAATTTGTCATTGCAAGGTTGGATTTTTTTTACAGTTTGAGCTCTTTTTCACCTCTAACACAGTCCCATAAAATAAACAAACAACTACAGACTTTAACAGTTTTTCTACGCTTTTAGTTGCATTTTTCCTTGAAACACAAAAGCCTCTTTTTTTTTTTTTTTTGAATTGCTAGCGTTTACTTGCACAACTCCCTTTAATATTGATGGGAATTAAACATCTCAAAAATCCCAGTGCACACAGAAGAGAATAGACTCCTAAGTGAATGTCTATTATGAAATGACAAAGAATTGTAGTCTTTGCAAAAGCCAACAAAGAGTATTCTTCTGTTTAATGCTCTAATAACTGTCCTATTATCCATTTAGTTCAATTACACTCAATAAGTCTGGTTTTTCCAAAGCCTTTCACGTTGTTACGCAGAGTACTGGGAGGCTGACAAGAAAGATGAGCCACTGCTAGCTCTTGGGTAGCTATACTGATCTCTCTCTATATCTCAGTAAGAAACAGGATCCACTCATTAGTAGAAAGGAAACAGGTATCACAGTAACTCCCAGTAGAGCCCTCAAGGCACAAATATGACGATGATCCCATTGTAAACCTCTTACCACCAAAATGTTTTTACTCTCATCCATTACCAAACCTTCAGGGACACAGACTTAGAAAACAAGGAGGAAATGGTTCCCTTCTGAAGAATATTATACCACACCAAACAATTTACTTCTCAATATGCTTCTGAATTCTGAGAAATTGGTTCTGTTGTGACAGTGACTTTTTCTGATGGACATCTACTTTATTTTTTGGAGAATCCCTTCACAAGGCCACAGAATGGGACACAAATACATGTTATTTTCATGTGGAGAAAGTATGTAGAGATTTTTTAAGTGTAAGAGACACAATAATGAGCTACTTAAACTAATCCTACTGGATGGAAAATCATTACAGATGTTGAAGAGAATTTCTTTTTTTTTTTGCATGTGCTGTATATGTGTAAAGTTAAGAGTACATGTAAATTCTTCTGCACAATCTTTATCTTTTATATTTCACTTTATGCAATTTATCCAACTTGCAATATCTGTAATTACTGTACAGATAGATAACTACTTTATCTAGGCAGACAAGCACACATTGCATATAGCTGAGGCCCAGGCCTCCAAGCTCCATTGTCATGTTAGATTACTAGCAGTTCTGAAGAAGCCTATAGTCTTCATACTGGAAGTACAGATTTTGACAATAAAGTGACAGATGCAAATTTTCAGAGGAGACTAGTAATAGAAATATTATATATACATATATGTTCAATTTAGTAAATAATCCAGTTTTCTAAGTTATCTCGACAAATATTTATGCAATGGAGTGCCACTACTTCACAGGTGTCCTTATAATATCTTGGGTAATAATAGATTTGTTCTTTTCTTTTCTTTTTTTCTTTTCTTTTCTTTTCTTTTCTTTTCTTTTCTTTTCTTTTCTTTTCTTTTCTTTTCTTTTCTTTTCTTTTCTTTTCTTTTCTTTTCTTTTCTTTTCTTTTCTTTTCTTTTCTTTTCTTTTCTTTTCTTTTCTTTTCTTTTCTTTTCTTTTCTTTTCTTTTCTTTTCTTTTCTTTTCTTTTCTTTCTTTTCTTGGAACAAAACGCACACCAAAACAGTAACTTGGGAGGCTTACCATATAACTGGTAAACCATAAAAAATTGAAAAATTATATTAGTAAACAGACAAACACACAAAGATATATGCATACATAGGCACTATATGTATAGTATGCATGTATATCTTCATATATGTGTACATTTGAGTCTATGTGTACATGAAAGAAATTCATCCTTGATACAGCTATTTGAGTCTATATTAAAGATTGATTGAAGTGCCAGACAGTTCCCTTTTTTTTATTCATTCTTGATTGTGAGCCTGTCAGATTATTGTTCATTTCTACATATTGAAAGATCTCAAGAGAAATAGCAGTTGGATTTGTCATCCCTTCTATCTTTGACTTAGTTTTGAATGCTGCTGTGGTCATACAAACAATCAGAGATTTGCCACTTGCTTTCCAGTGTCTGCTTGCTGAAACAGAACCAAAGCATTTGAGCAGAAACCAATTTTTATACTCACCTAAATATTTTAATTGGAAGAATACTTCCACTATTATAATTACAAGGATACTGTCTCTACTATAGATAGTTGTGACACCGTTTTGTCTTCTGTCAGTTACTATTCTTCTATCCCAAGAAATAAGCCTTGTTTGAGGAGTTAAAACTTTTCTAATTATACATCAGTACTTCAGAACCAGTATGACTTCTTTATAGAGATATTCCAAGCATGCAGATTTCTTCTGCATAACAGAGGAAGTTCATTTGCCCATGTATTCTCACATCCCCTCCCTCTCGGCAAATACTCTACCTTACAGCAGGAGAACAATGCTTGCCTTCCCCCATAGGATACGCTCAACATTCTCATCTACACTGTGGCATTAGCTTGTGAAGGAGAGGAGACTTTCAGCTTTTCATACTACAGAATGAACAAAGGGTTGGAAATATTGGTCACTTCTGGCGCATAGAGGGAGAATACACATGACTGTCAATCAGAGCTGCAGAAAGTCAAGGCTGAAGGCATTAGGTGCTCAAAAGAAATTCTCTTAGTAGCAGAAAATGTCTTGCATGGTTTAAGGAGGCTGTCAGATGATAATATGTCTTCAAAACGTTCCATATAGTATGCAGTGGAAATAAGCATTTGATGCTGCACTTGACCATCAGAAAGAGCTTTCCAGAAAAAATGGTTTTTCTATTGAAGTCAATTCTCATTTCCATTAAATAGAGAAAATGTTAACAAAAGAGTGAACATGAGCAAATCATTCTCCCTGTCTGTGATTACATAAAACACATCAGTTTTCAGAAAACTTGAGATGCAATTACTTATGCCCTCACTGATCTCAGCTCTGTAAGTATTCTGCCTTTAAATACTCTTTTGGTATATCTTCAGTGATTCAAACCAACTTCTTGTCTTTAGGCATACAATAATAATTTGAGAATTAGATTCTCAAATAAAAGTTCTTTTTTAAATAAAAATGTTTATCAGTGAGAGATAAAATGCCTCACAGAACTATATCAAGATCAAAAATAACTAAATAAAAAAAAAAGCAAATCCCCTCAAAGCATTCACAGAATTTCAAACACCATTTCAGGCTTGGAAAACTATAATATACTTCAAAGACTGCAGGAAATCTGTACTAGAAGGATGTGTAAGGAAGATATTTTTATGAGTTAGACAAGTGTTATTTAGTAGATTCAGTTCACCAAATATTGAAATCAATACAAAGATTTCCACTGTCATAACTGAATTTTGTACTGATCTAAAAAAGAATTGCTGTCTCATTTAAAAGGCAATTCTTCACAATTTGTATTGGCCGTGTCAAAATCTTGATTTTCAGAATAAACATATTTATCTAGTTTCATGTCCCTTTCTTTTTCTTCCAGTACTTGGTAGGAAGAAACAATACCTTGTTATAACACATTCTCCACAATAATTTTAGCTGATTTATGATTATACAGGTTTGGACGGACTCCTAGAACTTACCTTTCTTTCACCCATCTTGCAAGAGTAGTTGTAGTAGTAGCTTGCTTATTATTGATAAATTGTAAAGAGCATATTAGGAACAGAAATTAAAATCCATTTTGTTTCACTGAAATCTCATTTTCTTACATTTCCATAAGAAATTAGGCTGTCTACAAAGAAAGTAAAAAAAAAATGCAATACTGATTGGGGCTTCTTTATGTACATCGTAAAAGGCAGTCAAGGATGCCACTGGAACAAGCAATTTTCAAGTGACCTTTGATTTCTCATGAATTTGAGAAAAGGAGATTCTGGTAAACCAGTAAAAATATCATGAAATATTTGTTGATCAAAATTCTGGTAGATTAATAGTAAATGTCCTGCCAGAAGTATTTTTCAAACACCCAGTTAATAAGTGTTTAGATACAGGTGAAATTGCTCTGGTAGAAATTAAACTTGTTTCCCAGCATAACTTCAGTATCATTATTTGCTGAAACAAACAAGAGATCCAGAAATTAAATTCTTGCCATTTGGACTCAAAGTAAAATCATACTAAAGAGAACTGGGTGAAGAAACAGATGTAGTGTGTTTAGAGATTGAATGATTTAACGCCGCTGGTACTCCATGCCAGTTTTTCAGGAGGCTTTAGAGGATAGATAAAAATAAAACCTTTCTCACATCCAGTCTTTGCACAAATGTAATGCCAGGTCCAATTTGCTATTCCCTAAAACATGTTTTAAATAACTGCAAAAGGCAAATTTAACTGTGGTTACATGAGGGATTAATCCAGTCCATTTTTTTCTTTCCTAGAGGCCATGACATTGAGTAATTATTTGAACGTTTCTTATTGTTAATGTTTGAAGGGAATAAATGATGATGTGAAAGTGTTTACCTGAGCACTATTTATTGATTGGTTGGCTTCCAAATCATCTGTGTCAGAAGATCACTTCTAGTTTCACAGTATTCAGCTGAACACTCATTATTTGGCAAATATATATCTATATAAAGCCTCTCCTGGCTATGCCTAAGGAAACTGCAGGCTTCACAACACATAACATTTATTTTCAGTAGTGTTTGCAAGCAATTATTTGGTATGGTAAGAACTGTAACTGAGGTTTCACAGAATTTAGAGCTTTAACTTTGCAACTGAAAGTGACTATTATCCATATAAAGCCTACCATTCTAGCTTCATGAAAATTTGATGTGCCATCAGTGCACAGGTGGAGATATTGCATAAACCTTATGGTCCATATTAGAATTTTCAGCTGAATGGAAAAATCTGGATGGCTTTTGAAAGGGATCTCAATGCTGAGAATTTGGGCTGTCCATCCTTGACCATGCATGCAGGCACTTATCCAATCAGGGTCATGAGCTGTTTGTAGCCAGGCAGTCTTCCTCCACTCAGGGTCATTAGCACACAGCCATCACACAGCTTACTTGACTTTCTTTTTCTTCTAGAGATGCTCTTGGTTCTCAGCATGGATTTCTCATGCTGTTTATCTTGCTCCACAGTTTTTACTCAGAATCCACAGTCATTTTAGAACAGTGAATGCTAAAAGAAACAAACGAATACTTTTTTCATCTTTAGAGTACCAGTAATGTCTGTTCCCTCTCTTTCTCTCTCTCTCTCTCCCCTCAATATCCCCTCTTTAATTCCACTACAACATAATTTAATTACATTTTAAATTCTGTGGGCAGGATGCTCACAACTGTTACATATTAAAGTCCATTTTCCTGTGCTACAATCTGCTGAAGTTCTTACTCCTTTTTGCTCTTCTGATTTTCAGTTTGCACACTGCTGCAAGCCACAGTGACTTCCCATTTGTTACACTGATCCCAATCTCTTATGCCTTTACTTATTAAAAGTCAGGCAAGTGAGATGGAAAAAACAGAAGAAAAGAGAAGAAAGAAAGACAAAAAAGAAAAGAAAAGAAGAAAGGAGAGGAGAGGGGAGGAGAGGGGAGTCTGGTATCATGCATTGTGTGCATGCCATACTAGCCATGCTTTATCCTTCACAAGGCGGTTGTGGAGTCAGGGTTTTGGGGGGCAGGACTTGAGACCAGCTTAAGCAAGATTCCTGGTTTCTCCATTGTGCTTGGGCACAACAGGTGCTTGTTCTCCACTTTTCACTAGAGTGTTATAGTACAGTTTTTTGTTCTGAGGTCTTCACAAGATCGTTGCAGTTTTGTTCAACTAGTCACCAGTTACCAGTGCTATGCCTCTTCACCAGTCAGAAAGAGAGTGAGTCTTCACCATGTTACAGTTTTTTATAGTTGTCTCAGAGTCTGAGCCAGAAAAAAAAACGGTCACTTCATTCCCACACTCATGAAATCCAGAAGCACCCAACTTGCATTGTCATTGTGTTCCTGGAAGTTTTACCACCTGTAGCAATGTCATGTAGTTCCTCTGACATTCCCTTTAAAAATACAGTGAAGTAGAACTAGCATAAAAAAATATAATATGGGGAAAGACCTTATCATTCCATATTCTTCTTCCCTCTGCAATGAAAAAGAAAAAAAAAAAAAAGGTCAAATTCAACTTACTCTTGTAACATATTCATGTACACCTGAAATATTTGCCTCTTAGAATAAGAAAGTTAGGAAGAAATCTCTCCAGTATGAAAGACTGATACGCTATAGTCATACATATGCCACCATATGCAAGCACCTCTGGTACAGAACCTAAAAAAATGCATGTGGCATCCCTCTGTTTGTTACAGAGGTCTTCCTTAGGCAAAATATACACTGGGAGTAAGAAAGATCATGATGTCTAGGACAGTACACTACAGTTATAATTTAATTCTGAGCTTATAACCATTGTACTGCTAGGGTGCATTGTTATGACCCTTCTTGAAGGAAATGTTTTATATTTTAGAGATCAGTCCATGTTCTTCATGTTATGGTATAGGAGATGCTGAGGTTTGTTCATCATAGCAAATCCTACCACCCAAGTGCTAAGAGCACAGAATAGAGTTGCTCTAAAGATCTTAGTGAACTCTCCTTGAAATCCTTTCTAATGAAATGCAATGATTATTGGTATACTGTACCACTGAAAAATTATTAAAGAAAAAAATAAAGAAAGAGTTATAGTAATGAGATGCATAAATCATCCTCTATATCTGTTCCCAATTGTAAAATATCAGACAGGAAAAGCCAAAGTATAGTTTAGTCAGAAAGGTACACGCCCCAGCCTGTGGTGGTTTTGAGCTCTAAGATGATGACTGAAAAACTATGGTCATTTTATCTGTCGCTGACTTCGGACCCAAGTCCAGTGTTCCTTAGCACATTAGAATTTACTTCATAAGAAGAAAAAATATTTTTTTCTTGCACTCATGTGGCTCAGAGGTGGTACAGAATGATATATGAAAAACTAGCAACTATGAACATCCTTCCTGCATTTGGAAGACATCTTGGTAAATTCTGCATTGGTAAGAAACATATTCCTTGAACAAAACTCCCTGTGGCTTTCAAAGCTGCATGTGGACTGATGAGGCACACTTCCAGTGATTAAACTGTTCACCTTAAATTAAAATGAATTTAGTACCTCGCCTTTAGACTGGGTGTTTGTCAAAGCACAATGGAACTTCTAAGCAGCCCCTCTTACTGCCATTTGGCTACAAGTAATAGTGCAAGAATGAGGTGAGTTAATAACTTTCAATATTGTATAGGCTATAAAGGACATAAAACTAATTTTTAAATATCAGTTTTTGTACCAGGGAATCAAATGTTTTAAATATTTTTATGTTTATTTATGGACAGACAGTCTAGATAAACAAATTACATGATCTGATAGCTTCTGACATGCTGTATTCCTGTGAACAGAGTGGAGGATCACTGAAAGATCTTTGCATTTATCTGAGAAAACACTGCATTCAAGATGGAATTAAACACATTTATTTTCTGGAAATGGTAGATCTGATGACTGAGAGATCAGTATTCATACCTATTTTTCCCAGCCCTGTCTTCCCTGGTTCTAAAGGTTATTACCACATCAATAGTTTTGAGACTGCACTTAAGGCCAGATCTGGAGAAAGATCTAGCTGAAAGTAATTCCTAGGAAGAAAGCAGTAACTACAGAAACAAGATCAAGCCCTGACAGTGGAGTAGTATGTAATAATCTCCAGCCTCTGACAGACTATAATGTTAACACAACAGGTTTTGCCAATGTGGGAGCAAAGTGATCCAGAAGAAAAATAACAGTTAAAAACAAAAGATACGGGCTAATCTAATCTCCCTTGAGAAATTCTGCAGAGAATAAAACGCATTGATTCAACCATGGGATGTGAAGAAGCAAAACCTTTGTGACTCTATACCACAGAGCAAAGGCCTTAGGGTAAGAAAGACAGGCCAGGCACATAGCTCTTTCATTGCATTAAAATGCCATTTTCTTCTGTTCTGCTCCAGCTATAAAAACTAAATATGTTGGTTCAGAGAAGCCATTGGGCACTTGAGCACGAACTCTGGAAGTTCTCTGATCTGCAGGATTCTGAACTCAGAAGATAAGAATCAGTGGCCTCTACTCCTTCAAACACAAAGTCCAGGATGTCCTCACCACAGGGATGTGTGAAGGCAGTTTTATGCTAGTCAAAATGAAAATTTGTCTTCAGAAAATTCAGTATGTATTTCAGCTATGCTTAAACACAGACAGTCCCCCTCCTCCAGCAGCAATGATCCATTTGCTTTAGCATCATTTAATCCTCTCAAGTAGATTGAAAGTAGATTCAAAGCATTTACAACTTCAAGTGCATTGCCCACATTTTTGTTGTTGTTGCTTTGTTTTGTTCGTTTGTTTGGTTTTTTTTGTTTTGCCAGGCTATTAAAGTCTCCATATTCTTTTAACAGGGATGACTGGCCAGGCTCACCATGATGACCAAAGGGTCTCAGCTGACTGAGACGTCTTCCTTGAATCACAAAACACAGCTAGACATAGAAAAAATAGCTTTCTGCAGGCAGGCACAATTGGTTGCACAGTCAGCCATATGTGTCAGCTACTAATGTATAGATTAACATGCTCTCTCAAGGAAAAAGCATTATCAAGAGTCTTTTAGAAATAAGAATATTATAGGGCCAATGTAGTTATGTTACTAATGGACAATACTGCTAAGAAGAGGCTTTTTATTAAAGCCTATTATTTGGTTTAGTGAAAATAATAGCTTAACTGCTGTTCAGACTGCTTCCCCCCTGAAGAGCATATTATTTCAAGTATTTCTAGATGTGAAATGAGGGCTTTATTGTCTACGATTCTGAAGAAGAAAAGATGAGAAAAAATCATAATGTTTCCTGACATTTTTTTTCTATACTTGTATCACAAGGACTTAAAAAAAAATCTTATACAATAGCTTTGAGTAACATTTTCTTGGAATGCTTGTTTCCAACAAAAGTGAATTGCTATTTCAACTGATTCAGATATTACAGATAGCCCCCCTTCTATTTTGATCCCTTTAGAGTCTCCTCTTTAACACTGATTTCAAAGTTGTTTCTCTTTTTTCCCCACAAATAACTTTGAAGTGATAATTTGTCTCATTGTTGACACTCGTTAATTATACACACTGGAATGAATCTACATCTAGCTCAGCTCCTGAAAAAGCCTCTCCTCTCAGGAAATGGCAATGGAACCACATCATATCAATTGTGCAGAAAAAGCAAGCTTATTGCCGTGGACAGAGTTAAGGGTGACAGGTCTCACAGCCAACATTGTCTTAATTATCTTTAATTCAGACAAAGTCTATTTGTAGTATAGCTCATGTTTATTAAGAAAAAAATGGAATGGCTGCTAACTCAGAAAAGCAGCTGGTGCTTTCTGGCTGGTGTTAAATGAGCACACTGTAGTGGAAAGATCCAGTTAGTCAATGACGGTATTTAGGAGGCATGATAAAGCACATTTTACAAGACTGCTTGATACAAATTCCCTCATATTTTGCATCTGGCCTAGTCATCTCTAATGGTAAGGTAAAGGTTACTCTTAGGAGTGCAGTAATTGCCAGTAACAAGGGTATTCTTTTACATAACAATAGTGTGTCAGTCTTTCTGTCATTTCTTCTCTTATAATGGAAAATCGCAATGGTAACACAGTAACATACAGAGAAGTTAGCAGAGTAGTACTGAAATGCTAGGATAAGAGTAAAAACATGTACCTCACTAAATTCAGAGTCAATGTTTCCCCATCCACAAATATTTTAGAGATCTCAGATCTCTCTCTCACTTCTTCAGAAGGGCAAAGTCTGGGACTTCTGAACAAGAAGATTCTGAAGACAGCACAATGAAAACAACAACAAAACAACAAAAAGCAGGTATAAAGTGTGTACCTTAGGTATGGACCAAGCATGATAGCACAAAACATACTGCCAATAGTGACACATTTAAAATATAAAGAAATAGAACTATTAACTTTTTCTTGATTATTTCATGGCCCCTTGGGCAGTCAAACAAATTAAGAAATGTTAATGGACAATGCACAGTAAAGGGGAAAAATGCCCACAGTGATATATATATTAAAAAATTACATTCCACAATCACAGTGTGCAGCAGGGATGACATGAGATGCATCGTGAATCCCACTTAGGTGAGTGTCTTGCAGGTAAATGTCTGCTTAAGGCAGCCACAACTTGCTATCTGCGTGGAAAATGTAAGCTCACTGAAGAAGAGCAGAGAGAGGAAAGGGAGAGCAGTCTGCTTCCAGCTGCTCCTCCCATTTCTGGGAAAGGAAAGAGAAGCAGGAGGTTTAATTTCTGCTCATCTATCTTTGTTTTCTCTCTTGAGACTTCAACTGGATTACGGTTTTAGCACATGCAGGACAGAAAAAGTGGTGGAAAGGACAAAATATACATGCACTTTCAGATCCTATGTTAGGACATGAAGAGATGACAAGGTCTTTAAGTCATTGAGATAGTTGGGAGCAACTGGGAAAGAAGAACCTCAAACAGCAACCTGCTTTTCAGGGGGTGGACACGTACAATCAAAGGGCATGTAACAGAGAAGTATAAACATGATCATTACCATGAAGTCCTTCAGGAAACAAGTTGCACCCCTCAGACTATAGTGAAAGAAACAGGATTTTATTTCTAGAGACCTTCCCAATTCTACTAGGATGACATTTCCCACCCTCACTTCTCCAAAGCCCAAGTAACCTGTTTCAGGTCCACCTCTTATTACCACCCAGCCATGACTACAGAAATGACCATTACTACTACCAGCACATAAGCTGGTCACATAAGCTACTTTTCCTCTCATGTTGAGAGTGGCAGAACTTCATTTTGCCTATATTGCTCAGCAATTTTTGACTTGCTGCTTAATTGTGTAGCAGTATTTCCTAAAATGCTTGTCACTGCTAAGAAAGACATTATCCATAGGTAATATAAGAGAGACAGCCATGAAGAACACTGTTTTCAGTATTGTGAGAACTGGTCTCTGTTTACATACAGACTATGAAAGGTAACACTGAAAACAAAACAAAACAGCTGTGTTTAGTATATAAAACAACCAGTAAATGGTTAGTTGAATTGAATTAATCACCCTTGTCCCTGGGAAGGTAATGAAGCAGCTTATTATGGATGTCATCTCCAAGTAAGTGGAAGAACTGGTACGTCCAACTCTCAGCCAAGCACAGCTCATGAGCAGCCCAGCTCTGCCCATCCCAGCTGGGCCATGGGTATGCAACAATCGCTCAGCAACAACCAAACATCAGTGTTCAATTGACATTGTCTGGGCTGAAACCAAAGCATGGGGAAGGCACCGTGTGTGCTAACTGAAGATATAGCAAATAATTATGTGCATTTTGATACACTGCCTAAGATAAAAGAGGCTTGGAAACAAGGTGCCCTTGCAAACACATTGTGCAGGGGCTTGCAAATTCCTCTCTACTTGATGTCAGTACTTTGTAAACTCTCACCAAAGAAGGGTCCAGTTACAAAGGTTCATCAACAACTTGGACTTATGAACTTTGGACTTACTGTGCAGATTTATACTCTAGTTAACATCGCCCTGGGCACATTAAAGTTGGAGTGAATTACACATGCAATACATGATATGAAAGGAATCACATAAAAAGGGGAACACATATTCAACAAACTGGGAAGTCTGTAACCTCCAAGTACTTCAGCCAGTGAGGAAAGGGAGGAGACAATGCAGTCCAGAAGTAAGGATAAGAGGGGTCTGTACCCTCCAATACTTTGAGAGACCCTGCAGGGACTGTTCCCATGGACTCACCCTTCATTCAAATAAAGAAAGCTAAAGACTCTCCTCTATCTCTTTTTGGAATAATTGAGCAAGCCCATTTGAGAAAATGTTTTCCCAACAAATTGGGGACTTGTCCAGGATCCTTAACCCTCTGGGATCAGTGAGCATTGGGATGGATTGATGGGCACCCTCACTGATTTATCACTCTGGGGACTGTCAGCACTCGGGGATTGATTGGGCCCTCTGGACCAAACCAGAGACAGATGGGACAATGGACAGGGAAGTCTGTGAAGAAAGAAAGAGAGTAAAGGAGGATCTTAGGATGCCATGAAGAAATCTCCCTGGTGAGTTGATATGGGGACTGTGGGGAATAGAAAGGGAAGGATGCCTAGGGAGGCAGAGAGGTAAGTCAAGGAAAGGTAAGGATCTCGGCAAGGGGGATGATGACCCCTTGATACCTCTGGCAAACCCCTTAGGAATGATCTTGAGCTTCTGGAGTAGCCAGAGATGTGAGATTGGATGATGAAAAACTAAAAGTGAGGGCTAGAGAGATGACCCAGTTCCTCCAACCTCCTTAAGGAGGGGCGCAGGGACCAGTTAAGACCCTGAATGACCCCGAAGGGGAGTAGAACCTGACCCAAGTCAGGAAGGGATCAATGTGGGGGATAAGGAGAAAGGGGACATTATCTGAGAAACTCTCAAAGTGTTTGACACTTTCCTGCATGACACCCTGATTGCCAAACTGGGGGAAAATTGATTTGATGGATGAACCACTTGCGGGATAAGGAATTGGGTGGATAGTTCCACTCTTAGAGCTGTGGTCAGTGGTTCAGTGTCCAAGTGAAGCACGTTGATGAGTGGCATTCCTCAGGGATCAGTGCTGGGACTGATGCCATCTTCATAGGCAATGTGGACAGTGGGATTGAGTGCACCCTCAGCATATTTGAAGATGACACCAAGCTGAGTGATGCAGTTGACATGCTAGAGGGAAGGAATGCCATGCAGGGGGATCTGAACAAGCTTGAGAGACGAGCCCGTGCCAACCTCATGAAGTTCAACAAAGTCAAGTGCAAGGTCCTGCACCTGGGTCAAGGCAATCCCAAACACAAATAGAGGCTAGGCAGAGAATGGATTGAGAGCAGCTCTGAGGAAGAATTTGGGGGTGTCATATGATGAAAGACTAAACACGAGCTGGCAATGTGCACATACAGCCCAGAAGACCAACTGTATCCTGGGTTGCATTAAGAGAAGTGTGACCAGCAGGTCGAGGGAGGGGATTCTGCCCTTTTACTGTTCTCTCATGAAACCCCACCTGGAGTACTGCATCCTGTTGTGGGCCCCCCAGCACAAGAAGGACACTGAACTGTCGAAGTGGGTCCAGAGGAGAGCCACAAAGATGATCATAGCGCTGGAGTACTTCCCATACAGGGATAGGCTGAGAGAGTCGGTGGTTTTCAGCCTGGAGAAGAGAAGGCTCTATCTGCCAGCACCCAAAGGGGGCCTACAGTAAAGCTGGTGAGAGACATTTTATAAGGGCATGTAACAAGATGAGGGGAAATGGCTTTAAACTGGAAGAGGGTAGATTTAGACTAGATATTAGGAAGAAATTATTTACTGTGAGGGTGGTATGACCCTGAAACAGGTTGCCCAGCGAGGTTGTAGAAGCCCCCTCCTTGGAAGCATTCAGGACAGGCTGGATAGGGCCTTGGGATAGCTAGTCTAGTGGGAGGTGTCCCTGCCTATAGCAGGGGATAGAACTAGGCAATCTTAAAGGGCCTCTCTAACCCAAACCATTATATAATTCTATGATTCTATGAAGTATGACAGGCACCTTTGAGGTGAGCGCTAGGACCCAATGGCCATAAGGGATATGCAATCATGGAAATAACTGGTTTAGGTATAGGGAAGACCCAGACAAGATAGCTAAGGTGATTAATTGTGGGTGCTGTCAGATAACAATGGAAGAAACAAAGGGGAATTGAAGGGAAGGGAATGAAAGTGGCACAGTTTTGGTAGCTGTATTAGCTCAAGAACAGATCTTCTATCAGGGAAAAGGTTTTGGGTTTCCTCTGAGGATGAGCAGGAGAAAATGCAAAGACAATTAAAATCTCAGTTTATGTGGGGGCAATGTGTTGCATGTTAAACAGCTGAAATGACCTGTGAACAAATTTTCTGTCAGCAATTGGTGCCACAGGAAAATGAAAATTTACACCTTTCTTTCAAACGTTTAAAATTAAGTAAGAAAATGGGAAACAGAATGTTGTTTTTGTGTGTTGTGTCTCTATTATGTTATTCTATAATGGGTAAAATCCTTTGCTGAAAGGGGGGTAATTTCTGGA
Organism: Oreortyx pictus; assembly: GCA_036925125.1. Taxonomy (NCBI): domain Eukaryota; kingdom Metazoa; phylum Chordata; class Aves; order Galliformes; family Odontophoridae; genus Oreortyx; species Oreortyx pictus. The sequence goes on along the minus strand of JAUPFR010000001.1, from coordinate 118,199,499 downwards.
GAACTCTCCATTAATATGTATACTGAAACACTGAAGAAAGGGGCGAGGAATTGGGAGAAGAGTCAGGGTACTCTATTTTGGAAGACCCTGTTTGGCAGAAGATCACTGTGTGACTTAAAAAGAGTTTGGGAATTAAAAAAGGGAAAGTCCACAGGATAAGGCTAAGGCTCCAGCTGTAGCAAATGTCATGCACCTCAGTCAACAATGAGAGAGCCAGAGTAGTCATTCCCAGATGAGCCCCTGGTTATTATAAGATGTGGCTGGAGGAAGAAGATGAAAGCTGAAGTGGACACAGTACTTGATAACACAAGTCCTCCAGATAATTCACTCATTTTATTTAGCACCTTTTGTTCACTGGGGCTAGATATAATTAAGTTGAGAGAAAGAATAACAAGGCACTCGAGTGTGATGGAATTGCAGAAAAATGGACCAGGTCTATTTTGTTACAGTTAAACCAAAACATGTTTCTGAAGAGAGCAGTTTTATAGGCTTATTTGGCCTACGTTTGATCATAAAATTACTGTATTCAGTTCTGGTTTATGAGCCAAAGTGTTTTGGTTTTTTTTCCTTGGTTTTTGTTTGTTTGTTTGTTTGTTTTAAGGTGTATAAGCTGAATGGTACTAAAAGATCAAATGGTTATTAACTTGCAGAGGAAAAGCATTAGACCATGAGGGCTTAATTACTCCCCTATTGAAGGTTATGAGACTACCACAAGAGATGTCTATAATACATCAGGCAGGATTTTTGGAGGAGTCTACAGGTAATTGGTTGGCAAAGATGTTTGAGAAGCAGACAGAAGTATCTATGATCCTCCCCTTACTCCCAGTGGCCCAGCTGCTGCTAGATAAAATGTTTCCCATCAGAAGAGTTAGAGATAATTAAAAATACTGGGGCAGAAGAGAGAAAGAATAACTGGCTCACCAGAGATTGTGAGCAGAGGCTACCCAAATCACTGGCCCTACAATTTTTAAAAAAACTTCATGAGGGAAGCTACGAGGGCTCCAAAGGATTAGCACATGCCCTTATGAAAATGTCTGCTATCACAGGGACATTTGTCATAGCAAAATGAGCCACTGAGGGATGTTTGATATGTGCTAAAGTAAATAATCAAAAAAAAGCAAAAAGCGAAAGAAGGCCAACCCTGAGAAGGACAGCCCAGTGGTGTCAGGTCGATTTTACCCAGACGTCCAGGGCTCTGTAATTTGAATACTTCCTAGGGATAGGACGTTAGCTTACAGGATGGCCAGAAGCATTTCTTGTAGCCTTGGAAATATCTGGCTCTGCCATACAGATATTCCTGGAAAAAAATAATTCCTAGGTATGGGATAATAGAGACAATAGATTCAAACAGAGGAACTCACTTCACTGGGAAGGTGCTGCTGGGAATCATGACTGTGTTGGGAACACAATGAGACTTGTGGACCCCCTGGAACCTTTAAATTTCAGGAAAGGTGGAACAGATGAACGGGAAAATAAAGAAGCAGCTTCTGAAACTGGTGATGGAAACTCGCTTAACTTGGAGCAGATTGCTACCTTTGGCCCTGGCCCGAAGAAGGGCAGAATCTAGGTGAGACATAGGATTATCCCCCTATGAGTTGCTGTTCCAAATGCCTTACCCAGGTAGATCCCAACATGGAAGACAGAAGGAAATAAGTGAAATTTACCTAAGATAATATGTGGGCAAGATACAGTCTCTTGGACAGGAGGCCAGCTGGCACAAACCCTTCCCTTGGACTTCAGGGTGCATGGTATGCAGCCTGAAGATGACCACTCCCGTATCTACCAAGGTTGGCAATACAAATGGGTGGCTCTACAATCTGACGTAAACTGTGACAGTAATGTAAACCTACCATCAAAGGGAAAGGCAGTTGCCCTAGTCCTATCTTTAGTGAGTGTCCCAGGACTAACTGTCCACAACCAACAGCAACTTACTGTGGTCACTTGTACTCTCACAAAAACAATTAATTTTACATCTCAGGCTCTTGTAGCCTGAAATAAGAAATTAGGAAAAATCTGACATACTGACTTACAAAATTGAGCTACTGTTACTGATCTGTTACACAATCATGGGAGCCAGGAACTTGAGAGAATGTGTTGTTTTAATATTACTGACGCTTCCTAGTTGGTAGAGCGGAAGACTGAAGATTTAGAATGTTTCATGGAAAGTCATGAACAAGATGAGGGTGAATGGCTCTCCAGTCACTGGGATTAGCTAGATGGGGAGCTTGGCTGACAAAGATTGGAACCATGTTACTGATCTGGGGTTGCTTTTTCATGATAGATATGGGCCCAGTAAGATGCATGATAAGTCGTGTGCTCTCCTCCATTGGAGAAATCAGGGGGTAAAAAAGGTAACAGCCCTAAAGCATGCCTCCACACCCTGAACTACACAGGAATAAATAATAAAGGCTATGTTATAAAAGGTTTGCAAGGACAATTTTTGGAATAAAGATAATTGAACAGGCCTATTTGAGCAAATTTTTTCCAATATTGGCTAAGCACAGTTCTGTAAATAGTAAAAGTTAGGCGTCTTTGCTTTTCATTTTTATAAAAGAATTTGAGAATAGGTTACAAGATTCTAAGAAAATCATCATTTTTTTGTACATTTGTGATTCCATTTTCAGTCAACATGAAAACATTACCTGCCAATTTTCAAACTGAATGTACAGAGTTGCAATCAAACATTCAACTCAAAAATTTGATCATGTCTCTTTGCCTGACTTTTATTAGATCTCTCTCGTCATAGAAAAATATGCCTTGCTTCACCATCATGCCTTTTTCATGTCATCAGTTTTTGGCAGTACATACACTTGTGAAGAACTGTTTTCAAGGATGAAGTACAGGAAGAGTAAAGTTTCATCAAAAATCTCTGATGAGCATCTTGAGAACCGATAAGAAATGCAGCCACTCACATAGAGCCAATGTGATTCACTGGTTTTATGAAAAAAAAAAAAAGTCAAATATCCCAGTAGTTTTATGTTTTTGTTGTTCTCAGTTTTGTATTTTAATAAAAAAATTAAAGATTTAAATAAGTTTTCTTACTTAAATAGAAAAACTAAATTATATATTTTACAAGGTCTGCTCTGAAAGTAATGCCTCCTATTTTATTACGATGACCCACAGTATCAGAGGCAGATGCAGGTGTTCCAGCAGTAAAGGTTGAATCCTCCTGACACTATTCCATTATATTGTGTTGCTGTGATGGCAACAGAGGGGCAGTAAGAGAAAATGGTGTCCAACATGGACATGTATCTGAAGCCAAAGGTGTGTCACTGAATTATTCACATGGAAAAAATAGCACCCTCTGACATTCATCAACGCTTGCTGAACCAAACTGTGAGACCAAACAGTGGATGTGAGCACAGTGAGACAGTGCATCTCAGCAACAATGCTGTCATAGCAGCAGTAGAACAATGAATCATCTCTGCCAGTTCAGATTTTGATGAGTGCAGCATGCAAGCTCCTCTTCATGGCATGAAAATGTATAGCTAATGGTGGCGAGTATTCTGAAAAATAGTGTTATGTAGCCAAGAATATGCTCTATCAAACAGTGTTATTGAGTTCTTTGTATGGGTTGCAACAACCAAGGAAATAAATGGAAGACATTACTTTCAGAGCATCCTATGTGGTCCAAGATGATTCCTCTTCACTCAGTGGAGCCCAGGCAAGAAGAATGTTTGGACAGCCAGGGACTAGATGATTTACAGAGCTCCCTTCCAACCTCTGCAATTCTGTGATTTTGTGAATAAAAAAATGGGATTACAATGAAGAAAAGATCCACAAATCAAACACAAATAATACAGCTGTACTCAACAGAACCTTTTCTGCAAGGACAAACTACTCACTTGACTGGGACATGAAAGATCACAGTTCATCTACTAAATCAGTAACTACGTATCTACTGGAAATGCTGCAGGAAACACTGTCAGCCAGGAGCAGTAAGGAAAAAGGAGGCAATGCAAAGGTGTGCTTCTTGAAGACCATGTTGTCTGGCTACAAAAAAAAAAAAAAGACATTATGTAGGGCTTGTTACAGCTACATGCAGTATATGAAAAAGGTAAATGCTCAGATGCATTTAAAAATAAAATACATTCAGTACTCCACCAGGGCTGAGTATTGTTATCATTCATGTTTTCTACTTAAAAAACAATGTATGCATATTTCTTGTAGACAAGGCCTGGGGGAAGAGAAAATTCAAATGAGACGTGCCATAGTTTGGCTGTCTGAGTCAGCCTGATTAGACTTTCATATATTCAGGAAGATTTACAAATGGATTGTGTGCCTTTATTTTGAAAACATCCTTGTCTACATGACAATCAACAAATCCAAAACGGCTGCCCTTTCAAGGACACTCGTCCTAAACACAGGAAGGTGGAAAAAAAATATTGATAATGGAATTGAAAATGTTTCTAGTTTCTCTAAAGGAGGAAACAAAAGACAGCCCGGAGGCTTTGAAGAACTGTAGCTTAATATTAAACATGTATTCTGTTGACTTTGAAAGTGGATTCAGTTATAAATACATAACCAGAACCAGAAATTCATGATTGCTTTTTGGTTTTCTACACCTTCCTCACAACATAATCTGTATTTTTCTTAAAATACAATTCAGTGTCTTTTTGTAGCCTTTACACTTCATGTAAATTTACATCCCTTCCACATCAGCTGCCCCTCCACAATCTTTAAGTCTCTCCTTAAGAGAAGCTGTGCAGCTGGTGTAGGTGCAAGCAAGGGAGGAAGCGTCCTTGACAAACCATGCTCACTACGACCCTTTCATATCTTGGGAGCCTGGCATCAGCCCATAAAATTGCTGCCTCATTTCTTTTCCTTTTATGGACATCTCTGTCCTCCTACTGACAACTGAATTTCAGCCACAAAGGTTTGGCCGACAATGAGCTTTCTCACTGAAACATTTATGCCTTACCTCATTACAGCCAATTCAAATATCGCCAGAAAATGAGTTGCCTTTCTTCTCACTTTCTTAATGTCTTCATTTTTATTTTCTTATTTTTATTTTCCCCTTCTCCTTTACTCATTCACCTGCCTTACTGTTTGGAGCGTGCACTTCATAGCCTGTGCCTGAGCCCTGAGAGGTGCCAGATGTCAGGGCACCACATCAGCTGGCAGCCCACTGGGAGCAGAGGAGCTCTCCATAGGGCAGCAGAGGAAGACCTAGACCTGGAAACCGGGCTCCTCCGTGGGAGCAGTGATGGACAGGACTGCTGTGGTGTGGCTGGGCAGGGACTGATGTCCCTGGACTGAGGCTGAAATGGGATCCTGCACCAAGGGCATGGATGGGAGAGTGTCCCAGGTGAGGCTGGGCAAGGCCAGTAAGTCCTGTTAGTGTCTCCTGACATTGCCCCACAGATAGATCACTTGAACTGTGCAGGTCACTGAGACACAGAAAACCCTATAATGTGCTTTGATTGGCTAAAGCTGGCTAATAATCCAGCTGCTTTTATATGCTGTAATTCCTTACATATCATATCTGGTCACTGAGGAGAATGACAAAGGCAGACAGGTTCACACTAGAGAAACCTGTATAAATGACAGAGGCATTTATGAGATACCTTCCGAGCTGTAGAGCACTAGGATCAGGATGCCGAGCAGGCATGACCTATCCATCCAAGACCTATCCATCCCAGACCTATCCATCCCAATCCATGGTATGTCTTTGCCCTGGAAGCCAGAGGGTGATCTTTCCTGCATCCACCAAATCAAATTAGATATAGCCTCTGTTATTCATTCCACACTAATTAGTGGATTCATAAAGTCCCATGGCAACAAAAGCAGGATTGCCACTAAACAAAAATAGCTTCAGTGGAGGGTTTAATTCTGGTCTTTGAGCTGCTGTTCTGTTGAGCTGGCAGAATTGTTTCTACAGATGGATGTTGAACCGGATCAGGAGGCTCATTGAAACTGAAACCAACCTGATAAGAAAATAAAAGTTAATATTAATCTACACCAGTTCTCTAACCTCAGCTGCAGTAAACATCTGCCAACCCAGAGGAAAGAATAGCTTGAACTGTGAATGGTAGTAAGACTACTTTTTCTTCTTTTTGGCAGCAGTGCCTATTTAAGTGATTATAAAACCATAGTCTGCCCTATTCAGCAAGACTTGTGAAGCTAGCTGCAGAAATATGAAATGTTAAATGTCATCTTGCAATAAACTCTCAGAAGAGAGTTATACCAGAGAAAGATCAGGATGAATGACCTATCCTCATTATTTTATGATCAACATTTTGTACTTTATTTTTTTTTAATAGAAGGACAACATTTCAGCCTGCTACCTAATGATTTAAAGGCACTAGGCTAAATCATTACTTCGCTGAAGAGACTCTAGGGAAAACTGATGTTTCAGAGGGTACAGTGATGATATGTAACTACTAAATCAGCTCAAATTTCCATTATGAAGTCCAGTTTTAACCTCCTTGCCTCCTGGGCTCAAAAGACTGACATGAACAGAAAAATACCATAGTTTTTGGAATGACAAAGAAAAGACTTTCCAAAGGCTGAAGCCACACTATTGAGTCATAAAATGATCATCTCTAAGAAATATGAAAATCTATTTTTTTCTTTTCCACCGATTTAGAAACATCTTGTTAATGCTCCTTCCTAGCTCTCCCCCACCCCATCTCAACAAAATCTCCTTAAAATCTCACCTGTCAGCTCTATTTGAAGACGATACAGAAAAACAAAACCATTACAGATTTTTTTCTGTGGACAATCAGAAACTCAGTACAACTCACAGTGATATCAAGATTTTTTTTCCCCGTAATTTTTTTTTCAGTAACTTCACTTAAAGAAGCATTTTGAGTTACTGCCACTATCCTCAAGTGTAAGGAGCATTTAGAGCAATGAATAGTAGATGGATGTGGGAATATGGTCTCCCATTACTTTAATATGACATTTACCACTAAGTGTGTGTGAAGTTGCTGTTAAGTGCAACTATTTAAACACAGAAGTATTCCTTTATGTTCAAACTAAAGAGACAGATTTTCACTTGTTCTCTCTTAGCAAAAGAATAACAAAAAATAAAAATTGAAAAATGGACTCCCAGTCCCATGGGTGATACGACTGCTGATATTAAAAGAGTAGGGGAGACTCTTATGGAGATCATGTGGGTATTCAAGAACATACAGAGATCAAATAAAAACTCCAAACATCCAGCATGTATCTTCAAAACTGTGACAACTGGAGAGTGTTATAAAAGTTAAATGCCTTTCTAAAGTTGAAATATATTACAGTAGACCTCTTGTTATTAATCTATTGTGTCCTGTAGCTCTTCGATCATCCTTCTATTCATTGATACTGTGGTATACCCTAACACAAAACAGGGCTGCATCTTGATAATAATGCCTAGAGGAACTAGTTTCCCAAGTATGGATAAAATGCTTTAAAACATTCTCCGTACTTTGAAATTCATTAGAAGATATATTTTTTTTTTAGTCATAAAATTATAACTATAATTAGTTTGCTTTTTGAGATTTAAAAAAAGGAAGGATATTTCAAGATCTGATAAGAAAAAAATTATTCCTCCCTCCCTCCCCCCTTGGTATTTGAATGACTTGCCAAAAATATATCTATTGGAAGCAAATGTGGGGAGGATATATATAGTGTGATACATTTACATTTGCTGAAAACTCTGTATTTATATAGACATATAATAAAACAAGTTAGTAGCACAGACATTTTTCAATAGCACAGAGATCTCTGTGGTGAGATTAAATGCAGATAAAAATATTACACTGAACTTCAGAGCACTGATCTAGACCCCTGCCATCATATCTGTGTGAATGACAGAGATATCTATCACCAAATTTAGAAAAGTCAGTACTTAAAAGCAAGAAAATGAGTATTTAAGGCTGTGGATGTACCATTATTTCTAGGAATAAATAAATGTCTATTTCATCATAATAAAACATCCTTAGCTACAGAATTCAGAATACTGAATACTATCTGTGTAAACATTGTACAAAAAGTGCTAGAAAAAAAAAAAGAAGTGTGAAAGTATGTATTATAAAACACTGCTCAGCCTCAGAGACGAGACAAATGTAAATAGTTTTACTATAAAACAGAATTGGAGACCATTCATCCTGGTCTGTAAGCATGTTATTTTCAAGAAACAGTATATATAAATATTTTATCAAGTATTTGTTGACAGAGGATTTTTTTATCAGCTGAAAGCATGTCCACACTAGTTTATGTGGTGCACTGCTTATCTGTACAACAGCAGACACTATCCACAAAGTGTATACCCTGTAATGTCCTCTATACCAGCTTTAAGTTCACTCCCTTATAGGAAACAGCTGTCATGCATCAAAGAACAGTTATTGTGTATTACAAATACCCTACATTTCCATTCAGAAAAAGAAAAAAAATATTGTAGCTTCCCTTACATTTGATAACATCTTGAGATTTACTTCCAGCAGGAACCTACTTCGCTCTGCATACAACATGGATATACACTTCATTTTTCCCTCATTTAATGACTCAAGCCTATTCCAATCCTGCTCTATTAATAAAACAATTAATTTTCTCTTTGACTTTTTGTCACCTCAGTATTTCTTTGCACTTGTGTACCTGGTTGCCTCTAGAGTACTGAATTTGTTCTCCCAAATATCTAGCAGATACTGAGGGTGATATTAACGGCAGCTGAAGACCTGAAAACAGGAGAATCTACTAATTTTAAATGGTGCACTGAGGCAAGGCTTCTGACAGAGAATGCAAGACTAGCAAGGAGAATACCTTGTGGAATACAATTTCTAGAGGCTACTGTAGAACTGGGCAGCTTCCTTGCAGCCTCTTTCTAGCAGTTTTGAAATTTAAGGGTCAAACTGCTGTTTCTGTCAATCAGACAGAAACAACCTCTGAATCAGTGAATTTTATATATGAAAAATTGAGAGGCTTTAAGTCCACTTGAAAACTGTGAAGTCTTACTCAAAGCGCTCAATGCAGATTTTTTACAAGTGATCACTATTAACATCTTTCTCGTTTTTAAATTGCCAGATCATAGATTATGATTTGCAGATGTCTCAAGAACTTGCAGTTGTATTAATTGAGTTATCACTGTGCCTAAACATATGACGTACTCAGTAATATTAGCAGCTGTAAAACAAATCAAAACCAAACCTTAAAAAAAAAAAAAGAAAATCACAGGTTCAAGATGTCTCTTTTATCAAATCATTTATCTCCTTTCCAACTCGATGTTTCTTAACCATCACCAAATTGGTCATTAGAGCTCACTTTTGCATAGGGTAGATTAACACAGGTGATGTGACACCTATATAAATTAGAGAATCGGAGCAGATGGCAAAATGAAAATACTAAAATGCATTGCTTGTAGATGCAAGATAAGTTTGAGCATTGCACATTTGGAGTACAAATTACCTAGGAACCTAGATAATCCACTCATGGATAAACCAAAATCAGACTGACTTTACACTAATGCAAAGACTATATACAACACTGTACATGATGCTCACTGAGAACCTTCAAGAACTCCAGAAGAAACCTTATCTCCAAACTCCTCAAGCTCCTGAATTTTTAACTAAGTCTCTCAGTTTTATTTGCTATCAGTCCTTCAAGTAGTTGATTTGATTCTGGTTCTGGGGATTGATCTTATTAATAAATAGGTTACTGTAGGGAAACAGGCACTGCTCTTGGATGATGGATAAAATACTGATTATCATGCAGAGATCTAGTTTTAAGGCTTAGAAATATGCATAAACACCTTGCTAAATTCATATCACTACTTTTGCAGAACCAAGTCAAATGAGGACAGAAATAAACATTCATTTGTAAAAAAATGAATAACTGATTTCTTTAAAGCTTGTTAACTTCTTATTTACTTTTGCTGCATCAGCTTTGCAAGACATTTTCTGCAATAGTGACTAAAGATCTCAAATTAACTGCTTAGATATCCTGAAAGCAGAGAGCCCCCGTGTGAACTAGGTATGAATAACAGGGAAATGTAACATGTTAGAGTTGGACCTCTCTCATCAGTGAGTATATATCCCAGAATATGTACCTACTTTAGAGGAAGTCTACTGGTTTACAGTCAAAATCACACGTCTTTAAACTTTCACTAACACCAGTCTATGCAGGCAACACAGAAGCAAGGCCCTTTGTGAATTTGGCTTCACCAGGAATCTTGCTAGGGAAGGATGTTTGTGTAGCAAGGAGCAAAGGCACTGAAGAGGAAAGATCTTAAGGAGAAAAGAGGCTTGTCAGAACGTTTGGTGATCGTGTTAAAGGTCTGAAGTTCTAGGAAATACAGGAAAAGTTATAAGTACTGACACACGTTTACTTGGGGTGTGGAACAAAAAACTGAGTCCCCTCAGGTGTCCAGTTGCCAAAACATCCCTAAGAACTCCATAAAAGGCTTCAGTGAATTATAGTACTACCAAAATCACCAGGACATAATTTGACGGTGATATCATTAGTAGGGTAATGATGATGAAAGGTTTATGTAACACACAATGCAATGTCATGCACCAGCAACAATTTTGATTTAAGCATTTTATGAGGTCAGCCTTACAGACTGTTGCAGTCACAGGAAGCTAGGAAAACACTAAGGACAAGCAGGGCGCAGCACAGGACTACCAACATTACATAAAATGAGGGATCACAGAAGATATTAATGGAGAAATCTACTGACAAAAAGAATCACTGACATTCTTCTGCCCCAGAGTTTTGTGAGTCCACCCAAAAGTGCACACAGAGTCCTGAAAGCAATACCTTATCTAATGGAAAAAAAAAAAAAAGAGAGTTCAGCGACTTGCACTGAACTAAATTGCAAAATACCTGGGGCTTCGGGAAGTTTGGCAATATGTGACAGCTAAGGTATTTTTATGTAGTGAGAAGCCATGCCTTCTTTTAGCATGTCTTTACCTAAATGCCTATACAAAGTCTGAGTTTCTTGAATGGTAAACTTGCTCTTATTTTAGAAAAAAAAATAGAAAATCATTACCTAGAAGCCTTGTGGCTAAGAATTAAGACTTAGAACTTAACGAAAAAAATATGAACTAACGATTCATAAATAAATGTGCATCTGCCTTGCTGTCCAGCAGGTTATGTCATCGGCTATCCAGAGCCCTTCATGCAGAGTGCCCTGAGTTTTTTGGCTTAGAACTAGCAATAAGTGCTACCTTGCAAATGGGGTTTTCTGCTGACTTTTAGCCTGATCCTCCTTCAGTCAGTAACAGATGGAAATTCATTTTTCTAACAATTACTAAAGGCTTAGAATAGGCCTAGAATAACAACTCTTATTTCCAACTGAGAAGATGGAAAGCAGCAAAAACAACCAAAAAAAACCCCACACAAACATTCTAGCCATCTGGACACTGAAAAACAGAACTAATGCTTCTCTATAGCTAGGCTCTTATAACACACTCACATATTCACCGTCTCACTGTGGACAGAATTAGGCTCTGTATTTCTACAAGTTGCCATATATAGATAATAACATAATGTGATATTCAAAAAGAAATATGTTTCTATAAATACAGAAAACGTTCATAAACCTGATGGTTTCCGAAAAGTTTATGGAAGTGCAGCCAAAAATATGGCATCTGTTTATAAAATGAGAAAAAAACTTACATGTGAAAAATAGCTCAAGTAATTAGTATTTTTTTTAATTAAGATAATTACTGCTACAAAGATCTGCAAAGTCTGTACAAACTAATCTTTTGTTTGAAGTCTGGTAGACCAGAATTTGCATGGTAGTCAGAGAATGACAAAAATTGACAGTCTTGACCTATTTTGCAGCTAAAATTGAAATGAAGAGTACTTCAAGCACTGTCAGAGTGCTGAGATACATCACAATGACAAAATACTTCAGTGCTTCGTATTGTATCATCTCAGTACTGGTATTGGCACACTGGTTTTAACAGAACTGCAAAATATTATTTTGAAAACACTGGAAACTGTTAAGTTTGGGGAAATTAAAAGGGGAATGACTAACAGCTGTAGTCAGTACACTTTATGAACAGCTGGAAGAAAATTCGCAGTTCCTTAGCTATAGTAATGAAAAAAGTTTGGATATTCATGTGCAGTTCATTTTTATTTCTTTTTTTTGTAATAATTATATTTCATTCTCATTCTTTTCACCAACTTTCAAATTTCTAAATAAATCACTGTTTTAAAATGCAGCTTCTCATGTGACTCCTGACTTCACAATTACGTTTTTAGTTTTTCAGAAGTAGTACAAACTGCATTTCATTTCTAATCATATTCTTTCTGTCTGAAGATCAAGAGACAACACGGTATTCCGAGAGGCTAATTATGAGATCAGCGGTGACACTTTAGCAAACCTAATCCACTGCTGGAAGATAGTTATTTAATTTCCTCTTTACAATTTTGGCCTGGAAATAAAGTCAAGAAAGCCAAGCCATCTCGTAGATAGCTATATAGAGGTGCTTGGAGGTTTAGCAGATAAACACTGCAAAATTGAGACAATGACAAGAAAATGCTGCAGCTCTGGACCAAGATTGAGTTTGTCAAGTGCCAACAACTGCAAGTTATAATACCCACGTTAACTGCACCACATTAGATATTTTCTAATCAATCTTTGAGTCTTTTGCATAGTATAGAATAACAGAAACATTTTCAATTAAAATAGCTGCAAGACATCACTCAGAAACCATTTAGACAAAAATGTCCAACCATACGAGCATGAAAAACAGAACCAGTAAATGCCTAGAATCCTACTAAGCGACCCCAGAAAAATTCCTATCGAAGGAGCATTTTATAAATGGACCTTTTCTTAACCACTAGGGGTGATTTAACTACAATGAATGAGAGCTGACAGACAAAGCAATGTGTAAACAGTGGAGAAAACATCTATTTTAACAAATACATATTTAAAATTATGTTTTCTTTTCTTTTTTTTCCCAATAATTACTTTTTAGCATCATATCTGTATTTGGTGTTTTGGGATTTTTGTCAGCAAACTACACCTGAAACCCCTCATCTTCTCTAAAAACAGAGGACCTGTCAAAACCTCGGACCGTACGTGGACTTGGCATGGTGGATGATGCAATCATGGGCAGTGACCTTTTCAGTTTAAATAGAGTGTCTTTTGAGGGCAATGCTGGATTCGTCTTTCAGTTCCTCTTCACATGCTCTCTGCCCCCTGCTGAGACAGAATTACAATCTTCTTTTCAGTTTTCAGGCCCAAGATAGAGTTGGACATAAAGCCCTGCCTGCAGATGACTTTAGTCTTGTCACATAAGGTTATTTCTCATTATTTTTGCTGCTGGAACAAGACAGTATTTAACGTTTTCTAGAATGGAACTTGAATTACACCTGTTTCACCTGAAACCTGGGTCATATTTTCACAGTGCTCTGGAGTAGCTGCAGTCTCAGGTCTTGGCTCAACCTAGCTGAACAAAGAGCTCAACTAAAAATGCTGGAGTGAATCAGTATTTCTACAGCGTATTTTCAGTTTATGTCTTAATTGGAACCATTCTGAACATTTCACAAACAAACTCTCTGGGGGAATTTTCCCACATCACCAGGACAGTTTCTGCTCCCTTGTACGTTTCAATGAGTTCATTTTATGGGTCAGAATTTCTCCTGTGCCAAAATCTGCTAAGGGCAGGCTATGGTTCCCTGAGCCCTCATCATACATGTGAATCATGGGACTGCTCGTGCTTGTGCCAGCTGGCAGAGGGAACCAGTGGGCCAGCTGGCAGCTAAGGCTGGCTGGAGGGCAGGCACCCCCAAACAGCCCTCCTCTCTCTTTCTGCTCACTGGAGGACCAGCGCCAGGAAGCAGTCAGATGCGATCTCTATCTGAACGTGCTGTGATGTCTCTGAGGGGCTATGCCGGAGGTAGACTCTGATCTTGAACTGTTAGAATAATGAAAAGAAAGGATGTTGAAGCTTTTCTAGTGCAATAATCTTAATTTAAAAGAACCGTGTGGACTGTCTGGGTTTTAAACACAAGCATTCCCATGGAAATTAATGTGAAAATTCAGTTCACTGAACAAGCAGAAAAGTATATTCATTTACTGTTCTTGGGTTTCCCACGCTGGAAACTACTCAGCCATTACAAACGCACGGGAGTGATCTGCGGCTTACATTCAACCAGGATGGTTCAGGTATCTTTCATTGTACTAGTAGGAATCTCTGGCAAATTCTTCAAATCAATACAACAAATGTTCTGCATTCCCATGAAAATCGAGGAAGCTGGAATTCCTGTACAAAGGACTGCAAGGTCCATAAGACATTTACTTTTTTATGCAAAAGCATACTATTTTTTTTGCATCCAATCTACTCATACCAAGTTATAAAAAGACTATACTGCTTTCCTGTAAGAGTAAAGAAGCTGTGATCAAACCCAATCTTGAGTTTTCTTCTTTACTTCACAAGAAAAGCATGTAAAGAAAAAGATATTGCCCATACAAGTGGTTTTTACAAGTGTCATCTGGGCACAGGTGACAACAATTACATAGCTCATTTCAGTTCAGAGTTTCTCAAAGTAAGACTCTGAGCCTCTGAAAAACCCATAGCTTTTATCAGGCCTACTGAATTTAACACTGCTCATATGCGTCAGCACTGCAGATTCAAGACTTAAATACAGTGCTACTGCATGCAGGAAAATTGCATTATGCTCTCAGTGGAAGCATTGCAAGACTTGGTACAAGAAAGCACTCTTGGAAGAAAAGGGTACAAACCATTCACGTTCTGTAACACATACATTACATAAACCAGAGATGATTAAATTTACACTAAAAGTTATTTAGAAATAGGGAGCTTTATAATTTTATGTAATTGTCCATCAGACTGCTCTACAAAAGTAAGTATATGAGCAAGATAAAATGTATTCATAAATGAAGATCTAAAAGCTGACTTAGAGACATTAAATTACTTGTTTGAGGCCAGGCCACCATATCTGTAAGTGTTCAGGATACTGGAAATTGGGATCTAACAAGAGACTCACACAACACCATTCCAGAAAACGTTGTTTACATGACTGGTTTGCAGGAACACAAAAATATATTTTTATTCAATTATGCAAAAAATATCAGCCCTTCTTTTCCCAGGTTACTTTAGCTTTAATTAATGCTCTATTCTTTTAAACAGACAAGTTCATTTAGGCTAACTTCAACCTGCAGCATAGCTTATTTATTAGAAAATAGCATCCTATGTAGGATAATATTAACTGTGTCAAAATTCTGCTCAGAAGAGTATGCATCGCAGAGAACTCTTATGTGCATTTATTATGCATGGATGATTACTTCCTCTGGCTTCCAATAAGCTGGGTGCTGTACAAGGCTACGAACAGAGACTATCCTAAAAGCTTTATTATTAAACTTATAATAAATCTTTTTAAGCAGACGTTTTCCAGACTTTAATAATTTTGACATTTAATCATTTTGTTCTAACTATACATGCCACCTCAATCAATGACACCAGGTCACATTTAGCTATATAATGTGGGATATAATCTGTCCTCTACAGGACATGCTGTGTAGGTTAGCAGTGATGAAACACAGGCTATGCACTTGCCTGTCTGGGGCTGGAGGTGCCAACGCAGTCTGAGCCTGTGTTGTGCTTTAACCAAGCAGGCAGCTCAGCACCGCTTAGTAGTTTGCTCACTCCCCCCTCCCAGTGGGGTGGGGAAGAGAACTGGGGAAACAAACCCGAAGAACTCATGGGTTGAGATAAATACAAAGACAGAAAAGGGAGAGAAAAGGAAAATAATTGTTGTAATGACAATAATATAGTGTATATATAGGAAAATCTATGCAGTTGTTCACCATCAGCTGATACCCAGACAGTCACTGAGCAGCAGCTGATCCCTGACCAACACGGTTTTTTTAAGTTTATTCACATGATGTCATACGGTATGCAACAGTTTAGGCCAGCTGTCTTGGTTCTGTCCCCTCACAGCTCTTTGTTTCCCCTGCAGTCTCCCTCACTGGCAGGACAGTAGGAGAAGCTGAAATGTACTTGATTCCGTGCAACAACTAAACCATGGGTGTGTTATCAACATTGCTGATAGGATTCTAACTATCAGGATGTCTTCCTTCTTTACTACAATTTGCATTTATAATATTCATATCCATATTATTATTATTATTAAAAGTAATCATTGTGATTATTGTTTTGTATATTTTTGGCCTGCGCCAAATCCATGCTAACCAGTGTGCTAACTCGTCAAGTGCGCATGGTGTCCAGGTGGACTGAATCTGAGCTGCATCCTGTAGTAAGGAAGAAAATTCAGATATGTAGGATAACCCTGTGTTTTAATTTATGTGAACATGATTTGGATCTTGAAACAAGTGACTATAGTCATGGAGTGGATAACATGGGATTTGCACATAAGGGGTTAAAAATTGCTGGTGCCTGCTTATCTCTTGTGTAGACCCTGGGGATGAAGATCGGCAAGGTCAGCGTGAAAAGCCGCCAAAAGTGGGAGTCTTGCAGCGGCAGGATAGTTCTGTTTTGGCTAAATGTTAAGATATATGGCTTCAGCACAAAATCTCCAAGGCTGCAAAGCCCAGAGTTATACATTTTGCTTCATTAACTGTGAAATTTAATATTAAAGTTAACACCCTTGAGTATGCTTATAAGCTCTAAGAAGAACATGCTAAACATACACAACTATATACTTGACTGTCCACCCAAATCATAGAATCATAGAATCACAGAATCATAGAATCATAGAATTATAGAATCATAGAATCATACGGGTTGGAAGGGACCTCAAGAGATCATCGAGTCCAACCCCCCTGTCAAAGCAGGTTCCCTACATCAGGTAAATCACATTAAACATCACCCCAGAGAGGGACACAGATATGGTGCCGGGTAACAGGAACCTTGTGGGGGCAGATCAGAGCAGAGAAGAGGAGAAAGGAAGGGAGACTGAAGGAGAGAAGAGAGATGAGAGATAAGAGATGGGATACCTCTTGCTAAGTATTGCACCTCACATCTTGGTGAAGAATACCCAGATAGCACATATTTTGCTAGCAACATCATCATACATTAGCACTATTGCAGTTAGTGCATGTATCAGTGGCAATTCCAAACTTGTTACACGTGTCACTTCAATAAATCATCTATTTTTCACCATCAGTATCTCCAGTGAAAAGTCCTGAGAGACTCTGGCATACAGGCCGTTGTGAATCTGTCCAGTGAAAATGTTTGTGGGGGTGTGTGACTCTGGCAGACAAAGCCAAAACTACACTCTTAAAGCAACAGGTATTAAAAAAAAAGAAAGAAAGAAAAGAAAAGGAATTGCAACATAATGATCACATGTGGAAGGAGAAAACAGGATTAACAGGAGGAAATGTCAAGGGCGAACAGATGGAGGGTATGGTATAGGAAAAGGGAACGTGACAGGAGATGAAGGAAACAGAGCTCAGAGAATACAGAAGAAGGAATAAGATCTGACCCAGCCAAGATAGGACAGGTAACACCCAAAATTGTATTATTTTCTGAATGCCTAAAGTGCTTTGCTTTTCTTTGTTTCTGCAGCCATTCGTGCCTTGCAGTCACACAAGTTCGCTCCACTGACCACTTTATTGGCTCTCAATACAGATTCTTTCTCATCTTGCCATTTTTCAATGCAAATACATGGTAAATCAAGCAGACTTCACCTACAGACACACTGAGCCTAGTTACTAGCAAGGACAACTGAGAAGTACGTATTCTTTGAGAGAAACGTAAATAACCATTGGATCCAGAACTCAGAGAGAATACTATTTTCTTTTTTGCTAATTTTGTTGGTTTACGTTTATATGCTCCTAGTTGCACTGCTTTCTGCTTGCCCTTAAAGAACTTATTTGTGCAGAGGGGTGCAAAGGAAGGAGCCTTTAAAAGCTCTCAGCAGCTGAAGAGGTAAAGCAATGGTTGTATTAAATGGTTGTTACTGCCAAATGGAGATGAGTTCTTCACACATTTCAGAGAAATGGGGTAAAAAGCAAAGAGGAAATGCTAGCATCTAGACAGTCATTAAAAATGACAGAGGAAAAACTCAGCAAAGAGGAACTCCAAAGAGCTTGCTTGCAGAAAGAAGTAACTTCTGTGTTCTTGGGTCTAAGCAAGCCCAACAAACACAAATCTCAGGGAAAAACCTCCATGCTTAGAGAGGAAAGTGCAGGACCAAAGATCTGAAAAACATGAAACTGGATGATACTGATGACAGTGTCTGTAGTAAGGGCCCTGCATGTTTTTATTTTTTATTTTATCAAACAGAAGCAAACCGCTGATATTTTTAAAATTCTTTTCTGAAGACTCTTCTGACTGCCTCCGCAGCTGTGATGGGGCAAAGCAGAGCACACCCAAACTCTGGGGGAAGGATGTCCTTTCAAATTCAAGGCATCGCTATGCAGCAAGCCGCACCGTAGAGCACTGTAGAGTCCCAAAAGAGCAGGTAAATTTTGTTTTCCAAATTATCTTGCAGAAAGAGTGAAATATTTTTTTTCTTTTCATAAAGGACAGCATTAAGGCACAAAAGCACACTGTTTCAAGGTTGAAACCTCGGTAACCTGACTGCAGAGCAGCACTCTGCTTCAGATCTTAGGGTTCCAAATAGGATAAAACTCAGCGTTATTTACTGGGGGAGTTTTTGTCTTTATTCTTTTCCACTGAATTGTGACAGAATTACACTAATAGAATTCCATTGAATTTTGAATAGAAGAGCAGGCCCTGAGTGTGATGAGTAACAGGCCTTGTTTGTTCATTAAACCTATCTTCAGTCATCCTGATTTTGTTTATAGGATGCGGTGACAAATGAAAAACAAGGTAACAGATGCAGGAATGTAAAGTCTACCCCTCTGCAAAATGGTATTAACTGTAAAACATGTAGATGTGATTCGTGTCAAAAGATACAAAGTCAAGGCTGCTGATACAATACCTTTGAACTGGCTTTAATTCCAATCAGCATAAAACTAAGAACAGAACTCTATCTACATTTCAAACATTAGCCCTGCAAAACGAAGAAAAGAAAGCACATTCTTTACAATCAAGGGGTGAGAGATAAGCACCCACAACTCAGACCTTGCCAGACCGGCCTGGAATGCACTGAAGGACAAATTAGAAACAGTCTCCATCCCAAAGACTGAAGGAGGGGGATTCAGGAAATCTTAAATCAGTTACTACACCATGAGGACAGCCCCTCTACAGCAAGGATAGCTACAAATCATCTCAATAGTTGTCGTGGCGCCTTAGTGTCTCTATTTGTGGTTGTAAAGATAAGCAAAATAGGTGCAAACGGTACAGCAAAATTGGTCTGAGGTTTAATCCCCTATATAACCAGAGTTTGGAATGTAATGAATAGTGCATGAACTGTATCTTTAAATGGGTATTCATTTTTCTCTCGGATGCGCGCCGTCAGTGGAGCAAAAGACTCCTCGGCCGCCCAGCGCTGTTTTACTTGCTGTCGCTTGCTTAATAAATTGTACTCGATCTAATTGGACTCGTTCCTGTCAATTATTGGAACACATCTATAACACTGAGTGCTTTCATTCTGTTACTCTTTTAAGGTTATGCAGTCACTGTCAGCGATGCAAACTCATTTGGAGACACTGTTGACAAGCCACAGGAGAAGCTGTCGCTTCACGCTGGATTTAGCTCCAACTACTGTCATCCCACAGGGAGAAAAGGCCAATAAGTGAGGAAACAAGCGAGCTTCATAGGTCAAACCAGGCACACGGCCGGACGAGCAACTAAGGCTGCCCCAAACCGGACTTGAGTGCAGCGAGTCGTGACTCAGCAGAGCCGCACCCAGCCGCGGAGTGCATGTGGCGGCACCGCGGACTGCAGGACACACCCCGCCGCATGCGCCCTGGTCGCCATGAGGCGACGGCGGCGGGAAGAACGTGCCTGCGTCACGTGACAGCGAATTCGACCGTGCGGCGCGAGTCGCCAACCACGCGCCGGGGCGAGGCCACCCATTGGGCTGTGGCGGTCACGTGTCTGGCGTTCCAGCGGCCGGCGGCGGGGCAGCGGGGTGCTTGGCGCATGCGTGGTTGGGCGGCCGCAGAGCCGGCGTCTGTGTGCTTGCGGACGCCTCACGGCGGCGCGAAATGGCGGCCTGACGCCGGGCTGCCAGACAGCGGGGAGAGGGAACGGGCGGCTCAGGTGCCCCGGGCGTGGGATGGTGAGCGGGCTCCGCAGCCGGGCGACCCGCGACGTGACTCTGCTTGCCAGCCGCAGCTTCGGCCCCGCAGCGTCGCGGCGAGAGACGGTCATCGGGCCGGGCCGCCGGGCCGTGAGGGTGAGTGGCAGCCTCCTCTCGGCCGCGGTCGCTGCCGGGCGCACGGCCCCGCTGTGACCTCCCGGCCCGGCGGAGGTGCGGCACGGCGAGGCCGAGGCTTCGGGGGCCGTTGCCGGCGGGATGGAGCCCGGGTGCGGCGGCTGCGGGCGGCCCTGCAGGCCTCGCCGCGTGGGAGCGAGCGGGGCGGGACCGCGGGCGGGAGAGGGGTGACCTGGTCGGACGTGTCGCCCCGATGGCATCGAAAAGCGGGTTGGTGTTGGCGGCGGGAGCGACGCCGGGCTGTTAGACTAAAAGAAGCAGTGTTGAAACGGCGCGCTGTGTGAGGAAGCGGCAAGCCTGGCTCAGCTGCCCCGTGCCCTGTGACTTCCCGATGGAAGGCGGCAGCGGCTTCCTGCTTCAAGAGCAGGGCTGAAAGCAGCTCCCTAATGCTGCTTGTGCATCCCCACGCTAGCTGCCTTAAGGCTCCTGAGTGCTATTATGATGTCAGTGCCTTCTGTCGCTTTAAGTTGTGACAGCACAGATTTTTAACCCCTGTTGTGGAAACTACGTACGAAAAGTTCTCACGTTACTATCTTCAGTAATGCCACAGGTACTAGGTAGGTTGCAGTAACTCAACAAAACATCTGCGTTGTGCTTTTTAAATAAAAAGCTGTTTCTCATAATCCTCCCATCTCGACCTGTCCGGAACGTTTGTGACAGAAAACTCCTGAAGGTTGTTCTGAACCTAGAAGATAATATAGGGATTGTTTTGGATTGCTTCCCGTTTCACAGGTTAGAAACGCCTCGAATCCTCTTGCTGCTGTTCTCATATAGGTTGGATTCTCTTGCCAGCTCCTATTTTCAGAGCTGACCTTGAGAAATCACGTGAAGACAGGTAGGCATCAAGAACCTGGAGCCTGGGTCAATTTGACTGCCACTTTTTCCTTGTAGTGGAGAACAGGCTTCCTGGTTAATATAGTGCTTGTAATGCTTCAGTGGCTGTCATTAAGACTGGTAACATGATCTGCTGTGGAATCTGATGGAGTAACTCTAGGTTAGTCTTGTGAACCTTTGAGCCGTGGCTGCTGCCAGTGAGACGCAATCTTGCCTTCCTCTGATGGCATGTGTTTTTGTACCCTTGTGGGAAACTGCACTGGCAAGGCAAGTTTCAAATAAGTATTTTTTTTTTCTTTCATTACTTGAAGTTACCTCTTCTGCAGAGAATCATGTAGTGCATGGTAGGACCTTTTTTTGTTTTCTTTTCGGCGAAGTGGAGCTTATGCCATTAAAGCATTTACATGGAACAGTTTTTTGTTTCTGTCCTTTTACAAGATCCTAATAACTTGTCTTGTGAAAGTCGTGACCTCTGCAAGCCTGCCACGCACTTGGATCTACTGTTATGCTTAAAAAGTAGTGATAATAAAAATTGGCTAAGCAAGATGTTCTGTAATCTTGCGTTATCATGTTTGGCTCTGAAATTCAACTATTTGTGGAATTAGTTTTTTTCTGGATGAGCCTAGAAAGGCATTTTGAGGATTTTTATTTCTTGCTTAAGACTCGTATTGCAACACAACTATGTATTCGAAAAGGTTTCATATCTAATGCCAGATAAAATCATCATCAGAACTTCTTTCCGTATCAAATTTGAATGTCATTACTTGCCAGATCTTTCAGATAAAATAACGTACCTAGGTTCATTCTTTGCTTTTGAATACAGCTGATGATTTTACAGAAATGGAAGTCAGAAGTTAAAATTACCATTACTTCTCTAAAGTTGCTTTTGCAGTTCACTAGCAAAATTACAATTGGCTGCATACGTTAGTAGTTTTAAAACCCCTGATACACTTTGGTGTCCTTTGGAAGAAAAGTCGTCTGATTTATTTGCAATAGAATTTTTCAGTGTTCTCATTAGTAATGTCCTAGCAATCTGGTTCTTTGTAGGAGGGTATTGTTTTTGTCCTCACCCGAAGTGAACTGGCTGTCCAGTTGCTTTCATCTGTTGTTATTAGTGTTGATTTCAGGTGCTGTCAAGAAACTTTTCTCTTGCAAGGCTGTTGGTGTTCACCTGGGTGTCCTGAAGCGAGATGGACTGGGATATATAATCTTTTAACTAGATCCTTTTGAGTTTTTGTTGTTGTTTTACAGCCCGTCAGTGTAATTGGTGACAAGGTATGGAATACAGGACTGAAAGGAGTGTTTCTAACCTGCTTCACTGCTGAAGAACAATTACTCTGTGATTGAACTTCATATTTCTATTGTTGCTTAAATTTAGTATCAAGTATGGCTAATAACCAGAACCCCAGTTTCATATGCTGCATTGATTGTTGTTGCAACAGATGTTAAAAACACTTGCTTTTCAACTGCTGTTCCAATTCTGACTTACTTCCACGTGAACTCTGTTTCCAATTACTTGTTCTGAATAACGAAAGTTGAAGATCTCTGCTGCTTAGAATTACTGGGCAATTGATTCTGTGTATTTCTGATCATTTTTCCACAGGTGTGGAAAAATGGCAAAGAGAATTGCAGAAAAGGAACTAACTGACAGAAACTGGGATCAAGAAGATGAAGCTGAGGAGGTAAAACTATACGGGATTCCTCACCCCTGCTCCCAGCAGATAGTTATTTACGTGTACATTTTATTCATCTTGTGGGAAAAAACTACAGTAAAGTTTGTTATAAGTGTAATAATTCAAGACTATTTTATAGAAACAAGGGCTTTTTTTGTTGTTTTTTTGTTTTGTTTCTGAAGTTTGCACTATATGCAGACCATATGGCAAAGCAGCTTTTAAGTCACCAGTTTAGAGGAAATGAACTTTACATTTCTAAAGGGAAACCCAGGCTTGTTAGGATGTCTGATACTTTTGAACTGTTCAAGTGTATGCAGTTATGCAGTTCACAAGAAAATGGTTTGAATTTCTTGAAATAGTTGACTCTAAGCTTCACGGACATAATGCAGGCATAATCCTGGCCTTTTATTTTTATTTTTTTTAATTAGGTCAGTAGTAGTTACTCCAAACTAACATATTTGTGATATTACTTACCTCAAACTTTCTATACAGCCACAGGACTTCAGTAAACAGTCAAATGATATGTCTAATTTGGTTGTAAAAGGAGACTTTTTTTGTGTAGTATCTCGTTTTTATTTAATGCATGTGTTTTTATCTCTAAACTGGCTAGTTTCTGTGCTACTAGAAAAATAAATGCTTAGGCTTATCGAATGTAAGAAAGAGAACAGACAGTACTTTTCCAGAAATCTGATATAAAAAAAAACTTAATCTCCTGATTTATTTTTGGGTAGTAATTAGTCATTAGCTACCTTTACTAATGCTTACACTTCTGCAAATTGTGGAAGGCTGACAGTGTATCTCAGTATACCTTTTCCAAACTGAGTATTGTTTGTAACAGTGGAACTGTTACTGTTGTTTCAGCAGTTAGTTTCCTTGTATATATTAAAAAAATAAAAAGCCATAGTAAAATTGAGACTGCAGTCTGTGTAATGGGAAGTGGAATGAAAAACAGGGAAAACAGAGCTGTGAAATATCAACTGTGAAATATCCAACCACCTGGCAAAATAGTAGTACTGTAATATTCCTCTTTTTTTTTTTTTTAATCTCTTGTTAGGACGAATTGTTACAGTTGCATTCAAAAACATATCTCAGGATTTCAATTATCTCTTCAGACTTTGGCAACTCTGTGTATTCTGAGTTTCACTAATAATTCCGTAACTTTTTCTCAAAGGTGGGAACCTTCTCAGTGGCTAGCGAGGAAGTCCTGAAAAACAGAGCTATTAAAAAAGCAAAGCGTCAAAATGTTGGATCAGAGGTAATGTAATCACTGAGCTTTACGATTATAGTTTGAGTCAGTTGCAAAATATGACCTCTGTGTTCAAGACTTTACACATATAGGCTCGTAACAGTACTATGTAGATATCATTTAAAAGGTATATGCAGCGAGCCAGCTGTTCCACTTCTGATCCTGGCAGAGCTAGGAGCCTGAAAATGTAGCCTGGAAGCTTCTAGTTATTATGCTGAAGGGCTGGGGGATGTCCAAGGCAGTAAAAGCCAAATTATTAAGTTGGTCTAAGAGTGAAAGAAATGTCTTCTGTTAAGAACAGAAGTACTTTTTCTGCTTGGTGACCTTTACTGTGACGTATTTTTTGCAATACCAAGTTGAATGTAGGAGTGAAGTTGGCCTTTCTTACGTGTTTAGATCCTGTGAAAGCATTAACCAGTGTAACCAAAGTTTAGTCTTTTTGGAAGTCTTCAACAGATGTGTTGTCATACTTCTTTCTGTGAAGCTTTCTTTCAAGACTGCACACCCCGTGTTAGGAATTGGACAGTTTTTACCTACCACCCGGATTGCTTTTAGGCAGGACAAGACTAGGCTCGGTTGTGAGCTACAGAGCTTTTTCCTACACTCTTCTTTTCCTTTCTGTCCAAGCAATATAAATGTAACAGCTGTCCCGTCTCCCTTTTGCCTATGCTGGTTTTAACCACAGATGTGGTAGAGGATGAACTTACTTTAAGAACTCTGCTAGAAAGAGGATTATAGTAGTATTAAAAAGAAAACAATAAAAAAAAAATCCCAGAAAACAGCATCTTGGACAGGAAGGATTGTAGGGCACAATAGAATGGAAAGACAGAATTGGTTGAGGAAGGGGACCAGATGATTGCAGAAGAAATGGTCATACAGCTGGGATTCAGCTGTCAGGTACCAGAACTGGGAGAAATAGGATAGGCTAGACAAAAAGCAGGAGAGATGTCAGGATAGCCAAATCTACATAATAAACCCGTGGAACGTTTACAAAAAGATAAAGTTTAATGAAGTTCATAAACGGGACAAGCAGAAGCAAAGGCAAAAGAGGCTGCAATTTAACAGGGCTGTCCAGAGAGAGGTAGGACTGATCAAAGAGGATAAAAATAGCTAGCTAAAAATGAGAAACAGGACTGAACTGGTAAAGGTGAAGCACAAGGGGAAACAGAGCCTAGGCCTGCAGGGCCAGATAGTGAAAGTAAACCTGAGTTCTGCTATTTGTCAGTGACAAAAGCAGATGAACCTCAGTAGACCTTTTCCCCTGATGGCTTTCCAGAGACACTGAAAGAAGAGAAATTCTACTTCAGTAATAAGTGCTCATTATACCTCAAAAGATACGCAGTAGATAAAAGTAGCAGTGCCAAGTTGGGTGTTAAATGTGCTGTATAACTATCTTTTAAAAATATACAAGAAACTACGTCATAAAATACTATGGTAATAGTGTTCAGAACTGGGTGACAGAAAGGTTGTGGAAAGCAAATGCGTTACATTATAACACAGTCTGTCTTTCTTTGCCTTTCCCATTGGTCACCGTGGAATAATTTTGGTAAGTCCCTTAGACGTTACACAGGTAACTTAAAAGCTGGACTCTTAATTGTGGTTGTTCCTGAAAACAAGTCTGCAGTTATATACTGCTTCATGATTATTTGAAGAAAAGAAGATGCTATGAATGTGTGAACAGGTAGACAAAAACACATCTGCTGCTCTGAACAATTCCTAGGTATCCACTTCCTGTAAATAGTTTATTTTCATTCCAATCCTCTGAGTCTTAAAAATAGTAGTAGTATGTGTCATAAGGAAACTATTAATCCTGTTTACATAGCTGACTTAGAGTAAGGGATGTAAGGAATGAAATGACTCACTGAAATTTAATATCCAGCAGCTTCAGAAGCGCAGAGATGCATATAACTGATTGCCTTTATTTTTCCTTTTTTTTTTTTTTTTTCTCTCCAGCCTGAAAGTAGAGGAGCATTTAAAGGGTTTAAAGGCTTTGTTTCACCTTCTGGAAAAGAAGGAAGTGGCTTCAGTGGATTTGGTAATGGAGCAGGAATAAAGCCTTTAGAAGGCCTGTCTAATGGAAACAGTAGTATCTTCAGTACTCCTTTCAGTGGTTTGAAGACAGCATCTGAAACAAAATCAGCATTTGGTAAGCTTTGGAAAAGTACATATTCAAAATGTTCAGCCGTAAAGTCTGTAGAGTTAATTGAATAGCCAATGAATGAATTCTCATAACCCCGTAGTTATGTTTCTTAAAGGTTTTAGACTAGTAGAGGGACATGTAATCAAGTAAGTGCAGTTTTAAGAGGTGGAAACTGTAGTTGGATCTAATACTGGAGATAAAACTTTGTAAGAGACAAAGGAGTGGAAGACATTTGCCTGCAGTATGCTGAGTAGTATGAAAGATCTGATAAGGTGTTCCAGTTATCCAGTCATCCCACTTATCTGAACCTTCTTATTTAAAAAAAAAAAAATACTAATGGAAAATATCCTTTTAGTAGGACTGCCGTCTTTGTAGGTTTGTTTAGTTTTCTTTTTTAAGGTCTTCTTTCCGTTTGATTTACTTTTGAGAGAAAGTCTTAAGCTCTGTTTCTTGTACATCCAGTAAAACCGATGGCGATGTAAGAAATGTATCTCTTACATTTATACATATATTTTAAGATGCTAGATATTTTGGCACATCTGTCTCTGGTCTTGTGCTTTGGTGTTTAGTCCCTTGTCTTTACAAGCCTTACAAAGTACTCCTGTCAGCGTAGCAAGTTTCGATCTGTTTCGTAGCACTGTTTACTCAGCCTGTGCTATCTGGCACCCCGTGTTGGGATGCAATGCACTGTACATAACTGAACAAGCAAGTGATTTGATGCAGAAACATTGAAAGCATTAGCTTAAGATTTTATGAGAGCCGTTTCTGTTTTTATTTTTAGAAAGGATTCTAAACCATGTTTTCCTTTCAATAGGATCCCCCACGTCAAATGGTCCGACCACGGCCGCAGTTACGGAGAAGGTGGCTGCGAGCCCGAAAGCTAATGGTGGCAGCCAGCCATCATCATCGGGCTATGCTCAGAGTAAAGTCTGCAGCTCTAGTGTTTATCACAAACAGCTAGCAGCTTTAAACTGTTCTGTGCGTGACTGGATAGTTAAGCATGTAAACACCAACCCGCTGTGTGATCTGACACCTATCTTTAGAGACTATGAGAAGTATTTAGCAACTATTGAACAGCAACATGGAAACAGTAGCGATAGCGGCTCTGAAAACGAAAGCAGCAAGACACCGGGCACACAGTCCATTTCCACGTTTGGGAACTCAAAGATGCAGCAGGGATCAACTTTTCTATTTAACAACAAAACTGAGGATGCTTCTGACAAAAAACCTGAAGTTGCGTCAGAAAAAAGAGACCCATCGACAGGAGCTACGTCGGCTGTCTCTTTTAACATCGGCAAGAGTGTTCACAGTTCAGGTTTGAGTTCCTTTGGTTCAGGAACGCGTAGTAGTTTCTCATTTTCTCCTGGGAATTCAGGTTTGTTTGGAAAAGATGCAAACCAGGCAAAGTCTGTCGCTGCAGTATCCACCAATGCGTCGGAAGCTCAGACGGAAAGTGGGAACAGTGATGATAAAGGTAAACACCGTGTTTAAAAAGCTTTTCAACGGTAAACTGTGAGTGAACGCGACTTCAGAACACTGTGAAGATGAAGGAGCACTAAGTTGAATGAGGTCACAGTTCTTGTCTTTGAAAGCTGCAGAGTGAAGCTATCAGTGTGCAGCTCTCAGTATTGCGTACTGCTTAAGTAACACCGGAAATGTAGGATGATCAAAACCTGTATGTGTGTGTCAGGCTTGTTTTCTGTGAAAAGCTGAATACAAGACTGAAACCAGTGAAATTTAAAGCAACCGCTGTGTTTATCTTTGAGCCTGCAGGGCACCTCAGTCCTGTTGCTTTTCCCTGTAGGTTTATTAAAAGATGCCTCAATAAAAGACATAAGATAGGAAACGCTTTCGTGCATCTTACTTGCAAGACTGCAGGAGACAAAGTTGCTTGCTGTCGGGAGGTTTTCAGTCAAGTTGAATGTAGTTAGCTGATAGAAATGCTGCAGAAGCAGAAGGGACTGGAATGGCATAATCTTGCCCCTCTCTTGCCTGTCGTATCTGCAGCTGAGCAGACTTTCTGAGTACCAAATTAAACTTGCTCTCACATATTTAGCACTGAAGGTTACTTTTTGAAATGTTAGAACCGTTTTTCCCCTGTGAAAAGGTTGTAACTTAAGTTTGACTCATTAAGCTCTACTTGCTGTGTTACAGTGTTTTTTGATTGGTTGCGGGGAGTTGGATATTTTCATCTCATTTAAATAGAAGGTGGGCATAGAGTTGCTTGAAGTGTGGCTGGAAAAAAAGACTTTCTATAAGTGAAGCTGCCGGAGAGCACACGCTGATTTAATTGAGGCAATCACTGACAGTCTGTGCATGTTTATATAGCTTACATAGTGTGCATAAACTAATTCTAACACAAGCCAAAATACCTTCCAGATTAAATACTCATAACATTAACATGTGGGATGTATTGAAACTTTATTTAAAGGTGGAGAAGAGGAGGAAGAAGAGCCACCAAAAGTCATTGTTAACGAAATAAAAGAGGATGATGCTTTCTACTCGAAGAAGTAAGTGTCTTTACCTTAGAGTAATGAATCATAACCTTGAAAATAAAATTCACATCTACATTCTGCAGTTAACCATAGCAGTATAAAAATTAACGATGTGTACATTGCCTTTCAAGCTTAATAAGCTATGGAGAATGCAAAGTTCTGCCTGTAAAAATAACTACAAATGTAGGATCTTTCTAATATTTTCGTGTCTTGAACACAGCCCTGATAGCCATTTGTGGGAAGGGTTATTTGTAGGTTTACTGTTTGTTTTATATAGTGATTGAAGAAATTTCTGCCTTTGTCTGTAAGTTTGTAGGTTTTGTTTTAACAATTGCTTGTTGAATAATGCCTCGTAATAATTACAACTGTTAATACTTAGTTATTCCGTAGATCTGAATACAAGTCACTGTATGTTGTTGTGTTTTTGTTTTTTGGTTTTTTTTTCCCCTGAAAGTAATGCTTGTCATACTGAAAGGAATAGCCTCCTTTTTCTGAACTGATACATATCCCTGTACTGCATTTTGGGCTGCATTAAAAACAGCGTAGGTCAAAAGAGGCGATTCTCCTGGTATGTCCAGCATTGGTGCAGCTTCATGGAGAGCATTATGTGCAGATCTGGGCTCACATCTTTGAGTGTGTCCAGAGGAGGGCTCCAAAGCCACTAAGGGGACAGGAGGGCATGTCCAATAAAGATTCATTGCTCATAGCCCAGAGTGTGAACTGCTTATTGTCAAACTGTTGGCCTACTGCGAGTCAGACACGTGGGCATACATAGCTATGTCTGTATTTGGGGGATACTGCTATTTAATCTCTGTACAAACTGGGTTTGCTTTTCCTGTGCACAGATGTAAACTGTTCTACAAGAAGGATAATGAATTTAAAGAAAAAGGTGTAGGAACGCTGCACTTAAAACCAGCAGGAAATGAGAAAACCCAACTCCTAGTCCGAGCAGATACCAATTTAGGTAAGTAAGTTTCTTCTAGTAAAAGGTCTTGATGTAAGATTCTCTGCAAAGCATTAGGCTTTTGTTGCATAGTATAACTGATTGCTGAATGTTTTTTCCTCTTGAATAATTTCAAGCAATTGGACACCTCCAGCAATCATTCTGAAATAATACACGTTAAGTAGTGCAGGAAGTAAAAGGCTGTGGCGTATGCTTGGGTACTTTTTTCCCCACTTTTGTTTTACGTTTGTTCCATCTCTGACTTGCTGAAGCTTGAAGCTGTGAAGCTTGGCTTTAGGACTCCACAATGAGGTGTATTTGTATCAGAGAGGTGATGAATGTTGGTGAAGGTATTTCTGCTGTGATACACGCCAGCTGTCACCTGTTTTGATATTAAATATTGAAGAACTTTGCTACATCTTCACTACCTCATTTCAAGAAATGGGAAATAGATTTCGCGTTCACTTGTAGAAGACGATAAATTGTGTTTATAAAAGATGTGAGAACTTGAGCCATGCTGTGCCTGTAGGGCCACTGGTAAACCTTATCTCAGTTTCACTTTATTAGATGTTCTGGCGGGTCTGTAAAAAGCCCCCGCAGACCTGTTAGGCGAAGTTTTCAAACGTATGGAGAGATTGGAACTCCTGCGTCAGTCACTCCTAAATCAGTGACTTCTTTTGATGGAGACGGGCAAGGTTTGCCAGAAAAAAAGTCAGTTCTTTTTAGCAATAAAGCTTAAGGCAGATGTGTGGCAGTGATCATTTTCTTTCAGTGGTTTTTTTTTTTTTTAAGGATTTGAATATGCTGAATAGAGCAGGTAAAAACTTGCTTTCTCCAACTTATGTACCCTATAACGGAGGTCTTAGTTTTTAATTCCCCTGATGCTAATTTCCATTACGTTGATTTACATTCCCTCTAACTTCAGCTGAGGTGATTATTAGGTTTTGTTGTCTTTTTTTCTAGCTCTTACGCTTTAAGACACTTCAGCTTGGTGACTCCAAGCACTGGTTTGTACAAGCAGCTACAGTCATAGTGATGCACGCTTTCCTTTTTGCTATCTTCACACAGTGCTGTATTACTTTCCTTAAATCTCACTGTGTTTGAAAAACTGAACTGGAAAGGAAGGCGAAGACTGACTTTTCCCTAAATACTACTTCCGTGTTCTGAACTATTTACCAGGTTTATGAAACGTGTGCATCTTCTGTTAAAGCAGATTTGAGTTTGTTTGCAACTGTTTTAATAGACCACTAATACCGTGCATCTCAGCCTCACTACAGACTTTAACAAGCTGGCACAGAACCGTTATCAGAAAGCGGCAGACCGCATCAGCTGTGGTATATGATTTGAGGACACAAAGTGTTTATTCTGGAATAGTTTGTCCATTTTCAGATTAATGTGTCTGTATGCGTGTTAAAGCTAACATTTTGCTTTTGCTTATGGGCCGTGCTTCAGAACGAGTAACTTGCATAAGCATAAAATAAGTAGTGACTCAATTCCTTATTTTCTAATTCACCCTTGTTCCTGTTCCCTGCGTGTCTCTGCTGTCATTTGATGCTCCTCAGCTCCCTCCCCTTAAAGCAGGGGGACACAGCATTGTCAGAGATTCCTCCTTCCTACTGAGGAAGTAAATCAGGAACAGGGGCCATGAGCCAGTGCTTAAAGAAGAATAAGAAAAGCGTATCTGACGCTTTGGATGGAAGTGCCTTCCTTCCAAGCAGGCTTAAATCCCTATTTAATAAGTATACTAACATCCACATCGTGAGGAAAGCTGGAGAGCGGCTGACTTTCATTTTTTTTTCTCCCTTTGCGTGCAGGAAACATACTGTTGAATGTTCTAATCCCACCCAAGATGCCATGTACGAGAACGGGAAAGAACAACGTTCTCATAGTTTGCGTTCCTAACCCACCGATCGATGAGAGCAACCCCACTGTTCCTGTCACCATGTTAATAAGGGTGAAGACAAGCGAGGACGCAGACGAACTGCACAAAATCTTACTCGAGAAGAAAGAGGCTTAAGTGTGTTGCAGTCGGTGATTTGAGAAAGCGTTGCCAAACTGCTGCTGCTCTAATTTTTTTTTTCTTCCATCTCTTCACCTGAACACTTAACTCTTTATTCTGATACTGAGAACTACTATAGAAATTCTGGAAAGATCTGTGAGGAAAAGGTAAACTAGCTAATAAAAGTTTTAATAGAACACAAGTTTTAGACTGTGCTCCCTCATTTTTCAACGTCTAAATGCAGGACCTCCTCTGGATTTAACCACGCTGATTTAAATTAAAGCATGTTTTTAA
Organism: Oreortyx pictus; assembly: GCA_036925125.1. Lineage (NCBI taxonomy): Eukaryota > Metazoa > Chordata > Aves > Galliformes > Odontophoridae > Oreortyx > Oreortyx pictus. The sequence goes on along the minus strand of JAUPFR010000001.1, from coordinate 118,167,610 downwards.
CTGAATGGACTGAAGTCAGAGTGTAAAATACGGTACCGGAGACTCCTCACAGACCGCGGTGCAATGCAACAGCCTCCCATTTTGAGAGGATATTCAAATTTAACTGCTGAAACTGTTTCTCTACTCAAGATTTTTATTTTTAATTGGTCTGTCATCCTGGTGAGACTAACTTTTCAAACTGTCAGCGCTGACAATGTACCCGAGCAATGACGATGATGTACGCTGTACTGTGTTTTAACTCCTACGAACGTGTGTGATTCTGGGACTTGGAGACTGCAGCTCCAGCTATTTAATACAAAGTTAGCTTGCATAGTCTTGTTGACGGTAGCGTTTCTTAGAACTGTCAGTTCTGTTCTTACTGTAGCAACAAGCCAATGATGTGCAATAGAATTAAGCAGACAACTGGAAGACTGTTTATCTTGGACCACAACCACAGCTGGTGTCTACTGGCTTCTGGCAAGTCAGAGGCTTGTGTGTATTCTTCCCTAATCTGCTGGGTTAATGCAGCAGAGGCAGAGCACTAAGCATACTTGTCTTGCTAGTTGCTGGTAGTTTACTGAAGGTAGCTTTTTCACAGACAAAGTTGAGGATTTTTACAAATCCTTACATTGCCTCTGGCCATTAGCAAGAGTGCATGCACCAATGTATGTCAGTAAGTATCCTTCCCACGTGCTCAAACTGCGGTGCATTGCTGCACTGCCTAAAGCAGTAGTTGGCAGCTTTAGGGCGAGCTTTCTGTCACGACTAGGGAGCACTCATTTCACGTGTAACAGGTTTTTAGCAGAGTTGAAACAAACCACGTGGCAGTGATTCACAGATCCGCAGAGCAGAACATGGTTTTGTTCTCAGTTTCCATCAGACCCTTTTCAGTTATTTAGTCCTTTTCTTTTTCAAATCTTGTCCTAGTTGGCTGGCAGCTTCCTAACAGATACTTTTTCTGCTTCACTTCCATCTCTGAGAGCTATCAAAGAGCTGGACGGTAATGTTTAATTTGAGCTGACCTCTGATTTTGTTACAGTGACCAGCTCTGGGGATTTGGAAGAAACATGCCACCCTGCTTCTGGCTAATAAGGCGCAGAGGGAAAAACCAAACACTCACTAATGCAGCAGCATGATGTAATTCTCACAGGGGACGATACTAAATCTGTAACGGTGGCAGCCTGCGGTGGGGAAAAAGCAGTAGTGCCATTTGAGCACGTTTTTCTACCTGCTCTCCATGAGCAAACTAACGGCTGCCTTTAGTCCTAGTTTACTGCACAATTCAGGTTAAGGCCTTTCTTTTTTTCCCCCTGTTAAGTGAAAAGGAGGAAAACTTTATAGGATCTACATCCCTGTTGACCAAAGTTCAAGAACAAAGGCCTTCATTCACATTTCAGCTTCACTGAGATCACTGGAATTGCATTTTTAACTCTCAAGGGGAGCATGGATACTGTTTCAAGTATTATTCAAAAAATGATATAAAGTCGTGCCTTTTTTTTTTTTTCTTGCACCCAGCTTAGTCCTTAACTGTTAGAAGTAACTGACGTTCCTTTCCTCGACTTTTTATTTTTCTAAAGTCTTGCTGATACCTAAACTGGAGGCCAAAAGCTGAAGGCTGTTGCGGTAACTACGAGTGGAAAAACAGAGCTACTGCCTGAAAAGTTGATGATAGGCTCAGGTGTACCGCCCAAGGGCTCCGTTCATCTCGCATCCGTCTTTTGATTGTAGCGTCTTGAACCTGTCCCCATGCAGCAGCGTTCGCAGGTTGGATCGCCGGGTGGGGAGAGCAGGTTCTCGTTACGCATCTCGCTTTAACAGTAGTTGAGTATGGATGGCTGCAGGGGTCTCATCATACCCTGAAGCCCGTGGGTGTACGACTCGGTGCATATCCGCTGAAGCGTGGACCAATGAAAGCAGTTAAGAGGCAAACTGAACTTCCCAGGTACCCCTAACAGCTCACCTGCACAGCGGGGCGCTCCGCGGGGTTTTGCGCACGGCTTCAGCCCGATCCTAAAACTGCATAGCGTGCAACCTCATCGCGCTTTTGAGGGTGGCCGTTCTGAGCACTGAGTCTAAGGAAACGGGAAAGAGAGTAACAGAATACGCTGATACGCTGGAGAACAGTATTTGTGGCAGCAAGCAATGTCTTCTGCTAGCTGTGGGGAAGACTAACAGAGATGAAACATCAAAATTCTCGAGCAATGTATGCATTTATCAGTAAATCCTAGGGAAAGGTGACAAATCTTGTTGTGTTAATTACTATGTCACATAAGTGTATAAACATGGTTTTAAGAATGGGAACGTTTAACTGCAAATTTGGTATCGACACTGACCCTGCAATGATCTGGACTACGAAGCAGGAGGATGAAGTCAAACGTTTCACTCTGTGTTCAGTTATAAAGCACAACCCTTCTCAGTACTGTTAGTAAAACAAATCTACCATGAAGCTTCAGTTTGTACTTAAAGATTAAATTCAATGGGTATTTTTCAAAAGCCAGGGATTCTTACCTAGAAAAATAAGGACTAAAATGAGCTAAAAGCCAAGTTAACGGCGAGGATGGAAATCGTTGTATGCCTTCATAACTAAGTGTCTACACGAGGAAGGACGTGGATCAGAACTGCGGTTCAGTGGTTCCTGCACTGTGGTTGATAACACGTTTGACAGCCGGGTGTCAGGTGGCTGACATTAAAGATCCAAGCTTCCTGCCGTGATTTAACGCCTAGACTGTTAAGGCTGTACATAGGTGTTGGACTGTCTGATGGATGATGCACGTTCTTCCTTTGGTTGCAACTTTGCCATTTCAGCAGCTTGAAAGCCTGTTCCCTTTCACCTTCCTAACCCACCCCCTCCCCCCCCCCCCAAAAAAAAAAAAAAAAAAAAAAAAGAAACTGAAGATCTCGGCTTCTTTTACCACTCAGAACCATCTCTAAGAGGGATTACTACAGTTGTTGGGACTTTTCTTTTAAAATGCCAAATTGCTATTTGCAGGTCTTTTGTAACGCACTCAAACGATCTATTTATTTTGGGAACAGAACAGCATCTTCCTATAATCTTTTTGCCGATGGATGTGGAAACTCAAACGTGCAGTTTGAGTGAAGGTGTTGCCGACACACAAACCAATTAAGAGGTGAGGCTTCAGTAGCAGGAACTCTAGTTCAGCTCCCGTTGCAGCACTGTAACACTTAAAATATTCTTAAAGACTTACTTTCTGATGCCTTAACTTATTTGCATCTGCTAATATTTTGTAGCTGGTGCCTGCGTGCAAAAATTTACTGTCATTTTATGCGGCATGAGTTAGCATAAATTCAATGAAAATGCTGAATGTGATGATCTCGCAACTTGATTTCAACCTCTCCGAGTTATTTTTTTTTTTTTTTCAATAGATACTTAATTTTCACATGACTTGTAACGATGTTTTCATTTAGTTCTAATGCGCTGAGGAAGTGTACAAAAACCCATGGAAAATGTGAATAAATGAATGAGAGACGTCTCCCGTGTGTATTGCTTTCACTTGGACCCTGAGCACTAGGAATAGAAGGGATCTTAACGTCCAGCTGCTTGCAGGTGAGCTGCCTCACATCACCAAAGGCTCGGTCAGCAAAACACTGTCCTGATGCAAGGTAAGAAGAGCTAGAGTGGCCTTTTCCTTGTCAGATTTAACCCCTCCAACCCGAGGGGTTGCTTGAAGAGTTTAGATACTATACTGCGCTGAATGTAATACCACAGTGCATCCACAGTGGAAAAAAACAACCAACCAACAAGACCCCGCAAATGTCTAGATGAGTGAGAAAGAAAGCAAAAGTAGTGAAGTATTGGCTCAAGGCAAAAGGATTAGGTTTCTACTAATATGTCTCTATTTGAGAGCGTGTAACATCAAGAAAAAAGTTGCATGAAAAATACAAAGAGTAAACTGAATGCTTCCACAGTCCTAATTAATCAACAAAAACAGAAAATGAAAGATGGCAGTATCCTCCAGTCTTCCAGAGGAGCTGTGGCCAGAACTCTAATCAAAGCAAAGACTGTAGCACTTGTGAACCAGAAAACAGCAAAAACGAGACAGTCCAAAACAGAGCAACTCCTGAATATCCAGACTAAAAGCACAGCACTTCAACAATAGTCTATTATCAAAATCATTCTCTTTCCCAGTCCAGCAGGGAAACACCTCTCAGAGAAACTCACAGCAACTAAGTCATACAGAAAAGATCCATCCAAAAAACATAAAGTATAAATTAAAGGTTATGCGTATATTATGTGCTATTAAAACACCGACAAGTAAACTTTACCACAACACAAACAACACAACCGCAGGCAGATGATGGATTCTAATCATTCTAGTGCTAAAGACAAACTGAAAGCCAAATTAAGAGCAACAGACAATAAAGCAGTTTGGACTAACACAGATGACACAACAGCTGAAACTGTGAGAGAGTTCAGACTCGCTTTGGCAAAACACTTGCTTCAAAGAATGGACACACGACAAGGTTTAGGCAGAGAAGAGCAACAAGCTTCCTTGGCTATTCACCAGGTGGCAAGTGGACGGCAAACCTCTGCACCACTCCACAAGTTATGGTATGTAGCTGCACAGACAGGAGTGGCACAAAAGAACCAACAGGAGGATGGTGATGCTACACAACATGAGAATGCAGCTAGAGGAAAATCACAGTTTGACAGTCACTAATAGACCATTCCAAGTTTCTGGCAGGCTTCTGCTGTGGTAACACGCTGTTCACTTTCCAAGGACAGAAGATACAAATCCTTCTATTTGCACTCAAACATCCTGAAGGTTAGTAAGCATCGTAATCAAAATAAGTATTAACTATCACCAGTTTTGAGGGGATTACAATTAGGAACATAGCAGCCTTTACTGGGAGGTCACACAGAAACTGGTCATCTCTGGAATTCCAATCAGTCCAGACTTTAGAGGTGCTGGAATTTGCCTGCTCAGGTAATTAATTCTGTGTAGAAGCTTCTGATTTCAGTTTGCTACCTTCTATCATAAATGATGTAACTTGACATAAGATTTCGCACCATTCTCTTACCCGCAAATGCTAATTCTGTTGACTACAATCCCACTGAAAACCTGCAGAGGGCTCCTCCACTGTAAAAAGCGAATATCCAATACTGAAGAGAAAACCATAGGTCACATACCAAACACAACATCACTGACAGTTTATGAAATAAAGTGTTTTCTTACCTTTAAAATGAAGTCAGAATGGTTGCAGAATTATCATCTATAGCTGGTACATGAGGAGAGGGCCAGCAGGTTAACTATGCATATACTTAACAGGAAGTATGGAATTCAGAATTCCTTGAGTGGAACCAAGCTTGAATAACAACTCTTTTTGATCCTCAATGATCCATCATTTTCTTCCGAGCACAGTTTAATGGCACACTTGCAGGGAAAAGCAAGGATGGCAACCTCCTCAAGGGCAAAGCAACACACCCAGACTTAGTGCAGGCATAAGGCACTCTATTTGTAGGTGGCATCAGGTTTTCATGAAAGCATTGGTTTTCATATGTATTAAAGTTTGCATGAAATCATCAATGCCACCACCTTAAATTAATAACTGGTGTTTTATTTTACCTATTTTTATGTAAAAGCCTTCCCCTCAAAGCAGCCTTCTGTGAAACGTCGGTCACAAAACTCAAGTGGAGAGGGAAGACATAGTGCCTTGCAATTCTTTAAACAAAAAAAATGACTCAGTGTTGGTAAGTACGCCTTAAGGTAGCATAAGCAGGTAAGAGCTAAAAAAGCCATCTCATTTTAACAATACTCTACAAATCCATATCGAAGCTCTTCCTAAATTTATCAGGAAGAAATCCCTGTAGCCAACCACCTCTCAATACTGCACTCTAGTCAAGCCTAAAAATTTACGGCTACCTAGCTTATTCTAAAAGAAAGTATCTGTTCAGAAGGGCTGGTTTTCTGTTGTTTGGTTTTGGTTTGTTGTTGGGTTTCTTTGTTTATTTTCTGTGGGTTATTTTCAGTTGTTTTTTGCTTGTTTCATTTTGCTTTTATCTTAAGCGTCGCCTTCTAATGGAAAACTCAAACAGACTTTTAAAAGAATTTAGGAGCACAGTGACTTGAACCTTCTTTGTGTGATTCAGCAAGCAGAGTCAAGTTAGACTTTGCCAAAAGTGGAAGGAAAATGAAGAGTAAACAGGCCACCTTTGCCAAATAGAAGCTCGTGAGAAATGCATATTACGAATCCCACGGAATGCCACCAGTAGAGAATACACTCAAACTCAAGAACCAGCAGGCATGGTTGAGAGAAAACACTTAAAAGTTCACGGTCAATTAAGAGGTCTGTTTATTGGCTGCAGGGTCCAACACCTTCACTGCTGCCATATGCAAAATCAACTCTGTTTTTGGTGCACAAAGGTTCTCCTTGCACTTTGTTTCAAGGGCTCAATACAGTACCAGCATGATTTCCAACCCAGCATTCTTTTAATCAACACTGATGATCATGAGGCAAAAAACCAAATCATGCAACATGTGTTTGTTCAATAAAATTAAGCTGAGAGTATTTATATATATATATATATACACAGACAGAGAACGTTCAACATTGCAACCTTCTTGACCAAGCATCCAAACAGCTACGTTCTGGTGTAAAATACTGTTTCATAAAGTTTGGTGTAAAAGCTACTTACTTAACAATGCCTTTCACTGGATTCTACTGCATCTATTTTTGACACACTTATTTTTTTAATTTTTTTTTTTTTTTTTTTTTTTTTTTTACACACCAACACCGTACACTTTCAGTCATACCGCACAGAACAAGATAAGGCATTCACAGACATCCAACAGCTCCGATCGCAAGATTTCCATTTTCCAGAGCTTTCAGCCATGACCTCTGAAGACCATGAGAACCTAACAGGAAGGGCGAGTCGGTAGGAGATGGGTAGAATTTAAGGGTATTCTGTTCCTAAATAAAAACTCATTCTTAAACCTCACTGGGTAGCAACAGGACTTAGGCACTTTTGAAGATTTTACATCTTTAATAAGGGGAAGCTTTAGATTACAAAATACAGGGCAAGCAATCATTTGGGAAGTGAGACATTCGTGACATGGCAAGAAGCAGCTCTTAGTCTAAATAGTCTTAGTCTTAATAGTCTAAACATGTAGACTCCTTATGCAGACTCCGTGTCTATAGAGAACCTCAGTGACTAGCATGGGACTCTGCACATGAAGGTCTGTCAGAAGAAATCTGTCTGCCAAACCACTGACCCCGCTATTAAATTAAAACACGGTAAAATAACACACTTTAGGCAAAACATTTTACTGTGGAAAAAAAACCAACAAAACTCTTGCAAACAACTCTTATTTTCAGGAAAGCACACTGTGCCCAGAACTGGAAAACTGAGTAACATGGATTCACATCCCAAACGCTCAAGCCTTGTAAACAATGAAGACAGAGAACAAAAAGGGGGAACATGAACCCAGACACACTGGACTTGCCAAGACTGCTGAAAGATCTGTTGAATTTCTAGAAATGGCTTCTTTTCAAAGGAGACTTGGAACCCATCCTTTACTGGCTGGCACTAAGAGAATGTGAATTTACATACACTGTGGTCTCTAAGGCAAAGCAATAATCTGCTAATACAAAATAAGTAATTTAAGAGCTTTCTTTATCAAAGGCTTTCTACATGCTGAATTTGTAAGAGTGAAAAATCCATGCAGGCTGAAAAAATGTACAGCCTTGTATACTGGCAGATGTCAAATGCAACATCAGTGAAGAGTTTTAGTGGTAAGCCTCAGGTCTCCGGGGGGAGGGAATGGGCAGAATGAGGGAAGCTACCTTGGTACTGAGGGATGGTGAGATTCTGTAAATAAATAAAATGATTCTGCAAAGCAACATAAATTTGTGCTGCCTTCTCAGAAAGCTGTTGTCAAGCATCTACATAAATATCATGAAAACCACTGCACTCCAACAGTCAGGACATCAACAGCCATACATTGCTGCAGTCCTTACACATGCAGAACATTCCAGTTCATTCCTCAGCAATTTAAATGGGCCAACAGAGGCTCAGATCTATTGGTTTAGTGCTTCAGAGCATAGAATTTAACCATCACCCCCTCCCCCAAATTAAAAGGGTGAGTGGTTTCTACCTAACCTTCCCTTTTATTTTTTTGGCATAGTGTAATAGCAAGCTAAAGGCCCAGCTGTGCCACCCTGACGCAGAAAAAGCTTGTATCATCTTCCCTGTCAGTCTGTCTGTATGAGGAAAATATGCTACAATTCTTAGGGTTTACTTAAAAGCAAAATAAATTTATTTCTTCCCTCTCTTCTGATAACAACATAAGGAAATTCACCACAAGTAAGAACTGTAAGTCATTTGTTTAGAGAGTAAATAGCTGAGAACTTGGTAAATCTAGTTTGTTCTCAAAGTATCAGACATTTAATAAGCTTTTTGATCACTGTTCTCCAGCAATATCCACCTAGGCACACCTGTAGCCCTTTTGTACTAAAAAAGTTGAGTCTTCAGTATACATAGAGCACATCTGCTAGCAGGTTAAAATAAATCAATTAACTCTTCAATTTGGACTTTTACATTCAACCCCTCAAACAACGTAACAAAGCAGATGATACTTCTTGCTTAATAGACTTGAGGTTTGCACTGTCCTTTATGTAACATTGCCTTTCTGTTACTTCAGAATCTTTCCTCATTTGCCATTTGCTTAAAAATCTTATGCAAGTTCTGCCTAGTCTTTCAGGCCACGTGAAATCATGCCATTCTGAACTTAATGCACAAAATGCATTAGAAGTCACTTTTGACCAGGCAGTACTCAGGCACCTACCTCTCAGGTTCCAATCAGTGTTTATCATTTTTCCATTTAACTAAACTCATCAGTTGTCAGTAGCAGTACAAATGTTAACACTCTCTTCCTTCCCTCCCCAGTGACTATCTAAAGGAATCCCAGCCCAGTATGAAAATGCAGAACATGGAACAACTTCAGAGTAGGACTGACCTCCTAGCTGAAGACTTCTTGGCATGGACACAGGGAGGGAGAGTATTTGCACTGGCATTAAGCAAACTGCCAGGGACCTCGAGCAAGCACCTGGGCTGCCTATGAAGCCTCTTGAGAGAGCATTTCAGTTGCTCTTTTACGAATCCTTCTCTCTAAGTGAGATGCCCAGATACCTCATCTGCATGCCTCAAGTTAAACTGCATGGACAGCCTCACACAAAGTGCACAGTCCCACACAGCAGAACTCAGTCTGCAACATGAAAAGTGGCTGTGCTGGCAATGACAAAGTGAACTCTTTTTTTCTAATGCAGTCACAAAACATCTGAAGCAAGCAGAAACTGGTCAGATGCCCCCGTTATGCATTCATGCTGCCAGTTTCAGAAATGTCATCACCCTGGATAAAGGTGACTGATTCCAGGTCTAGCCTCTAACGAGAAAAGACCTGCTTACCACACTGGATTCATCACACCGGGCTGAGTAACAGCTAATCTACTTTTAATGCTGAAGGGGAGCTATTCCCATGAAACTTGGTCTGAGGAAAAAAGCAGAACGCCCTATCAGAGAGGTTAAGTCATCAGATGCTACTGAGAGAGTAACACAGCACTTCGGGAAAGTTTGAGTTTGAGGGAGACAAAAAGTCGAGGCTCAGAGCACACATCATATTGGTAAGTGTGGCACCAGCATTAGAGTTCAGGTGCTCAGAGACTGAAAAGTGACAAAAATGGCACCTTCACTCTCTATGGATCTTTGTGCGTATATCGGAGTGCCTCATGCCCTAAGAGACATGCTACCCCACGCCTTGCACCGCCAGTTAGGCGGCTATTGATAAAGTGACCTATGGCTAACTCCCACACTGGTGTGGTGAATCCAGTTGCAGTAGTCTCAACATTCCATCGTTTAGATTTCACGAGTCAAGGACAGCAACGGTGTTGTTTTGAGAAAGCTGCATTTTACCTGTAAACATAAGGCTTTTTTCCTGAGAGCTCCCGACTCGACAACTTTCAAACCTCCAACTATGACATTTTTAGTCACTTTTCAGAGCAGGATCACATTTAAACCTTCTGCCACGAAAGAAAACTCCTTGTGCTTCGGCATGTAACAGTACAGCAGAATGTGACCAGGAAAAGAAGAATCTGGGAAAGCTGCCCAGACATTTATCAGCTCTCATGCCCTCCTTGGTCACAAACACTACCACAAGGACTACTTTTTGTACTATGGTCCAGTGCATGCAGGAGAATGTTGGCTATCAATGAGATCTTAAGTTTCTGGAGTCCACTTAAGGTTTCCAGTTTTTCCACTTTAGTCTCCGACTCGCATGGACTCAGCTAACAGAGACAAGCAGCATTAGTAGTGGATATGAACCTCAGCTTTGTTATAGCAGCACATTTTAGCCTTCTTTTCCCTGGCTCAGTTTCTTCACCAGTTCTTGAGGATGAAAATGTTGCTGTTCTTTGGTAGATACAGGAATTTGTCAGCAGAGTTCTCCTGTTCTAACACTGACACATGAACGAATGGGAACATTTTAAGCCTCTTTCAATCTCTGACCTAACCCGCTGCACATAACCAAATGGCAATGCTTTTTTACAGCATCTTTTCCCTTTTCCTCCCTCAGTAGGAAACTGTCGCATCCCTTCAATCTCAACATGAACACACACTCAAACGCACGAAGCCAATCCAACAAGGAGACTATGGGCGAGAGTCAATGGAACAACGTTCATTAGTACATCATTATGAAATTGTTTCTTTCAAAGAATATAAAGTTTAACACATTCTGTACATGTTGTTGGTTTCTTAGTTATAAAGTAAACACAGTAATAAACTGTTCATAAAGCATTGACATGGTTCAGACACAGCCCCTTCTTTTGTCTCGTTGAAAGTCCTCTTCCAGTCAGAAACACTCAAGTGATGTACTGCAAGTGTGCATATGGTGTATGACAGCAGAGGAAGGAAGAAAGAGGCACTTTTGATCAGCTGGTATTCTTTGACTTCCCTTTTTCTGCGGAGGTTTATGTTCCTGACACTAGATGGTAGTGTTAGCACAGAAAACTGCTGAGGTTAGGCACTTGGCAACAAGGCTCCATGGCTGTGCCTGCTCTCTGCTATGTCATCAGAATTGGTTTCTGCCGCACTTCCAGGATATCTGGGAAGGGAGAGAAACAACAAGAGACAGCACACTTAAGAAACTCCTGGAAGTAGCCACTGCATAAGAAAGCGAGAACTGGAAAAGCAATTCTAGACTGCAGCATAGACCCCTCATTACAGCACTAGAGGAATTCAAAACACAACCAGCATGAAATTTTGCCTATAAATGAAGACTGATATAATTCCTCCTCAGCTGAAAGATGCTAAGCCTCAAGTGTATCCCATCACATACACATGATATCTGACCTAAGTATCACTTATAGTGAACGGAACAACACGTGCTCAGACATGGAGAGAGTGGCAATCTTCCAAAAAAAAAAAAAAAAAGTGTAAAAGGATAAGCCAATGCTTTTTTTCCCTTCTTGAAGGGAGAAATGTACCATCCTCAGAAACTTTAAGATTGTTGGCCCTGAAGACGTGTGCACAAACAATTTAACAGTCTCATCCATTTTATAGCCTGAAGTTGACATTCCTGCACTCAAAGGGCTGGTCCCCATTGTTGGCTCCTCAGTTCCATACTGTCCAAGTGTGACAGAATATGAACTTGCAAGATACCTGCTCAATCATGGTCATCTTCCCAAATAATAAAACTAGAGTGTTGGCACGGAAATATGCAGAAGCATCTGGAAACTGGGCTGCTAGGTCTTTTTCCATGCTACACGGAAAAAAAAGAACATGGGAAAAGGGAGTGCGTGCTTAATTAAGAGGCAGGTCACACACATCTGCACAAAGCAGATGACGTGAGACAAAACTGATCCATAGCTCCAGAGGGCTCTAGTCACACTTTTAAAAGAGATGTAGCAGACTGAATCCACTGAAGGGCCACAAAGACGACTGAGGGACTGGAGCATCTGACATGCAAGGAAAGGCTGAGAGCTGGGTTGTTTAGCATGGAGAGGGAGAAGGCCCAGAGCAGAAGTCTGATTAATACACAAAAAGTCCAGATATTTTTGAATATACTTTGATCACTATCCCTAGGATTTTAATTCTGCAGTACAGGCTTCCCTCAGCTACCCAAGGAAATGAATATCTTTCGGTCCTTCCCACTTTACCCTGCCCCATGTGTAACACTCCTTCCTGCAGGAAAGCTAGCACTGACACTAATGCATTAACTACAAGAAGGACTGAAATAGGCTCCACCCAATGTGCTAGGCTAAAGTAAACACAGACAGCAAAGAAGTGCAGATTAAAATCCTGCCTTATAACCCAGACATTTTACGTCCTATTTCTTGATGTACACACTGAATTCTGCAACCATAAGTTAAACAAATTAAGTCTCAGAAAGCATATTCAAGATAAAAGCAAATATTTGAGCATGTGGCACTCACTTGAGCAAGTTTTGAATGCCAACAGGAACAATGCTTTCTGTGTGAACTCTAAAATGCCTGTGGCAAGAGAGTAAGCTTGAGAACCCCAACTAACTAGCTGTAACAATATCAACAGAATTACCATAACTGATAATTACGTATCTTGCTGAAACAAATCAAAATCATCTTTGAATTACGAAGGATCAATTCTTGCTGGAATTTTTTATTTCTTCTAAACTGTGAAGTTATTTCTAATATTTCTTCTATACAGCGAAATGGCAAATAATGTAGAAGCACCTCTTTGTTCAGTATAACTTAAGCTACAGTTTTCTTTCCCTGCGGAGAAGGAACCATCCTACTTTTGCAGGAGTCCAACATCTCAGCCTGCGTATAGACTTATATATAAGACTGCAGCTATTACTATGACACTGCCATAGTACAACCAATGACATTAACAGCACACCCATGCTTTCTTCCCATCCGCTTTAGCAGATGATTAACCTGTTCAACAACAGATTAACAAGTCCTTTCATCTTAGTTACTTTTCAGGAGCAGTCTGGAAATAACCACTGTGTAATATGTATGTTCTCTTTTTAGATCCAGGCAAGAAAAGGCAGGAACCAATCAAAAGCCTATAGCCTACACAAACCTCAGAAGTCATCTGACCCAGTGGATGGGAAGAGAAAGATTAAATTCACAGACAAAGTTACAAGCCTCTTCAAAGGCTAGAGACAGGACTTTAAATTGCTCTATGATCAACTTCATTGCAGGAGGTGACTACTTAAATCAAATCTAGAATTTATAGTTTGGTATAGTTCTGCTATTTTCCACCTGCATCAAACTTTCTTTGTATCTGAGACAGTCAATGTGTATTTTCATAAAGAAGGCACTTGAGTGCTTCACTTAAAATGCATGAAGAGAGTAGACGGTAATGCTAGCAACGTAAGAAATTACCACTGCCTTTGTAATAGCATTTACAGAGAACAGAATGTTTAAACACCGTTCCTTTCTCAATTTTCTAAAGTATCCCACGGTCCCAGGAGCTCCCTCACACTGCAAGCAATATTCCAGAGAGGCTAGCATGCCTAGCGATTGCTAAAGTTTAAACACATAAGTAGTTTTCCTGAGTTCACCTGTAATTTCAGATATACAAGGATTAGCTGGGTGAAAAATTGAAACCTCACTATCTGCTTTCAGGTAGTAAAATACAATTTACTGTGATACTGTAGTCATAGAATCATAGAATAACTTAGGTTGGAAAAGACCTTAAAGATCACAGAGCTCGAACCCTTCTACTGTGGACAGGGTTGATCCCCAGGGCCCCAACTCCACCTGGCCTTGAACACTTCCAGGGATGGGGCATCTACAGCTTCTCTGGGCAGCCTGTACCAGTGCATCACGGCCCTCGGAGTGAAAACTTTTTCCTAACATCCGAATGAAATGTTCTCCTGTTCAGTTTAAAGTCCTTTCCCCTTGTCCTGTTGCTATCAGGACATGTAAAAAGTCACTCCCCTTCCTGCTCATAAGTTCCCTTCAGGTACTGGAAGGCCACAGTGAGGCCTTCCTGGAGCCTTCTCTTCTCCAAGCTGAATAAGATCAGCTCCCTCAGTTCATCTTCATGAGAGATCCTCCAGCCCTTTGATCATCTTTGTGGCCCTGCTCTGGACCTGCTCCAACAGCTCTGCATCCTTCTTGTGCAGCAGGTCCCACGCCTGAATGCAGTACTCCAGAGACAATCACCTCCCTTGCCCTGCTGGCTACCCTTCTGACTTTCAGGGTTGCAAGTGCACTCTGAAAGTCCAGCTGAACAAACACAGAGTTGACTATCACCAACAAAGTAATTGACAGAGCTGGGTCATCAACACAGGACTGATTTTTTCATGGTGTGACACACAAGAATTATTTAGTTCAGTTAAAGAAACTGGGTGCCTAACAGATTCACGCGTAGTGTGGGCTCTTGGATCAATCCAAAAATCACATTTGGAAAACAAATCTAGGACTCAACATTGGCAAAGGAGGCCACTAAATTCCAAGGCTACCTTTCCATAGACCTCTCCAACATAATTCTCTGCTACACCTATTGCTTAGTGGATAGGCATACAATGGATTGTCTTGCACTCAGAAGGTAGATGAACTTTATCTTTCAATATTAAAGTCACTAACATTCCTCTGGAAGTAAAAACTATCTTGTTTGAACCCTCACAAAGGAAAACCAGCTCAAAGCCTGAGAATCATTCCGCTTCTTTACACTGAATCGCTGCTACAGCCAGCAAATGGGGTTTGTTTCGGTTGCGCTTCCTTTCAGAGATAAGCTTGTTCCTCTATCTTAATAGCAAAATCCCACAACACAGGAGCAATCTGGGAGAACAAAATAACTCTTTTTATAGATAATGTATCTTAAAATTCACCTGTTAAAATTCGATGCAGTGGCAAAGTGATGTAAGTTAAGTGTGCATAGAGTAGAAAATTTTCATCTGTTCTGTTCAGCTTCAGCCACGAGCCCACCAGAGACCGTCCTGTTCCAGATAAGGAACGCGACCTCAGGTTTGTTGCATTGTGCAGATCTGTAAAGGTAGAAGGCAGCAAATTTCAAGGTGATTGCACTTTCTGTTTTTTACTGTAAGATTCAATGAAAGCTTCTCAAAGTCAAAAAAAAAAAAAAAGAAAAGAAAAAGGAAATTCAACTATTCATTGTTGAGTGATAAATTACCAATGCATGCCACCTTATTTTTAAATTAGTTTGAGTATGCCCAATGCAGAATTTACCATTTACACTGAAGCCAATGAACAGTAACAAAAGCTGGCAGCAGTAGTAAACCATCATCTACTAATAGGCCAGCTAGGAGAGGGAAGTGGAGAGGGAATTAAGAATTCACACAAGCAAAATTCTACTCCAGCCCTCCTTTTTATATAAAATAATAGAAAGTAGTTACTCATGTGGAAGCATAATAGAAAGAAAATTCCATCTTATGAAGAAGGCTTATCTACAAGATGCAGGGAGAGTCAGTATTAGTAAGCAAGTTCACTGCGATCTCCATGCATTCCCCAAGGCAAACTTGGGATCCTTCTGCCAAAGTTAGTTTTCCCCAAAGTTAGAGATCCACAAATATAATTTAAAACAAAAAGACACTGAATCCCCTGTAAGCTAGAGATTTTTATAGCTATAGACACAAATGCATGAGTTGCCTCTTTTCAGTGTTTTGAAGTGTTTCCTCCGTTCCTCTGTAAAACTCAGCCCTATCCCACAGTTCTAAACAAGAATGTGAAGTGACCATATTCCTGCACCAGTCTGATCCAAGCTCTGGGAGTCACTTGTTTAAAAGCAAGATCTGATCAACAATGCACATAACAACATAGGAGTAGAAAATTTTGATTTCCTTCCCTCTAAATACGTATGGACCAACAGCCTGTTCCCTCTTCCCACACATCAGTCAATGGCACTACAGCGGTCAGGTCAGAATGACCTAACTCTGGTAGCTATAATAGGATCAATTCTCCTGCTGTGTCATGCTTGCACACTGCAAAAAGTAAGTGAAGTCTCTCGGGCTGTTCCTGTCCACATCAGGTCTGTCTGTACTAGGATCAGGTCTGCAGCACCACTGGCCACCAGATCCAGGACGCTACTGACCTTCAGACAAGCCAGTTATTCTCCATCTACAAGCCAAGGTACAGCAGAATTTCCCTGCCCCTACAATAAGCCTATCTTATTCCTGCTTTTTCCTTTCTGGGGTAAAAAAAAAAAAAAAAAAAAAGTGGAATTTGACTACAGCTGTGTCTGAGTAAACACTACAAGACACCCAGGATTCTGCAATTTATTAAGAAATTTAGTTGTTTGAACCCTGACAGGGTACTTCTCCTTTTAGAAAGCCCATCCCTGAGTAAATTAATCCTCCTTAAAATACCCATTTTAAAAACTACATATATATATATATATTTTAAAATAAGGTCCAGGAACAATCAGGTCAGAACATTTACAACTGTAAACAAAACCATACATCTCAGTACTCTGTGCGTCCTATTATTTGTATGCTACTAAATATTTGGAAAGTCAGTAATTTGTTTCCTCAAGTATTTTTAAAGGAAAAGAAAATGAAAATAATAAGGCTGTTCATCCTTATGATCGAGTATGTTAGTATTAGACCTAGTAAAACTATACCGGGCAGATCACCACTAACGGAGAGCTGCTGGATAAACGCTCTGAACCTCAGCCTATCTTCTACAGCCTCCAGAAGAAATGAACTGGGACAGCAGGACTCCATCTGGGAAAGTGGCTCTTCTCATCACACTACATAGTAATTGATCCATACCGTAGCCTTTGTATAATTAAACATGGAGACAAACTGGTCTCCAGCCTTCAAATAGATGCTAAACCTGTAAAATAACCCCAGTTTCTGAGTGGCACCGGCGTTGGACTTTCTGTGGAGCTAGGTTTTTCATGCTGCAAACCTTTTGAAAAATCCAGCACTGGGATCCCTTTCCACAGCTGTGTTTCCCCTTCTCTCTGAAAGTCTGTTTAGCTGATGTTACTTCTCTCACCTCCACCATCATCATCTCTGAAGAACTCCTCACTGTCATTTGCTGAGTGGGATTTTTTCATCTCAGCAATTCGATTTCGGGGCACTTTTCTCTTCAGAGACGGGGAGAAGAAGGATGGGCGATTGTTACGTTCTGGGGTTGGTGGTGTGCTGAAAGACGTGAGCTGAAAGAGAAATCATGGAAATGCTATGTAAAGTTTTGTTTATGTCTTACGAGAGCCATAGAACATTTTAGTCTCAGATGTGTCACAAGGCAGTCACATCTGAAACTTAAACACAACTGGCATTTAGCTGCAACTTTTAGCATAGTGGTCACAGTGTCCACTGCACAGTCACCCCAGCTTCAAAACGATCACGGAAATGAAGATATTCTGATGCATCAGCACCCTTAACTGTTATGTGAAAAATAGAAAGCTTTCACATCAGAGCTGTCACGTGATCACTTTCCACCAGGATTTATTGCCACATTATTTAAGCACCAACAGTGTCAATCTTATTTTTAAATGTTGAAATGCACAGGCTAAGAAAGTATTTGATGCACAATTTTGTGTTCGCTATCATTTCTTTGGTAAGCACAAGTTAGCTGTTTCCCTGGTTAAACAGATGCCACACGAGATCACTGCAAACGTCACTGTCTGTGAAGCAGGGTCACAAGGCAATTACCTAACCCAAGAACATGACACAAAAGCCAAAGCAGCACTGAACTGTATGTATATTACTTCTCTACAGAAATAATTTCACTATAGGTTGGAGGAAGACAAGTTAAAAAAAAAACAAAACCAAATCAGTGGACTTTCAAGTGGTGATAAATACAAGGATATAGTAGTCTGTTTTGAAACACAGGTCAGGCACAGATCTATCAAGACCCTCTTCCTTCAGAGCAATAGTTGCTCACCAGTACACCACAATTACGGTCAGCTGTAACTACTTCTGAAAATATTTCAATTGCAGCAATTGTGTACTTGTTTTGCTAGAAACATTTCCATAGATTCCTTTAAATGAAAACAAAACAAAAAACAACAAAAAAAAAAAAAAAAAAGGGGGCAACTACTTTGCTAATAAAGGTGGTAACTCAGCCTTCCTTTCTCACATTGTTGATTTAACAATCCCATAATGTTTTCTAACATGAGATCTGACAGGGCTTACATCTGCCCTTACAAATACAGAGGGAGGTGATATGCAACTGAGAAAGACAGCCGAACCACACTGGTGTTGCACTGAAGAAACCTTTGTTATCCCCCTGTCATTAATATAAAATGAACAAAAAAAATCAAACATTCTATCACCCAAAGAATCCTCTCGTAACTGCACTCGATCTCTAATCTATGCTTGTCTCAATTTATTTTTAATTCCATAGTCATTTCATATCACACCTGGAGGGAAAACCAGAAACAGACAAATCGCCATTAAAGCCATTAGCAAAGAGCAACGGTGAAACAAAGACACTGGAGGCCTGGTAGCTAAAAGCTCAGGAAGTCCCACAAGGCATGGCTTCTTCAGGCTGTATCTCTGCACTACAGAGCACACACATTAAATTAATGAGCTCAGTGCTGACTGCTCGCTTGATCTTTTAGGAACCCCGAAGTCATATTTTTGCACAGACACCTCTGGAAGCAGTTCTGTTGGCCTATGAACTATTGAGTTAGTGATGTTACACAGGAATCAGTAATCAACACTGCCTGGGTCTGGACACACGTATACAGACATTTTAAAGGCATGCCGTCCAATTCCCAATAACTACGTTAAATACCATAACTGAAAATAAAGCTTAAGACTGAATAAGGGCCAAATCAGTATCTCTGGACTTACCCTATTGTTACTTTACTGTGCCTGCATTAGAATTGAGCTTATGCATAATTACAGTTCTGCATGTGGATCTATAGTTCTAGCTTTAATATTATAATCTTCCCACCGCTTGCAAAATCTCTCCATAAAACTCCCCAAAAATTATCTGTGAGGTTTAGTAAGAAAGCTACACCACATACAAATTCCTGTTTCTAGGTAAACCCCATCGTGTACAGAAATGGAACGTATTAATTTTCATAGAAAATAGGCAGAACCATCATCTTCCCTGGCATCAACATTGCTGTTGTTTCAACAAAACACTCCTCCAGAAATATGAATCATGCATTCATCTCTGTACTCAGTTATTTGCTCAAGGGAAACTATGACAAAAATCTATCTGCATATATTGAATATATTCAGAATATACACATGCAAAACTAAGTTCAGAACCACAATGCCAGTTAATTCCAGCTTCAGTCCATTCACTGACTTTGATGTAAAACACATCCATGCTTAACCTTAGCTCAGTATTTCTGTCTACTTACTCTCTCATGCACTGGGGAGTCTGGATTTGAATCTTCTTCTGTTCCATACGGTGAAGTGTCACCAGTGGGAACTCTACTCACTGCCATCTCTGCATGTCCTTTCCCTTGGGGTCCTTTCATTCGGACAAACTCCATGTTGTTATATTTATAAAAGCCAAAGGACATCCTCTGAGCCATCTTTGCTGCAACACTCACCTACAGCACACCAAGACAGGAAAGAAATACACAATTTCATCCCTAAATATAAAATATGATGTTCGCTGAAAGCAGTTACTGAAGTACAAGTAAAAATATAGCACGTAATGGTCATTATCTTGATTCTTGAGAAGCATTTTAAGCCACAATATGAAGCGAATTCTAAAGGGAAAGCAATTTTACAGATTTAAAAATAGTGGCTCAGAGAAGAATCAATTCCTTCAGCTATCCAAAAAGCAGAGTTATTCAACAGCACATTGAAATAAAAACATCTTTTACCCAAACCCGCACACCATGGCACACTGGTGCACAGAGAGGCACATGCACAGCTCCTCACAGGTGTGCAGGGATGTTAGCTTGAGTCAAAACAATAGACACAACTAAACTTGTGCAGAATGGGGCTGTGTGCCAACCTTATGGCAAGCACAATTCTGACATTTTTATATTCACACTGTCCGTATACGTTGGGCTTGGCAGAGTCCTGATGCACAACTAACACCTTAACCACAACATCACTTGCCACAAAGCCTTGACAACTTTTGAACTCCTGGCAGAGAGAAGGGCTTGGTTTCCCCTCAACACAACTGAACTGAAAACTGAACTGAGAAATGGAAAAGAGAACAGAATATTAAGAAAATGCTGAAGGTTTTGCCAAGTGAAATAAGAAGGACCTATCCATGAGCTTCAGTGGTTTATTGCAACTTTCAGCACTTTAACCCTTTAAGAGGTCAAGTTTGTTGATAATATAACAGTTCATACTGGACTAAGAATTAAAGCAGACAACTAAAACCAAGTAACCTTCAAAAGTACCCATAGCTTGCCACTGTTCTCTTTTGACAAAGAAGTCAGACTTTTAATATTTGATTACAGCTAAAGGCAAATCTTTAAGCAAACTATTCTACTTTTCATCTGATAAACAATACAAAACTGCAGCATGGTCAAACTGGACATTTCTCAGCTGTAAGATGATACTAACACATCAAATGTTGCCTCTCCACTGCAAGACTTTCTTCTTGTTTAGTCTATTAGCTCTGTATTCTCACCTGTTGATAATTTCAGACAATAAATGATGGCAGGATAGAGAAAACTTTAGTTTAATGCTCTTTGCTTCACAGCAAATCTTTCGTAAAGTTTAATGGCTCTTGTCATCTCTCAACTTCAAAACCAAGTACTGAATTTGAAGCTGCAAGTGATGGCACTTCACATCGCTACCCAAACACAATGGAAACTTCTTTTACAGCAATGAAACTCGGTGTAGCATGCTCTGTACTCGTGTACAGAAACATTTTACACATAACTGAGTTTAATATCTCTCTGTGAAACATGCCTTCTCAGAAGTAAGTAGAAAAACCCATGAGCTTTCAGAAAAATGAAACGGCTTTCAGAACCTCGTCATTCAGATCTATTCTGGCCACAGAATCATAGAATCACTCAGGATGGGAAAGATCTTAAAGATCATTGAGTCCAACCACAACCTAACCATACTATCCTAACTCTAACAACCACCCTTCCCCCAAGTCTGCTAATTACTGTCACACTCTGCCATGCTCATCAGCTTTACTCCCTTTGGCAAACACAAGATTCATACACCCTGATCTGAGCAACCTTAGCCATTTGAGACAAAAAGCACTAACATCAGAGCAGCTTTCAAAGCCAAATAGAATAAATCACGATGCATATGACCTAGGAGGACAAAAAGCCAACAGTCTTAGTACCAAAACTGTGGTTAGCATCACTGCTGCAAGATGCTGTTGTTCAGAGTACCTTACCCTGTTGTCATAGACCTTCTTGAGTGCCTCATAGCGGATGGATCCCTGGAAAATGACCCCTTGGAAAGTGTTGCTTTTGTCACTGGCCACCAGCTCCACACAGACCATTTCTCCTTCTCCCACAGTCATGTCACTGAAAACCTGCAAGATGCAAGACAAAACACTTCGAGGAAAATTGCAACTGTCAAACTTCAAATCCATTCAGATACCCGTGATTCTCCATATGCCTAATGCAGTTTCAGTATCAATGAGAAAAAGCAAGGAATCTGCAGGCTCCATCCCAGCCTTTCTAAAGGCCATAAACTCTAGACAGTGCCCACTGCATATCATGCATTAGGATAAGCATCTCTTAAAATGATCCTCTTGCTTCAGCCCTTCGTGAAGACCTACACCAAAATCCAGCTCTAAATCCTGACTTCAGACATATTAATGAATGAGGATAATCAAACACTATGGCTTGTACAATAAGTTCCCCTGGAATATAACCTTCAAATGCCCAAGAATATTTGTTCAAAAGCGCTAGAAAACAACTACTCGGGATATAAGACTAGTATAGGACAAAACCCCACTGCAACAAGGAACTCACCTCTTCAAAACTATCAATCATGAAGAATATGTTGGGATAGCTGATCTTTGACTCTTCTCCTTTACTATCCATTGGGTGTTTGCTAGGAGATGCAAACACTTGCTGAGAAAGATATTGAAAAAGAAAATTACAACCACGCAGTTAAACGTGTCCAGAAACAGGCACACCAAATGCAAGGCCAAACACACCATGGTCAACACTACTCAGTCAACCAAAACCAGCACTTAAGCTGGACATTAAAGCTCATCTTACAATAATGACAGAACCTTCCAGTCATGAAATTCTTGAGGTTTCATGTGCAAACAATCAATTAATCCACAGCAGATGCCTCTGTATGCATCTGAGCTCTCACCAATTTGTGGTACTGCTTTTCATTGACAGAAAACCATCTTGAATTATCTCTAAGTTACTGCAGTCTGCTTTACAGTAAAAGCACACACAGCAAGAGTGGTACTTTGTAGCTGTTGACCTGACACTGTTTGTATAACAAATGATGTTTTCTCATTCTCAAGAGTAAGATCAGTACTACTCAGTAATGAGACATGAAGCTCTCAAGAGGACAAAAACTTGATTTCTCATCCCCATCTTCCTCTTCTGTTTTTTTCCCTAGCCACCACACTTCCTGCAGCACAGACCTCTCCCTGTGAAGCAATTCCTCATCCCTTCTTTTTCATTTAGAGGAAGTCAATCTGCCTAAGTCATGCCTTAGGCACTCTATTTACTGTTACGAACATGGTAGCTCCATCACAGCTCTGGAGCAGTACAGCAAGTCATACTTCTAAGCAGGGCTTCTTCTAGCTCAATATCAATCTACACACTAGCAGGGTAACATGCTTTCTAAAGCAACAACAATCAGAGCAGTATCATAGATCTTTAAAAGTTGATTTATGCATGTTTCAATGAAACATCATACGCTTTCTACAGTATAGAGATTTGCCCTTTTCTTTTCTCCATACAACAGCTCCATAAAATTAGGATGCCCAGGTGAATTTTAACATTTTGCAAGTTTCTCCTAGAAAACAGGAGACAAAGTAAAATTTGTAAGCAACCTCATATTCTGAGCCTCAAGAAATGAGGAACAGAAAACCTCGTTCTTCCACAGAACATTGCACAAGTGCTTTGGTCAGTCCTCTTATTCTCATCTTCCCAGTTTTCAAAGGCACACTCAATATTTTCAGATTTCTTTTTCTCAAAAGAATTTTGCAGAATTTAACATGAAATTTGGACTTGTACACAGCAGAAACAGCAATGAGAAATGAAAGACTTGTCAGTGCTGTAATGTGGTAACAGCACTAACAGCACTAGGAGGGATTTTCGTGCCCAACAAGCAAATAAATACGATAATCAGCACTGCTAATTTTCTTTGTAGGCAAAACAATTGATTTCAGTGAGGTAAAACTGGTTATAGGATTTTGAAACACTATCTTACTTTAGCTAAAGCCACACAAGCAGCTGAGGGAACTAAAGTTGAAATCTCTGAGACAAAAAGTTAAAGCAACGGGAGCCTTTTAGAGTAGAATTTCTGTCAATTAGGGAAAGGTATTGCAAGAACTGCTGAAAAATAAGGGAAGAAGTCCAGGGTTTCTTATTCCTATCCATTTCATCCTTATCATTCAGTCTCCCTGGATTAACTGTACGCTGCACACGTGTGAGTGATAAAAGCCCTCTGTGGGCTGATGGAAGGAATAAGCAATTTAAGGAAGAAAATAAGAACTGCATAAAAACAATAAGAAGATAAGATGCCAATCAGTAAATTGCCTATCATTCAACATCGCTACATTACAGATTTATCCTGCAGGTTTCTTATAACTCATGTCTTGTACAAACTGGGTTTAACCTCTGATTTCACCCTAACAGTCAGACACTCCTCCCAGATCACACTTCACAAACCCAGTAAGCAAAGACATAAATCTTGAGAGCAGAGAGAAGCCTTTATGGCTTTCTGAGAGGGGCTATAAAGCACATTTAGATCCCACATTTAGCTGGCTGGCAGGATGTGCCAGCAGGCAGACCTGGATGCCATCCTCTTATGCACATTAAAAAGAGGGTAATCTCACCTGAGATTTCTTTTTGTGAATGTGAATATCTCCTCCATCGGAGCGGGTGCACACAGCACACGTCACCACATAATCCAGCTAAAGCAAGGACACCAGATAGAGAAACAAAGTTTTAGAGTCAGAAAAATAAAAATAAGATGCACACAGCAGAACACATTCCATCTTCACTTTTTTCAGCTCTCTGGGTAAGAAGTAAAGTACTTTGGTATTGCTAATATCTTCACCATCCTGAAATTTTCTTAATTAAAAACAAAACAAATTTGTGCAATACTTAAATCTTCTACAGAGATGCTTGCTGGAGCGCACAACCTGTGGGTAAAGGAAACACCTGTCAGTGTTATTTAACACTAAGGCTACTGGTCAAGCAGAGAATGAGCATGATGCACAGAACACTTTGCAGTAGAAATGGAAAATACATTCCCTCCTTTCAAAAAGGGAAAAATGAAAACAATAATCAACACAAGTAAAAAATGAGAGAGACCAGAAAGCATTAATGCAGCCTGCCAAACAACCTGGGAACACTTAGAAGGTGCAATGTCCAGCTGTAGCAGCATCTCTGAATCCTGAATGCAGTGCTAAAATTGTCAACACCGAATAAATACAGAAACCACTCCCTGCAGGGAACTTCTGTGATTTGAGTTTTGGGAGGAAGGGGAGAGAATAAAAAATTTATTCTCCAGGATGCGTGCAATGAGCCAGCAGCCTCATTTAAAAACCATAATCAACAAATCTTTTCAGAGATCTGGAACAACTCCAGTAGCATATGCCTTCTCAAAGCACCAACGTAACACACAGCAACTGAAAACATGAGTTAATTACAAAAATAGGATGTGCTAGTTTCACTTTTCCACCAACAGAAAGAGAAGGCTTAATAAAGTTCTGTCATATAGAGCAGAAAAATCCCACTCTATTTTCATTTATCAGTTTCCTCTCTTGGCTGTACTGCAGACTAACAAAATCACTGCTGGTCTAATGGTCTTGTTCACACTCAAAAATTATTACACTTGACAAAGCCTTCCATTTTGCAGAACTTTCAGATAATAATATTCAGTTCTTCACCAGATATAGTCAAAGATTTTGAAGAAAGTTATTAAGACTCTACTGGAAAATAATAATTATTCCTGGTTTTGTTCATTATGACTCTGTTAAAAAAAAAAAAAATTGTTTCCATTTTCCATAGATGTTCAATTCCCCCCAGTGCTAGAGAGGAAAGGTGACAAGACTAAAGCTTTCCCTTAAGCCTCTCCACCATGAACAGCGCATGAAAATTAAGTAAGCATCACTGTTACCTTCTGTAGAATGAGGTTCAAGTAGACACTCTCTTCCCAGTCAATGTCAGGGTCTCCCAGCCCAGGAAGCTTCTTAGAATCTCTCCGATAAACTTCAACTTCAACCTGCTAAGAAAATAACAAATCTCTTTGAAAAAAATACTATCTAAAGGTACCAAATGCTTATTTCATATTGACTCCAGAAACTACACAGTGCCGATATAGATTTCTGACATTTTTTGTGATTAACATAATCCCTTAGAACCAAACACACTGGATTAATGTACACAGTTGTCCAGGTAGTAGCTGTTTGTAGAAAAATACCATGCAGCAGGAACTGTAACTCAAAACCATCATATCAGCAATGAGAAACTTTCATCCCAAGAAGCCTACAAATGCTCTCTGACAAATCCCATGATGGCAGAACACAATCAGGGATAACAAAAAAAAAAAAAAAAACAACAAATCTACATGTCACCGAGGAGGAAGAAGACAAGAATTGAGCTTGTTCTCAAGTGCAGGGGGAGGACTGTAGGATGAAGTTCACTAATTAATCCCTCAGAAATCATATTTTTGTAATCCTGCAAGTTTCACACTGATAGTACTGGCTGGACCCACTTACATACGAGATTCTCATGTATGGAAAAAGAAGCAAATAAAGCCTAAGCAATCCCAGAAAGTAGAAACAACTCTGCAAATGATAACAAACTGAAGCAGCTGAAATAACAAAAAATCTGACTTGATATAGTGCACACGATTAAACAGAAGTTCAGTGCTTCACCAGAAAATCTGTAGAACAGCTTTATCTCTGAAATGGTGCATAAAACAAAGGAAAGAGACAGGCAGCACACTTAGTACATAGCTTTGATATCAATCTTGATACACCTGGAAAAGTATTTGTTCCTTTTTGAGAAATATTTTTAGTTAACACTAACATTTCTTAAATATCTGTTGAGATATCTGGAATCCAGTGACTAGTTAACATAGATAAAAACAGGGTAATCCCTGAAACCATTTTGTTTTGGATAGGGCAGAGAAAAAAAAAGTAGATCTAGTTTATTAGAAAACAGATTATCGTAAAACACTGACAACATGAACAAAATCAACCAGAGTAGAATTAAGCCCCATAGTAACTGCATTTTTATTTCAAATCCTCCAAGAAGAACAAAGCTACAAGACTGAAAAATACCAAAGATTAACAAAATACTGCAGTATTTCAGGGCTGATACCATCATCAGGTACAATCAAAAACTGAAATGCATTATTTTGTTATTATTTTTTTCCTTACAAATGTCTTCTAAGAATACTAGACACATCCTTTGTTATTTATTTCCAAAGCTCCTTTGAGGTCTTTTTTTTTCCATTGGTATCATAACTGCACAGATTGAGTTACTGTGAAAATCTAAGATTAAGCCTTGAGCAGCTGAGAGCAATAACCTCATCTAAATTCAAACTCCAAATAAACTACGGTGGTATTTGCACTTTTGTGCCTAATAGCATGGACACATCATAGTCACAAGATGCCATAAATACCTTGAGACAAACCTGGGCTGTTTAGAAAGGAAAGAAGACCGGGTGAAGGCAAGCATAACTGAGCATAACTGAACAATTAAAGGGTAAAAGTCCAGGTATAGCTAGCAACAGGTCAAGCATGAAGCACGCAGCAGACACCACCTCAGTCCATTCCACCCCCATGTCTGCAAAGCCTTTATTTTAACCCAGGCAGAATCATCTGTTTATGTTGAAGTCCAAATCTCCCTCTACAGAAGTTGACCACTAATGCTCCCTACTCATAAAATGAATTCACACACTGCTAGGGAAAGTAGATCAGAGACATTTGACCACAACTTTTTCACTTAACACCACTCCCATTCTGTGATAGATAATGACAGGCAATGGCCTCTCTCTAATCAGCTATGGCTTCTTTTTTTTTTTCCAAGTTTGGGAGATTTTTCCCCACTGATTTAGCATATGATTTCCAAGCACCACAACTTCTGGGTCAGGACACTGCAGCTCACAGCAAAGTCCTTCAGGTGCTTAGCACTTGAGCTTCACTGTAGTGCAATGGGAAACTTATTTAGGTAAAGTGTATTATCTTTTTTTTTTTTTTTTTTTTGCTGGAGAACAAAGCACATGAGTCACAGAAAGGTCACACCAACTAGGACACAGGCAGTCTCTTCCACAGCTCACAAATTAACTTCAGCTTCATCTTTTGCCATGGTGCCAGAAGTTAACAGTGGCCACTGGATTTAAGCCTGTAGATTTATTTCCCATATCAACTTGTATCATACCACCCCAATGCTACTATGGCACTGGAAAGATGACTGGGACTGAACTCACTTGAAAACCCTTGCAGTCATTTGTTCAGCATTAGCCTCTATGAAAGAAGATATTCAAAATACATAAATAAATAATTCATTTTAAGAAAAGCAAAAAAAGGAAACAACCCACAAAGAATCTTAAACACAAATTCTCAGTGTTTCATACACACTATGAACTGTTGTTTAAAATGAGCAATGTAAATTCCTTGGCAGGTTGATCCAATTTGTTCAGTTCCTTAAGAAATTCAAGCATTTCTATGCTTGTCTTCCTGGTACTACATACCAGCAGCATACATGCCAAGCATGTAAAATAAAAGCCAGAAGCACCCAAATTGCCCCAATTTTTTCGTAAGGTTACTTACGTGCAGTTACGCTACCTCAAATACTATAGAAGTGACTGCATTTCAACTGGCATTAAAAGTTTTAATTTAATGACAAAATCTAAAAACCGTAGGGTAAGTATTCTGTATTGAGGCAAAATATTTGAAGTGACACTGTTAGAAGACATTTGGGATTGAAAGTATGGTAAACAGAAGATCAACATGTTCACTGCTCTGACCTCTAAGCATTCAAACAGGAGAGATGTCAGAATCTCAAGAGGTCCCCAGTGACAGAAATCACTGTCGGAGTTCAGCAAATTTTGTGCTGCCAGTGCTGAGCACAGCACTCAAGGACTGAAGATAAACACTTGCCTTATAGCAGCACTGCCTTAGATTTACATAGAAGGTGGGAGGCAAACACAAACCTTCATTTTGTTGTTGTTTAACACACAAATATAAATATGTGTAATCGCACATATGGATATACATAACGCATGTGTGTGTATATATATGTATATGATCTACAAACCGTGTGCATACATATAAAATTTCTCAGGATCTCATGGTTTTAATGAACAGTTTTGTGATCTGACCTTAGTTCATATTATCATACTCTGCTTTCCAGAGTTAGGAAATGAGACTGGAGAACACGCTGGCTTTCAGGGACAGACGTGTCCCCTCAAGAAACCGTTGCTACCTCAGCCTGGGATCCAGGCGACGCTGGGTCTCATTCCAGGTCTGCTGCTGATTCTTGGCTGGCTTTAGCTTAGATGTGCCTTGCTGCACGTGAAAAAAAAACTATTAATGGAAAGAACAGCATAAAAAATAATTACCTATTCCCAGCAAAATCCTAAAGCCAACCTGAATTTCCTCATTCAAGTCAAAATGAAAATGAACACCCTTCCACAGTTCGAGCAAGCTGATAACCATTATGTCACCTTCATAAAGTTTTCAGCTACTGAGTTAAAGCTAGAAAGGGGAATTGCATCAGCTAGGATGACCACCTATGTATCACATAAAGAAGTAACGGTAAAATGTCTAACGCCCAGTTATAATTCATGCACCACCAGTGTCATCTACAAATCTGCACCTGCTCTGATGCTACCATCCCACTCACTGATCCCTGCTAAGCCTCTCCACCAATACCTCGATTTGCTATCGGTTCCCCAACTGTATCAACTTCCTTTTTCAGGATCCTCCTATCACCCTGTTTCTTTGTCAGTCCTGTCAAATTCTTGCACATCTCTCACACGCTAGCCAAGCTATGGTCCATCTCCAGGATTTCATGCAACGCCTGTGACTATGCTGCTGAGATACCAGAGGCACTGGCAGGGCCCAGCAGGAGGTTACTGCAGCAGGAAACATGCAGTATTACTGGAACTGTTGGAAGTGATGATCTACACAAAAAAAACATTTTAAGTGAGAAGGAACAAAGCATCTACTACAGTGAACACTGATGTGTTTCACTCACAGAAACACGCCTTTCAGAGATGTAATAAAGACTGGTATGTTTTTGTAGGACAACTCAAGTGACAGAAAGGTCTTACTCTGGAAACCAATATAAAACATACTTTATTTATATGCTTATCAACTAAAGCATTTCAACATAAAACCCAGAAAACCCATCCGAAAATCAGAATCTTGAACTCTTTGTTTAAAGCACACAGTTGCCAACGCATTAGAGCTACTGAATGACACCTGTGTGAACTGAACTTCACCTCATTTGAACAGCTCAGCTCATAAGCCTTTGAAGAACTCCTAAAAAGAAATCTAATCAAAATCAATGCAAGCTGTTAGTTGGGCAGCAGGGGAAGAACAACTGAACAGGAAACACTATCTTGTTGCTATTCAAAAGCCATCTCTAAAACAAAACAACAAATACGTTCTTGTTCTTTTCAAATGAAATCCTGTAGGATTACAGGCCTACCTAGTAGTAGCACGTCTTTTCATTATCCTAGACCACATTCATCAAGAAACAGTTAAGGGGAGCTAAGTTTGGAGAAGGAGAGGAGAAAGAGATTGAACAGCATCCGAGAATTTTTCACAGAACATCTTATACGAATTCAGCTAGGGGTTCCTCTTACCATCTCCAGCTGCCATACAGAGACCAAAGGCCAGTTTTTAGGAATTTATACTGACAGTTTGGGGGTTCAAAGGACAAAGAAAAACAGCAAAAAGGTGTCCTTTCTCCCACCTCTCCAAGAACTGCTCCTTCTTGTACAAAAGCAGAATAATTCCCAACGTGTTCACCAGAGCAGAGTTTTAAAACTGTCCCATCACACAGTACATTCAACTATCAAGAAGCACCGCAGCTTTCAAAATTGAAGATTCCCCCCACTCCCCCCCAAACACTTATCACACTCCTAATTCATTTCTTTACTAGCTTCCCCTGTACCAAACTCATGTAATTCTGAAGTGGAGCCTTACACGCACTAATGAAGAATCTTATGTTTTTCTAAATTCACCGACCATAGGAACTTATTTCCTTCTCTCCCATGCTTCAGATTCCTCCCTCCTCACTCTACAAAAACTGACCTAGTTTGTTCTGCTCCCTCCTTATGCTTTAATTCAGCAAAACTATGAAAGAAGACAACACACCATTTCACTTAGTAGAATGAAAGACCCATAAAAAGAAAAGATCAGCTAAAACAAAGAACAAAGAAGCAGTTCTAAACACTTAAATCAGTTATTAAGCAATGTTAGAAAAAAGATTACATAAACGTTGCAGTTAGTTAACCATAAGTTTAGTTACATTCCTAAGATGGGTAGAACATTAAAACCCCTTTTCCTCACGGACACTCTGAACACTTACGCAAGAAGTAACTTGAAATACTTCATACATCACAGTGGCGCTAATATAGCAAGGAAGTTTAGAGCAATTTATGGATGCAAGGGAGACAGAATTTGTTGCTCTAGCTGTTTCTTGTTAGAACAAATTGGTCAGACAGCAAGAACAAGCTTCGGGGTTGCAACAGCCGTCTTTAGGCCTTTCCACCAAAAAAAGCAATTTGTTTTTCCTCCAACTTATGCAGACATAAATTCTCACTATCACTACTTCAATGTGTTTCCAAAAACATACATAATTTTGGACTTCTGCATCAGCTCCATGACTAACTTCATTGATATTTTTACATATATTCTTATCATTGATATTTATATTTTTATCATTGGTATTTATCATTGCTTCAAATATACTTAGGAGACAGCACTCAAGCTGTAATAAGCTACTTGAATGAATTTTAAAAAGGCATCAAGAGCAAAATCCAAGCACAATTCCTCTTATAGAAGTTAATGACTTTATGCTATAAGAAAATGCTGATGACCTCTATGAGAATTATTATTTTTACTTCCAATGTACCTCTGAAATACTTCAAATCCCAGTACAATTGCTCTTGACTGTTTTAACTAAAAGAACAAAATACGTGCATGCATCCTTTAAATGGTATTCTGAAAGCTAAAGATGTCAGGACCCAAAGTTTTGAATCAACATCACAAAGTTTCAAGCTAATTTAATATACTGGTGACGGGAAGAGAAAGGGCTTACACTGAATTCTGTACTTAAAAAAAAGAAAACAAACAAACAAACAAACAAAAAAACAACCAAGAAAACACAACAACAAAAATCAGTGAGCTCCAGGTCCTTGAATTAATTCAAAGCACTCTTACTGTTTCACAGTATTTTTACTACAAAGTATTATGACTGAAATTAGCAGATATTTGGCAGTAAATTCAGTCTGAGTCAAAGCTCAGTACCAGGAAAAGGTTTGCGTGCAGAGATGTCTGCTCATCTTGCTCATAGAAAGGTGACAGAGTGACAAAATCTTGCAAAGGCTCTGGCCCTAGCAATTCCTCCAGCTCCTCAGACTCAAGGCTCGCTATACAGATCGGCCAAAAATCTACCAAAATGTACTCAAGCCTTCCTTACTGCCTGGAATATCAGCCTTTAAGGCAATGTTTCATCTCTGGGCAAACACTGTCCCCTCTAAAGCACAGAGATGCAGGTCATTCCATGCTTCTTTGTCAGCATGCAACAACAAATCAGCAACATGACAATTCAGAAGGAAAAGACAGATAGCATCCCAGGAGCTGACAGGACTCTCTGACACAGAAATATGGGATTTTCTCAGAATAAGAAATCTCAAAGTGTGGAATGGAGGTCATTACTCCTATTTCTGAAGATTTTGATTTCACGTGTATTTAAAGGAAAAGTTGCAGACGTACATGAAGACAAACATTTTTGTGTTCCTTAACAGGCTGCTAAGCATCATTGTGGAGTATATATCCAATAAGACAACGTGAGCTGATCTGACCAAGTCACCCATGAAAATCCATCTGCTCACTCATCCGCTTGGCACCGACAGACCTGTCTCTATTAAATGGAAAGAAAATCAAAGCAGTCTGGCATTTGCTTGAGCATACAGAGAAGCCCTATGGGAATGGTGCGTCCCCAGTCCTGTCAAATAGAGTAGCTACAGAAGGGACAATGACATTAACAACAGATTACATTCTATCTCTTGCCTAAAATATTTGTATCCAAGATATTATTTAAAAGGAGACAAGGGTAGTTATCAGTGCAACTGTGCTAAAATGAAAAAGATTATTTCAAATGTAACATGGAGTTTTCATCTTAGGTTTATCAGCTACCATAATGTTCACTGGCAGCAACTCTAGAAGTCAATGGAAAGAAAACCCTCCAAAACAAGATTCCAATTCTCCTTTCCAAGATACTATTAATTTTTTAGAACTTGCACCTGATGCTCTTGGAACATATCCTGGAGTCCACGTAAAAGGCAGCATAATACCCCTGACTTATGGCAACCAGACACGCACCTGAACTGTAAAGCTTAAACAAAGCCCACTGCAATAAAGGGTTGTGAACTGCTCTGTGTAAGATGCAAAGTACACCTTCAGGCAAACATTAATTTCTTAACAGAACTTGTTTCAATACTACTTAGAACTGCCTTGCCACAACCATTTCAGTATAGTCAAAAGCCTTACCTACAGAAAGCCATATACACAATAATCTAGATTGAAACGTTTAACAAGCAGGCAAGCTACTAAAACTATGATCAGATTTAAGAGAGGAATAGCTACATGTGATATTCATTAATAGAAAGATTCCCCACACATGACCTTTTCTTTTGGACCAAAGTTAATTTGCTAGATTTATCACCCTATTTGCAGTCATGCCACTAAAAGCTGTAGACCTTGCAAGATTTATTAGTCTTCACAGAAGACTAAGGAATATATAAAGCAACTGTAAGTAAATAAAGTAGTAAGTGCTAGGGAAGCTTAAAGAAAACATCTGATTGCATAAAATATTTCTATTTGGTACAAAATAAGTGTCAGTAAAATAGTGCATGATAAAATTAATTTATATTTTGATATCACTTAATGACTTAATGTCATGGTTTTATGTTTTTTGGTATTGGTATTCCACATCATAACAACATGTAGTGCATTAAGAGTTAAAGAGTTAATACTCCAACTCCATAGATCATTGATATTTCCGGGTATACCTGTCTCAGAAGAGGAGAACTACATTCCCCAGAGGACTTTGCGATGCTTTGCATTTTTACGTATTTTCCGCTCAGAGGGAAAAGATAAAAACCCGCTGCGGTCACGGGACACTCTCTTTCCTTCGGGATCGACTCAGCAGTGGGTGCTCGCTGCCGTATCGCCTTCAGCGTTAGCGTAAGGCCTTCGGTTTATCGGACACTCTCTCTCTTGCTCATTTTATTTGATTTATTAGCTTCAATTCCAATTATATTGTATTATATTGTGTTATTTTGCTTTCTGATATCTTATTTAGTAAATTAGCTTTCCTCCTCAGATCGTTGCCGCTGTTTTGTTTCTAGGTCCATCTCCCTTTTCCCTTTTCCCTTTCCCCCTTCCCCTTTCCTGGGGCGTGGGTCTGCGGGTCCCCCACACCAATCGTCACGGAACCGGGTCGATCCAGCCCGGTAAACCGTTGACACTTCACTAAGGAGCTGGAGAGATGCATTTGGGAAACTCATTATAAGTGGAATCACTCATATAATTTGCTGTTGTCATTTCTTATTCCTAAGGATTGATATCAGTTAAGGAGGTTAATACCCACTTGGTGACTTCACCCCATCTGATAAGGTTTAGCATGGTTCCTAATCACCCAAGTTTACATTTAATCAAAGAGAAGAATGTCATTCTTTTTTCCATAGCTATCTTGGGATTTTCAAAAAAGCAAGATGACCAGGATGACTGTTCACTCTTTCAGCACAGAAACAGGATTTAAATACTTCATGCAATACCATGACTATAAACCAGGTGGCTTAGGAACCTTTTATTGTGCTTAACCAACAACTTTTTAGGGACAAAGCCTCATACAGCAAAGCAGGGCTTTGTACCTTGCCATGCTAGTGTTTTGACTACACTGATGAAGTGCTTTTTAACACAGGATAAAGGGTAGAGGCAGGGTATAAAAACATATGGGTCATTTACTTAATTCCTAAGAAGAATGTTTCTTCTCCCTCCTATCTAATCAGATATCTCATATTTTGTTCAAGATGTTTCACAAAGAAAGCCCTGATGAAGTGTTGTGGTTTGACCCAGCAACAGCTCAGCACTACACAGCCATTTGCTCACTCCCTTTCTCCCAGTGGGATGGGGGAGGGAATCAGCAAAGAAAAAAATAAAATATATATGTAACTTGTGGGCTGAGATTTAAAAAACAAACAAACAAAAAAAAAACACCTATTTAATAAGACAGAAGACGAAGAGAACAGGAAAACAACAGTAATGATAATAATACGATACACATCTCCTAAACAAGTCATGCACAATGCAATTGCTTACCACCCACCAACCAATACCCAGTCAGACAGCGAGCAGCAGCTGCCTGCTAGCCAAATCACCTCTGTTCTTAGAAGTTATTTTGCGTGATGTTATATCACATGGAATATTCCTTTGGATAGTTCAGGTCAGTTTTCCTGGTTCCGTCTCCTCCCATCCCATCATCATTGCACCCTATCACCCCTCCCCACTGACAGAACAAGAAGTAGAAACATCCTCAGCTCTGTGCAGCACTGCCGAGCAACAACTAAAACATGGGTCTGTTATGAACACTTTCTCTCCCAGAGCAAAAACATAGCATCATACCAGATGCTATGAATAAAAAAAAAAATTAAAAAAAAATCAATTATATCCCAACTGAAGCAAAGGTAGCAAGATTTGCTGAAATCCTACTCTTGTACTATTCCATTACACAACCTTCAAGGTATTTTCCACTGATTAAAGTGCAGAAATGCAGAAAGGCTGAGGTTAGAGGATAACAAAAGGTAACTGTATCTGCAGATGTGCTCACTCATTACAGACCCTCACTGAATAAGCTCACTTGCAATCCGAGCTTGAAGACAACAAAGTCAATCTACACGTAAGCATTCATTCTCTCCCACTTCCTTTCTTCCTGATAACTCAGTTCTGCAGAGCTATTCTTACTACTCAAATCAGTGTTAGTGCAGCTGTAATTCCTTACAGCCTAATCTTTCCCCTGTCATATATTGATCTAGTTGCAAATGACAGCTTAATAGCAAAAGGCTGCATTAGAGTCCACATTTTAGTGTTTGTTAGAGTGAGAAATGCTTTAATTTGTGGGGTCTGACCCCCTGAAATTCAAGGTTAATTACAGTGCTCATTACTCCAAACCCATTCAGAAAAGACAAAGCATCACTGCAAATGTTGCCTGCCCAACTTCGACCTGGTTGCATCATCTCCTTCAACACAACAGAACATCTGGGACAGGAAATGAACTTGTTTTACTACGGGTTCCAAATTGAACAGTAAACTCTCACTTAGCTCCTATGAGACAGGAGCAGAAGGCACAGAGGATGCTTTCTCAATGGGTTCTTATTTTCTCTCTTCATTACTGGGATAATTTATACCCCAGTAGAAAAGGAAGCACCTTAAAACTGACAATAGCTCTTGTAAAAAATAATTCTTAATCACAAGGAATTCCTACAAAATATATTAAGTTCTCTTCTTTTCAAGAAGCACAAGGGATTCTGGATCAGCAAGTCAAAATCAGGAAAGACTTAACAAGCCAATACACCTTACTGTCTCCTATATCTGTATACTGAACACGAATAAGCTGAATCTGATGTAATGGAATGAGTAAGTTACAAGACTGGAAAAAGCTAATGGGACACAGAGATGAAAGCTGTTTTCAGCTTTCATGTAGTTTGCATTAAAAAAAAATAAAAATCAAAGTCAGTTTCCTCTTTACAATTTTAATTATAGCAAGAGAAATATAAATAGATCTGAAAGATGTATATATAGATCCAAATCTACACATATTCTGACATTAAAATACAGATAACAGATCCAGAAATAGAGTGCACCAATTATTGATAAACCTCAAGTATTCAGAATGTTCCAAACAACTGAGGGGAAAACGACGTGAAAATCACAACACATGCAGGACACGGCAAGTATATTCCCTCTGCATAGCTATAGCACTGAAAAGCCATTCTAACTGTTGCTAAGCAAGATAAATCTGGAGTTTAAAACACACCAATCAGAATGTCAAGAAATCACTATATTTGATATACTGCCAAAGTAATCCTAGCTGCTACCTAACACTTGTACTCTGTGAATTGCATCCATGTTAATTCCTCAGTTCAAATGCTCTATAAATTTACTATACCAGCATTCAAGAACTGAAAGGACAGATATAAGTGTGACTATTTAAGCACTATCAAATGTGGCCTCAGACTACAAAGTAACTGATATTTTTGGATGCAACAGGCTGCTTATCACCACCTTATTACTGTATTTGACAGCCTCTTTGAAGTCCTCCACAGGAAAGCACAAGTACCTGAAGCAACATACAGTGTGCTGACTGCAAAATCCAGTACATAAAAAAGGGAAAGTAAGTCTCATCATTAATTCAAGCAGCAGGCAGTCACAGGAAAAATAAGGTTAGAGAATGTTAATGAAGTATAGCATTTCAAACCACTTCTGTTGGATGTGGAAATGTATAAATTGGATTACTGAACAGAAAACATGAAAAAACTGGTAGAATGATTAAACCTGTAAGTCCTAATTACTAGTGTCATTAAAGACTCGATTACAATATTCTAGAGCTTCAGTTCAATTGCACAATAGTTTCAACACAGAAAACAGACATTTTCATAACCCTAATGAACATGCTGACACTGCCTGCATAACCCACAGATCAAAGTCTAAGTGCCCTGCTGAAGCAGCAGCCTGATGAGGCTTTCAGGGAGCTCCAAGCAGACACTGAACCTTTTCCAGGCTGAGCAGCCCAGCCAAGCAGTGCTCAGCTGTCCCTCAACCCCCTGGTGACTTAGCTACACTGCATTTGAGATAATGAATTATTAATCACTGCTTTATCAGTTGGGGAAAGTGGGTTTGGGCTTCTGCTCTTCCAGATGAAGTTTCTCTGTCACAGAGAATAAAGCACCTCCTCAACCACAAAACTCAGGGTTGCCACATTTCAGTCTGCCATCACATTTCACTGTGATACTTTATTGTTACCTGTTCTGTCTTCATAAGAGTTCTTCAGATGCATGAAGCAATAACCAGAAATTTATCTAAAACACCTGTGCAGCACAAGCTCCTTTTCTGAGCTGTGGCGCCAGGAAGATATTTCAGCTGCATGCCTGCCTTTCTCAGGCACATATTTACTCAGGAATGAAAACATAATATGAAAGCATCTCCAAAGCTAATGCTCATTAGCTTGCCAGATATGCCACAAGCATGTCCTAGCTTACAGACAGTTCTGTGAGGAAAAAATATTGTTCCACATTATGGTACACTTTATTTTTGTAAATGAGTCAGTCACAGCACACACA
This sequence comes from Oreortyx pictus, assembly GCA_036925125.1. Lineage (NCBI taxonomy): Eukaryota > Metazoa > Chordata > Aves > Galliformes > Odontophoridae > Oreortyx > Oreortyx pictus. Next base: position 118,129,979 of record JAUPFR010000001.1, on the reverse strand, counting down.
GGATACAGAGGTAACTTGATAAAAATGCAACAAGAGCACAGGTTATCAAGTAGCAGTTTCCTTACATTCACATAATTAGAGAACCAAATATCAGCAAAATAACATGGGGGGGGGAAAAAAAAAAACAGGAACGCGAGAGGGTTAATCGTAAATAAAAGCCAAATCTTTACATTTCAAATGTTGAGCTCCCCACAAGAAATTATAATATTAATCTGATAACACAAGTGTTCTTCTTTCACATTTCAAAAGGAGAGCAGTGTGTTTACCTTCTCCTTTTCTGCAGAAACCCCTTTTCCTACTCACTGTAATAGCTCTAGGAGCTTAGCAAAGCAAAAGAGTTGAGACAGAACAGTTGTCTTCCTGATGACTTGCATATGTCATAAACATCCTTTGCTCCCACATGCACAAGATGACAATTTATCTGTCAAGTAAGTGTCAGAATTCGGCCATTTGCTTCTCTGTTGTATTCAGATGGTGATGTGGACCTGCCAGAAGCATTATCAAGCAGTTCTACAGCAGACATCCTATTTACAGGGTTCAAGAAGCACTGGTCTGAGAGTTACAAGAGGGACAAAAAAGTAAGATTTTTTAAAAACATTGCATTTCTGCTAGATGCTAAGTTCAGGCTGTCAAATCTTCCAGCCAGACAGATATTCAATGTGAATTAGACATTCAGCTAAGAAATACTGTGAATTTCAGCGGGAGTCATACGTCTAACGTTATTTAGAAACTAACTAGTCTCCCACCCCAGACAATATTTGTAGTCCAGATGCACATAAATATGTAAACCATTGCTCCTGCACAGTTCTGTTTCTGAAGCCATAGCCACATCAGTAGCTTATGCTTTGTGAAGAATTAACAGCCTGAATGACTACCACATGCATTTGGCATCAACTCTACCTCTTCACAACTGTAGGATGCTGTAGAAAACAGGACCTACTCCAAAATCTAGACAAGCTCATTTCTATTTACATCTGTGCCTTATAAATACAGCACCCTTGCCAGATGACAATATCAGGAGTTAGTACAACCTAGCTCTATTGGTACACTGCTCTCTGAGGTTTTGCCTTAGTTTTCCTGCTATGAGGTTATCTGTGTTAACACCGTTTCAACATTTTTCTTTATCCCAAAAAGAAGGTAAAACTGCTTTCTACAGAAAGATTAGAAGCTTACAACTATAATGAAACATAATCCTTTATAAATAGCTACAGTGTTGGAAAGATTAAGAAATATTAAATTTTGATCTAATGCCATTTTATAGTCAGAATTCCAAGTCAAACCACTATAACCTTAAAGGTTTTGGCAACATAGAAGACTCTTTGTAAGTGAGGATCAGGGCTTGTATTTTCCAGTTGCTCATATTAGCTACTATGTAAGGCAGCAGTGAAGAGATATTTTTAATCTTAATAGCACATAAAGAGCTACAGGCTAAAGGGATTTTACCTTAAAAACCTAGTAAATCACTAAACTTCGAGAAGAGCTACATTACACTTGGCCCTGCTGTCACTGATCCTGACAGAGAATCTGTAATTTTGCTTAAAGACACAGAGAGAAAAAGCATCCTCAAAACTTGGCACAAGGAACTGCAAGATTCTTACTGTGAAATGACAAGAAAAGAAAACAGAGTTGAAGGCACTTCACTAGGATCCGAGAATTTGTAATGGATATAAAATAAAACAAGAAACAGCCGTTCTGCCCTGGCAGAGACCATATTAAGAGCTTAATTGCTGCTTCACCTGCATACAAAGAGCTTAGAAATTGGCGAAGCGGACTGGTGAAGTAAATGGAAAATCTATTCCACTATTAGGTCTATGAAGCAGGTAAAAGGCTGTTTGAAATGAAATTTCAGATAGCAGAGTTTACTGTCAGCATCTTCTGATACAGAATTATGAGATTTATTACTTCAATCCGTTGAATCTATTCGAGCTGAATTCAAAGCCCTTCTTATTCAGTCTTAAAAACGAGCCACCAACTGATCTCAATCCTAACAGTTTTTCTCTGCTTTTTAATTATTACATTAACTTCACATTAAATATTTTTACTCACTGTAGCTGAAAGCAGTCAGCAAAGAAAAAAGTGTAAGCAGGAATGACTTAAAACACAGAGGACAACAACCAAAAGATGAATGTGTATACTAAGTCATCACTTGTTTCTCGCTGATAAGAATCATCACTATAGTATGTAATATGAACATACTGCATGAGCTCATTATGGCAGAAAACAAACATCCCTACTGTTGGTATCCAAACAGCTACTCTTCACAATCTATTTTTCATCACTGTTATTGGTGCTATAGGAGAATGCTGCGCTCGAAACTGTGCAGGTATTATTTTCATGAATATAAACTAATACTCTGAGACATCACAGGACAACAATTCACCTCACATGCCCCTCTGCCAGCGTTCATCAGTCAAAACTGACAGCTGCCAGGCAAATGCAGAGCAAATAAACATCTATAGAAAAACTACAATAAGCTTGCTTCATCATATACCCAAGTTACACAGACTCAGTTCTATGAATACCCAATGTTCAGGCTTCTGCATAGCCAGTGGAGAAGTCATCACTTCTGACAGCTATCATCAGTGACAGTTTGACACCACTTAAACAGAAGGCAGGTGCCAGTGGCACAGCTCTAATTCTACCTCTGTGGTCCCAGGCAAGCCCAAACTCTTTCCATCCCCCACTTTTTCAGTCTACCTTTGGGGATGTAAATGAGAGCAAACAACTTGGTGGATGACAGGGATGTCTGAAGTCAGTGTGAGAGCTAAAAAAACAACAGGTCTCTAGCTTTTTCCCCTTTTAATGGTATTACTTTGGTATTTTGATACCATCTTTCAAGAAAGAAATAGCAAAACTAAAAAGTCAAATTAAAAGCTGTTTACTCATAATTCAAAGATCTGAGGTATCCAGTGTATCACTGGACAGGTATAAAACAGTGTTTTATAAATCTCACTGAGTATGAGCTACATATAACACATGCTCTCCATGTCAGTTATAGCAAGCAATTCACTAATGCTGATTCTGTAATAACTACCACTTACAATAAAGCTCACAAATCAAAATTATCTATGAGGTTTTTATGAGGCTTAAATAAAGCTCTGATAGCGAATGCAAGGGTTATTTCACTTTCCTCTCTCCAGGGGAGGTTCAAACAGTTTGAACTTATTAGTAAGTTAAACAAAGACTGACTGGAGTCAATGAATGAATATTAAGCAATCAGAATTCCTCTGAGGTTCACCTTCTGTATTGGGAAAGAGTAAGAGGTTAAATGACCCATGTTTTTATTAGCTAAACAAAGCCACAATGTTGTTTGATGTGAATGAGGAATACAACTGTAGTCATTCAGATGACTTAGGATCAAAGTTTCCTCCAATTCTTACACAGGCAAGTATGTTATCCTGAATTCTTAGCTGAAGAGTAAGGAACAGGAAAAGATCAATATTCTGTCATCCCTTTCTTAATGGTCGTCGTGATAGAACTTTGAGGCATACGGGAAAGGAAGATAACACTTTGCATTAACCATATGTCCCCCAAAAAACACCTTCAAAAAGTCTTTTAGGATCCCTTTTTCAAGGAAGTGACAATGGTGGCTGAGACAATATTTTCATCCAAAGAACATATCCAATTTAAAGAAAACAATGACTCACACTATACACATACATCTGTGTTTCATTCACATATTTATTATTATTACATAAGTAAGGAAATTAACCCCAGTCTCTTCTTCTCACAGTTGCCTTCCTTCTTTTGACCCCCTATAGTCATATCCTTCATCTGCAGTAAAACTATCATTTTTTTTGCTTCTGTTTCCCTCAACTAAGGTAAAAACTGCCATGACATGTTGAGAAGCTTCTCTTATCTGTAACTGGAAAATGCCTCTTCAGCAACAATAAGATACCTGACTATACATTTTCAAGAAATAGTACTTCTACTGGAATGCAAATTTTTTTCATTGCAAATGAAAAAAAAGTAGTTTCTCCACTTAATGCCACTCATATTCCAGCTCCAGCAGCCTGCATGCATTCTGCTAGTAGTAGGTATACACAGTACACTACACAGTAGGTATTTATTCCAGACATTCTGGTACCTTACGAAGCCTTTTTCTAGAAATATTTCTCCTCTTTTTTCCTCCCTTTCCATAGATTCAAACTGTCAATTTATAAAATATTATCAGTGAAAAGGAAAACGATAGTATGGATTCCTTTTTTCATCATTGGCTCGCAGTTTTTCAGATAAGTTAGGTTCTGCAGAACACCAAATACCACATTAACTTCCCAAGTTAAAGTACATATCATTACTCACCTTTTTCCCATCTGTACTATCACTACTAACATAGGACAGTTTTCGACGGACATAGAAAAGCATATCATCTTGTCGAGGGGCCCATTTCTCCATAAAATATGTTGAAAACATCCAAGTCCAGAATACGATACGGTCATCTTTGAAACACCCTAAGGGAAACACAAAATAAAGGAGAAATAAGAGTCATCAAACGAGTTGTATTTATTGAGCCTAATGTGACACACACGGTCTTTGCTATGCATACTGCAGTCAAGCACAACTGCAGGAGAAAAACTTGTACAGCTACAAGGATATCTTCTCAGATGATTGACCAAAATTGCCCTCTTCAAATCTGTCTCCTCCCCTAGTTTAGAAATCCAGATCAAGGCCAAAAAGCATGTCTCACCTATGCTTGTACCACTGAGTACAGGACCAGTAAAGAGTGCCAGAATTTTTCAGAAGCATTCAAGGAATAGTTCCAAATGCACATGATGTCAATATATACTCAAGATAATGACATGAATCCATCAGCAGATTTATTGTATACTCTCAAGGAGCACTGCTAATCCCACAGAAGCTAGCAGCTGTTCCCTTCCTTAAATCTGTACACAGCAACAAGAACATACCTGGGTAGGAGCTACCATCACTCAGCCTCTAACCAGGAACAAAAATCACTTCTACATCAACGAAACAAGGTATTTTGAAGTCATGAATCCCACTTGAGGAGAAGGGAAACACTGGGAAGGGAAGTCTTATTAAAGGAAAGGGACAAATTAAAGCATCAAGAACGCGGCAGTAGGCCTCTGACCAGGAAAAGGAAGTACTGCAAAGGCAACCTCACATTTTGTGAAACTCTTCAACATAGCTGACTATAATAAAAACAGCAAAAGTGTCACAACTCTGTCATGCTGTAATGCCTGCACACTGTTAAAGACTCCCCAGCCCAGCAGCCATCCTCACTGGTGCATTCCACTCCCTGAGGTACACTGAGCATATAAATCTCTGTGCTGCAGAGAGATGAGTCTTGCATAAGTGACTTTTATTTACAGTGATACATGAATTAAGCTTTAAAAGATTTTCCAGTCAATTGCAAAAGAAAGCTGACATACCATAACAATAAACATGATTTTTCTGAGGCACTGGTGGCTAACTTCAGGGCTTTATGAAGCAAATCAATCAACCTTTTCATCCACAAGCATAACTCAGCACATTTTCCCACTTCGTTACAAGTGTCGTACTTGTAAGCCAAATCTTTCCTCCAATCTTTAATTACAATGGTGGGCAGGAGATTAGACTTTCAAATTTTTTAGCAGACAAATGAGTGACTGAGATATTTATTATTTTTTTTTTTAACATTTTCCAAGTAAATCCAAAAGCAATATTAAAAACACAATAAAATTTTGCTGATAGAACACAAAAAGAATAAATCAATCAGCATTACCAAGGATAGTATTCAGAAATAAGTATATAGTTGATTATATCTAAGTACTAATGAAAAAGCTACAGAAGAACAGCAAAAGGCCAAGACAAAAAGTTTCCAGCACAGGTTACTTTCAGGCCAAGCTGCAGTTGCTTAATTTACATAGCTGTGCTGAAGTCACTGTGATTACTCAAGCCAGCAAAAAACATAATGTGCAGTTGTGAAATCAAGTGCGCACTGTATTTAAGTTTTTCCAGTAAAGAAAGGAAATCCAGCACTGGAGAGATCAGCTCCAGGATTCCATGCTCCTTCACCATCTGAAGCCTTTCCCTAGGTACAAGTGAACAAGACTGCATGGCAAACAGTTGTATTTGGGAGCCTATCAAACCAGAGGAGTCTCAGATATGTTTCAGACTCTCACAGCTAGGCTGTGAAAAGACAGAATTGCAATCAGTTAATATATTCCTAGAAAAACACTAATAAGAGTTATTCAGGCTTAATGATGTACTGCTGAAACAAGGATTAACAGCTCCAAAATACATACCCACATATCTTTAGGTTGGAAGGAGGAGTATATTCCAAATACTCAGAATATTCCAAAGCATTCAGGCCACGAGCCTCAAGAGCAGCCTCTCGAGTAGTAACAGGGAAGGGAAAAAATCCCTACAGCTGCAAAGATAGAGCTAAACTTATTTAAGAAGACTGATGTGGTACCAGTGACAACAGAGGACACTGTGACCCAGTCCTGCCTCTATATTTAGTGAAGAGTAGGAAACAGAGCATGCATCAGCGTGATTCATTAATGGTCTCAAAAAAAAAAAATTATTAAATCTCATGGGTTTTGAATACCTGAATTCAGAACCTTAATTAAAGGGGAGGGACATGAGGCCCAGGAGGAAGGGGTAGAGAAAAGCACAAAATAAATATGCCCTGAATTCACATGAGTTTTAGGAAAAAATAAAGATAAAACCTAAGGATTTTAAACAAACATCTCTGAAGACGACCTATGTTTGGAAGTACAATACTTTAGTTTTGGTTTACACACGGGCAAAACAAAACAAGCCTAAACAAGATGCTGCCAAATTTATAATGAAGAGTTTTTCTATCAGTGGGAAATTTTACTTACCCCTTAGACAAGAAGAATCATGTTAGTTAAATTCAACATTATAAACGAGGGGTAAATAATTTTTAGATGCTGGCAGTACTAGCACAATTCTGAGAAGAGCTGCTGGTAGCATCATACGTGTTTTACACAGTAACATACAGGAGCCTTTCTGACTGATTTATGGGCGGCTATATCAGAACATTAACACGTGCAGGAGAATGGCAGAACAGAGGAAGATACCAAGACTTTGTGGGCTCCTACACTTGCTGGAGAACACGAAACAAACTAATTCAATGCATTTTTTATTAGTCTAAACTGAAAACCAGGGGACAGAAGTGCTGTGGCAGTGAAGTTATTTCTGCACTGCAGCATAATGCTGCAGGGGAAAAGAAACTGAAAATCCCAACAGCAATGTTGAACAGCCATCACTTCAAAACCCTACCTGCAAAAGATTGGAGAAAGCTGTCCTCCAAACTTCAGAAGCATTTTCAGACATTACTGTATCATTAAAAGCGACCTGAAGATGTGCTATCTATTCTGACTGCAGTAGCCGGGGGACTTTTCTTGAAGACAAGAAGAGCCAAACCACAGCAGTACAGCTGCTTTTATTTAATAGTAGAAGCAGGAAGGATGGGGAGCAGCACATGAAGAATTAGCTCTTACAATTTTCTATTAAGTGGCATTAACTTCGAAAAGGAAGTAAGAAAATTTGTAATTGCAATTCTGACTTCGTAAAGTTCAACAGAGGGGAAAAAAAACAAAAAACAACAACAAACCAAAAATCAATTCCAATTTCAAGCCATAAACTGACAGATCCAATAAATCCATTCAGTCTTGCCTTCAACAATTAGATCTTCAAAGCAAGCCACTTCCTTACAAGTGTTTTGGTAATTTACGTTGTATCACTTGAAGCCTTCCAGCTCTGCTAAGGAACAACTCTGAAACTGCTTTTGAAACTGTTTTAGGTAATGGCACGGAGGTGGCTGAGCAAACAAAATTCTTGTTTTCAATAAAGAGGACAGAGAAGAGGCCTGAATTTTTCAGACTGTCACAGTTACCTGTCAAGAAGCCTCAGCTGTACATGATATGGCAGGGCTCAGAGGAGTTTTGGTCCCATCATGCGACAGCCACTAAAGAAGTAGACAGACTCAGCTCTCAGTCAGTTTGCTGACCTTAACCCTCCACTACTATACTCAATGCTACTTCTATCTACTTGGTAAGGACTGAAATAAAAAGGAGAGACAATGTTTAATAGTCCAGACAATCCTGAGTTGGCAACAGCTTTCTGTCGCACTGGTCCATCACTGGTTTGCACAGGTGACGTACACGTACACATGTATGGGAATGTTAAGCTGACAGCACTATGACTCCAGCTAGCTGGAAGCTTTCAAAATGATAAGGTTTATTTTTGCTGAAGAAGAATTGGAGCCTTTCACAACATCAGAATGAGATGGTTCCTTTTCAGTTACCAACTTCCATTTCTAGTTGAGAGCAAGTAGTTTCTGAAAACACTCCTCCCCCAACAAATTCTGCTTCTAAATGAATAAAATGGAATTCAGAATTGAGAATATAAATCTTAATACACTAAAAGTTGATTATATAATTATGAGACCTTAGAAATGAATAAATCCTAATTACAACCATTTGCTGTAATTATTCATTTACATGGATTTTATCCTCATTAGAAACAAGATTTATGCCAGCTGCTATGAAATAAATCATTTTTTTTACCTATTAAGATTTTTGTATTGAGCATTAATTTCAGGGAACTGACTCCAGATTGACAAAATAAGCTGGGGATTTATTTTTTTTTTTCTTACATTAATGCTTTCCAAAAAGTCAGTGGATAAAGAGATGTGTCACTATATTATTTTGCTTCAAAGGAACAGAAGAAAGCTTCACATTTGGTGAATAATCATCTTTTTTTCCCCAGCATGTACCACTCTGAGCTTAGAGAAGCAGCAATTTCAGCTAGACAGGGTTTACTGTGCTTTACTCCTCCAGACTGCCATGAGCTACTCTCAACTGTGAAACATCATAAAACTCATTTCATCTAATTTTGCCACACTGCAATCATCTGCAAAATGAGCATCCTTAGATGTTTAGGGGTTAAATCAAATGTTTGTGCAGATTCTTGCAGCCCCAGAATGAGCTCTGAGCAATTTACACTAATTTAACTTTGAATTTGGCCACGTATTCTGCAAGGACAATATGAGAAGTGATTCACATAGATTAAAGCTACCTTTGGACATTAAAATAGTTTTGACTACAACTGCATAAAATCAGAACGGGTGCCTCCTGTCTTGTGATAATTGCCAGTGCCCTAGATCATCACAAAATCAAAAAGTCTTCTGTCCATGCAGACATGAAAGGCCAACGTCTAAACCCTTGACTCTGACCTTGTACAAACACAGACTTAAAGCAAGTATTCAAAAGTTTGCTAGTACCCGACCGTTCCCAATCAGGCAACAAAGAGGAAACACACTTTCAACTGAGATCCCCAGAACAAACTCTTGCAGCATATTCTGTGAATATGCACTGTGAAATGAGCACTTCCACGAATGCCAGCTGTAATGACAGAGCACTGCATGCTTCTGCAAGCACAGAAGTCCTGAATCTGTCAGAAAAGACAACATACTTCCAATGTTAAGTTTCTCTGGCAGAACTCCAGCTAGAAAAGGAAGGCAGCACAGTAACGGCAGCAACGGGGACACGACAGACACCATGGCTTACCCTTTCTGCTCTGCTATAGACAGCATGTTTCTTTTCTTACTTTAAAACAGAGATAACTGTTCCCCTACTCTGCCACATCTTGCACATACATATCCATTATGTTATTATGGAGAGGATAAGCAAAACGTTTTTTTCTTCTTTTGTCTCTAATTAACAGTTATACCACATGCTTCTCCACTAACACAGGGCAATTAAAGAGAAGAACAGATCAAGCATAGACTGAAGCTGAACGAAGACAGTCTAGATCAAATAGTACTTTCAAAGTACGTACTATCATGCTTTCAAACACACATCTATTTAAGACCTCTTACAGTGATACTTATAAATTTAGACTTGGTTTCACAGTACATCTATAAGGGAGTTTTGAGCATTGGGTCATCTATGTTAGAAAGCCAAGAAAGAAAATTAGGCCAATTGCTTTTGCAGCTGATGTACCCTATTTGACAAGAGATTATACTACATCTCTCATTTCTCACCTTCACAAAGCACAACTGCAGACACCCACTATGAGCTGCAGGATCAATACATAGTTTCAGTGCACACACTGAAAGGCTGAAAGTAATGTAGACAAGAAGCCACTTGGATCAAATGCAAATGTGGTTCTTCAAGAGGAGAAGGTGAAAAAAAAACATTGTATTTTACTGCTGAAGGCTGTAAAGTCTTCCACAAAGGCACGTGAACAATTCCATGAAATAACAGGTCTAAAACACGTAAGACTGGGGGAAATTTAGCTCATTTTCAGTTGATAACTTCAATTTCCCGAAGCAAATAAATGACTTAGAGCTGACTAGACAAATTACACTGTACAAAAATGATGCCATTATACTCTAAAAGCCAAACACAGTTTACCCTTCTCAGTGAAAGCTTGCTTCCCACACCAGAAATTTAACTTCGAAACACTCCATGAAGTCAAGCCATGACTGTAGCAATTCAACTTCACAACTCATAACTATAAGGTATCTGCCAATTGAATCACATGCCTATCTTATCCTCCACTTGCAAAGTGATGGAATCATCACATTGGGAAAGTAAAAGAAAAAAAAAAAAACACCCAAAGGATAAGACACCAAAATATAAAATATTTTTATTCCCAGTATGAAAATACAACCTTAAAGCATATTTGACGTGCCATAGCAACGACCCTCCACTGCTCCCACACTTCCCCTGACTATCTAGACCCTGCAAATATGCCTATTCATATAATTAGATACAGAGCTCATCTAGATTCTCAAGTCCTCTATCCAAAAGTCTGTATAATCAACGTAATGCCTCCCTGCATCCAGGCAAGCCTGTTACAGATGGTTTTTAGGAGATACAGATTTTCTGCCCCACAACCATACTATTGCCTTGTCACTAGCGCTTCCATTGGGTGGGACAGATTTGTGTCATAAATGTTAAAATAAAAGGCTTTGGTTACAACACAGCACAGTTTCCAAACACCTAAAAAGATAGAAATTTCAGACAGCTCATCTTCATAATCACAATTCAGTACCTTCTTCAGCACAGCACGCGTCAACCGTGACTGGCCTCCCACTTCCCTACAAAATAAATACAATATTTTTTAATGTAACATCACTTTGTTTATCATATGAAGATCTTCATTTCTACCTAGTGCAGAAAATAACTTTCCCCGTATCTATGCTTTCTTTCCAACTCAGAATCATCCATGAGTAACTGCCACCACAAAATATACTTTATCAAAATATCGAACAGAGGTAGTCTGACTTCTGACTCTCATCTATCACTTCATTACAAGTTCCTTATCCCCTTTTCACTGATTTCATACAATACATACAGCAAGACTTGGTGAGAGAATACAAAAAAAAGGAACAACACTCATTTCAACAGCCAACTTTGCCATTTTGGCAAAAGACATTCCAAAAGAGCTACCTAGAGTAGGAATGCTCCCAGAAGAAGTCAAAACCACGCTTGCAGCTCACAGGAATCTAGTTTACCATCACAGGAACGGATTAGCAAAATCAGCCAACAGTAAATAGACAATTTCCAGGGCAATATCTGTGGACAAACACAACAAACTATAGAGTACCACCAAAATATTCTCCAGATTGTTTTGTGACAGATAACCATTTGTATACTGACACAAATGTGTACAAACCAAGCACATATTAGGCTACACAAAGACAACAAAACAGACTTAAGAACCGGAGACAGATGTATTTTATAACAAAAAAATTTTTACAACTTAAAAATCCAATTCCGATTTCCAAGCAATCACAAGCACATGCAGTCTAATTATCACACTTTCTAAGTGTTACATTGTTATATTGTGTTATAATTGTTATTAACATTTTACAGATCTTATTTTCCCCTGCTCTAGTGACTGGCTAACTATTATTTCCCATTCTTCATTTCCCAGAGGAAAAAACAATGAAGAACAAAATCAGGTTATCAAAACAGCTAACTAAGACACAGTAGATAAATGGAAAAAATATTTTAATACCTGAATACATCCATTCACAGAAGCTAGTAATTCCTCCCCCCCTAAAGCCTTGAATTTCTCCATTAAAAATTATTTTAGACACCTTTTCCATACACTAAATGAATGATTGTTTGTTTTTATTTTTGTTTGCTTTTGTTTTTAATGCAAAGAAAAGTAGCTTGGATAAAAAATACTAAATCACAATAAGGAGAAAGTCTATTGAAAACGTTAAAGACCTACTGAGTTAAGACAAAGCCTATCACAGATGATGTCAGATTTCATAAGCTGCCATCACTATGTGAATTGGTCTAAACTCTAGTCCCATTGTAGTAGCTACAAACTTATATTCTTATGTGACAGATTTTATAAGATAGTAGTAGGCTACTGTCAGTGTGCAAACATAACTTTTTCAATTCATTATATTTAATGTACTCCCTCTGGCTACAAAACAGGAATTTCAAATGGACTGAGATTTCTTTAAGTACACACTGAGATTGGGAGCAGTTAACTGAACAATGAAAACCTACTAAGTTTTAGGAAGACTTCACTATTTGATAAGATGCAAAGCAAGAAAAATCTATAAAAACTTGCAGCAAACATGCAGTTCTTTAGAAAATGCTCATAAGTAGCTGCAGTAAAAACAAAGACGTAAAACAGTCATCTTCTGCCACAGTGCTTATGAATCCTTCATATTAATATATCTCAGGAATGAAAAAAAGAAAGGCTGCATTTAAAGCAAACAGCTAGCTGAAGGTAGCAATTATACCTTCGCTCTCCAATGTTAATAAAAGGCCACACTGATCCAGTTTCAGATGCTATGATTCAAATCTTACTTTCCATTAACACCAGCCAAGCTGAAAGAAAGAAGCAGAACATCTGAAAATAACAGACGACAAAAAGCAGGGCTAACATCACAGCAAGGGCTGCACTGCTCATTGGTCACAGGCAACTCTGGCTACCTCAGGAAAATAAGTTAAGGGGCACTTTTCCCTTCTAGTCTGCATTGCTTATGAAAGTTACAAACATACAGCTGGGATTCTTTTTTTTTTTTTTCTTTTTTGCTCATTTGTTCTGTCATTTCTTTTTCAAGGCTCTGAAATTCCCTAATGGTTTCTGAATTTTCCCACAGTGTAACACATGCGGCAGAAGTTCTTCTGACCGCAAAACTAAGATGCATGCCATTCCTACTTTAGCCCCATTCTGCAAAAGTTAAGATCTTACTCAGCCTTTTCTACTTGTCACTTACCTAGATGTCAGTAACCGAGTACCCATGCCAAGACTTATGTAACATGGGGATGATTGCGTGTTCTGTCCCAAGTTGCTGGGGCATACTAATTACTGTTTCCCATTTGCAGCACAACACTGATACTGGAAGGACATGTCGGCTTTCCAGTCTGCAAAAAGAAATCAAGACGTAATCTTCCTGGATTTTCTTTTCCCTCTTTTCTTTTTAGCTTTATGGCTATGAGACTGGACCAGAAACAAGCTTTCTTCACAGGTTTCGCCTGTGTAAGCGTCCCAACACCTAAGATTTAGTGTGATTTTAGTGAACACTGCTTGAATGTTACCTAAGCACACAAACTCTGAAAAGACGAAGTAGAGCATGAATAAAACACAAACTAGCGAGAGTGTCAGCAACCCGGGGATAGACATGGGAGAGCCTTGAACACAAGTCTGTTTGTCAGGTAGCCAAAATGCAGATTAAAGAGTGCACAGCAACATCTACTGAAGCAAGCTGTACTACGGCAAGCATAACATAAGCTCAGGGAGAAAAGTAGAAGGGAATAACATCAAAAACAATAAAAAGGGCAACAGGATTAACTTTACATCTTCTAACTTCAGTTCGCTGGCTTTGTCAAGATAGAGCCCAGATCTACAACACCATTGCAAAGTGAAAACTAAATCCATTTATACTCCATGCATTTTAATATCCAGTTTCCTCACCAGATACCAAACCATGGTTGTTCCTACGTATTTTGGAAGAATATGGTATCCATCATCAGGCTTTGAACTCTATTTTGACACAACTTCACCTGGCTGTATGGAACAAATACATTTCTTGAGTCAATTATTTTCAGCCAAGATTCAGAACATTTGAAAAGATCAGACATGAAAAAAAAATTTAAGGAGGGAGGAATCTAGTATTAGGAGCCATGAACACAATTCCTCTATAGTCTTTTGACACAAACAAATGGACAAAACAAATGAAGTACTTCTCTTTTTAGTAAAAAAGGAACCTAACCTTTCTAGCTTCTAGAAAGAAGAACTTTGGTACATTACAGAATACAAACAAGCACATGTAATGAAACAAGTGGCTGGTGTTTCCGGTACATAGGGCTGTTGGAAGAAAGAATGAGTAGGACAGAATAGGGATAACCAGCTTCCCATTTGCTAAAGTGGGAAGTGGAAAGAATAAGCACTTAGACACAACACTTGTGCTTCACAGATTAAACATCTCATTTCATAACTGCCTTCCTATCCAGTTCTTTTATGTAAGAAAAGTGACATCTCGATACCTCTGACATATGCCTCTTTCCTGCAGGAAAAAAAAAAAAAAAAACACACAACAACAAAAAACACACACACACACACAAAAAAACAACACAACTAAGCTTTCTTCACAGTGTATCAGTTGTCAAGCTGTCAAGATGCCTAACATTCACATCACTGCTGCATCACTACTGTTGCCCTTTTTAACGTCTGAAAGCATTTGTCAGAAATTTTCTGTCAAATTAAAATATGGAAAAGAAAATAGCAGAAATGATTGTGAAAGAAGATTCCCAGTTAGAGAATGAAAAAGTCAGTCACGAGCAAAATATAAGATTCTCTCTCCAAGTACTGGCATGGACAATTATAATACCTAGAATAAAGACAAATTATTCATATACCCAATGTGTCAGAATGATAAATTGCAAAGCAGAAGATAATTCCAAGCATGAGACAACTGCACAGCCAATCAGTTGACTGAAACATGCAAAAAAAAATTTGGAAAAAAAAAATGCTAGTCTTTCTCTCACACTGCACCTACTGAAAATAGCCTAGTGCAGTATTTGGATCACAGATTTTTTTTCGAGATGGTGCTCATGTTTAGGATTTGAACGGGTAACCTGAAGACAGGGAGGAATACATGCAATAAGCTCTTCTCACCATGGATACACACAAGTGTGACTCCAAATATAGACAACTGTTATTGGAAAAAAAAAAAAAATCAAAAGCTGTTGTCTGTAGTTGCTAGTACCTTCTTCCAACACAAAGTACTGTATCTGCAAAACAGGTACTGAATTTGCACCTCAGCTGTTTAGGTTAAGAGTATTAATGTGTCATTGATTTCTTTTTGTCAGTCTGCCAGGCTACAAGAACTTTATGAACAGACCAAGAGACTGTGCCTCAACCTGCGCTATGTAGGTAGTCAACTCCAGCAGATAGTAGGGTGGACACAGCTGGGGATGGCAACCTCTCAAATCTCAGCATGAGCCTGGTGGTTGCATACTAGATGTTTTTCCACATTAGTTCTTAGTACTTGTTCTTGAAAAGCCCAAAGTAGTAGAAACACAGATAAGTAGTACATACAAAATAAAGCTTTATTCCAGAGCTTACAAAACAGATAACAAATTTAAAGCACTAAATTAGTAAGTCCAACTCAATATTATTCCAGCAGGCAAACCTGAGATAGATACCTTAATGCTCATCCAGACAACAGATGGAGATGAGACAAGAAATCCAACAGGGAATGAAATCTCTCTGCAGCCAAACAAGTACTAATTTCAAGGAAATCCCTGTCTGTGCTTAGAAATGTTATAAATGTGTTGCTAAAAATTCAAAGCCATCCCACAGTGCCAGATTCCATTAACCAAGCTTGTGGTTTAATACCAAAATACTGAGTAAAGCAGAATGGGAAGGGAAACTGAAAGAGTAGAATCAGCCTAATACAAATAATCAACATTAAAAAAAAAAAAAGTCAATTTTCTTCAGCCTTCAGGTTCTGCTGCTGGGTTCACAGGCACCAGGGACACCATCAGGCCCAGATGCATCAGTAGTGGGTGCTGAATGTAGAGAAATACCGAGAGCTTGCTGGACTTTGTAAAGGGAACCACACGAAGAACATTAAATCAATGTAAAAGCCCAGGGATGTTCCTCATGGCTCCATCAAACTGGAGCTATCCTAGATCAGTTTTATTTTAAAGGGTCCTTGTCTCACAAATTCCAACATTAGGATGGTGCTGGTAAAGAAAGTACCTACATCTCCCAGACATGCTGCCTTGGCCAACACCACGTGAATGGATTCTATCTGTGCACCGAAGGAACTGCCTGTGAAGGAACAAGAATTCTCATCAGACCCCTGTCTCAAAGATTCATTACAATAATTTTCCTTATAAAAACACACAGCGAAGAAAAACAGGACCTAAACAATTAAAATCACGGAAAAGCTGAAAAACAAACAAAAAAGCATTACCAAGAGTACTCTAACTTTCCTCTGGCCAGTAATAACAATTCAGCTTTTAAGGCTCAAACACTGCCTCAGCAGGTCTGTCTGGACATGCCAAAGTTCACGTGCATGAGATCACACAAAACTTAGAGACAGCCCTTAAGAGGCACAAGCACTCTGTACATTCTTGTGATTGGGGTTACTGAGAAATTACAGCACATTAAACATCAGCAAAACTAACATTAATTCACATGATTAAAAAACAAACTTGAAAATTTATTTTTTTTCTGAACATTCTAAGTTTCCAGTGTAAAGGGAAAAATCATCCGATAACTAATAAATTTGGGGTTGCCTTTTTATGGGGAGGAGTTATCTGTTTACCAGATTGGTGTCATTCTTTGTCATACACAATTTGTCCCTCACAACACAGAGATTACTTGAGGGACAAGACACTTAATAGGTTGCCCTGGCCTTGTATGCCAGCAGGGATTGGCCAATTCTAATATAACACAGAGATGCTAACAGATGCAATTATAGTATCTCTGTAATGCATTATGTGTCCTTCTCTGCACCTCCTCATTAGACTCTGGAAAGCAAGAAAAGCAATGACAGAATCAGTGCCTCAGAAACTGGGCACCATTTCTCAGTGCAACTGCTTTTGTCTGTCTCTGTACCACATCAGCAGCCAGCAGACATTTAGCTTAATTATTTCCGCTGCATTTACAGTACCAGAAATGAATACTCCAAGTACAGAGAAAGCAGTGAGCCCTTTCTCACAGAAGACATGCTTGGTGCAAACAACAGAAAGAACAGTGGTAGATTTGTTCCATTTGTTTTACCTGAAAGCATTTCAACATTGTTCTGGCACCTAGGCTTACCTATGAACCGTCTAACTAGGCATTATCCTCATTTCCAGAGCAGATTTTCCTAGAGTTTGTCCTAATTGTTCCTTTAGTTTATTACTAGAAAAAAAATCCTACATAAATCGCATACCTCAGGTCTTGCCTTGCAGGTTACTCAATTTTCAAACATTTCTGTTGAAGAAGTTGATGCAGCCATCCTACTTCTATGTCTAATGCCTACTGTTTCTTTACCTACCTCTTCCTGTCAGCTCCCACTGTTTAAACTTGTAACAAACTGCTTCCTTTCCATGAACCTCAACAGAAGAATACCAAACCACAGCTTCCAGATTTATCATCATACCACCATGCACTCCCCTTAACATGTTAACAGTGGTACAAGAATATAGCAAGAATTACTGCAAGTCTGTTCTACTGTAGTGAAATACTTAATTTAGCTCCAGTATGACTACTGGACTCAAAGACTTTTGGAAGGGGAAGGAAAAATGCAAAGAAAATCCTCAGACAAGGACAAATCCCACAGTCTGTCTAATGCAGCATTCAATTTGGGAAAAGAAAGGTCTCAGAAGGTGTTAACAACCAAATAATACAGCACTTCAGGATAGTTCTAACTTACACAGCATAGGCCAAAAGGAAGACAAGAAGCAATGAGAGAGGTTCTGGCTCTGAAAACTTGCACAGGGCCAAGTGAAGAGAGGGGCTTAAATATCAGGAACCAGACTTTTAGCAAGATTTAATTTAGTACAAGTGGCAAAACAGAGCGGGGCTGGGGGCGGGAGGGTGAGAATGCACACCTAAATCATGAGAGAAGCCTCCCAGCCTAAAGCAAACAAAACTGTGGGGAAAAGAATAAGATCAAACAGCCATAGCACCTGACCAATTCAGAGGAGCTCATTTACACACTTAGATACTAAGTTAAGTGTTCCCAAATGGCCCTCTTCTAAATGGAATGCATGAAATCTGGTATTTGCTCTCTTTCATTATTGTTTTCATAACATTACTTAAAATGCACCCTTTGCAGGAAAAAAAAGACGTTTGATAAAAAAAAAAAAGTATTTTATTAAAATTAACCTCAAACATGTTAACAGAGAAACTGAATGGAGCACATTGTCCTACATGTGAATCATAGATTTACTCAAAAAAGACTAATATTTCAGAAAAAACTTAGTTCAACCCCCCCCCCAAGAAGAGGGTTATCCCCTCCCCAGCCACTCACTCACTGTGAGTTGAGTAAGTTTCTTTACAGTCCCACCTGACTCTACTCCATCTGTCAGGACAGAGGACTTTCATCCCTTCACTGAGACAGATGAGAACATAAAAATAATCTTCCAAACATTTATTCTGTAGTTAACAAAAACATGTTTTAAGCTATTCCTTATTCCTACTAAGAAACGAAAGTTCTAATTTTTCTAGACGGCAATTCCAAAGGAGCATAAGCAAAGATACGACTAAAAGCATCAATGGAAACACAGGAAAGATACTGGAGATCTATTTCGACTCCAGTTGTAAGCATGAAGGTCATCAGCTGTCTAGAACTACTTCTTTGTGTGTACTGGCAAAACATGACAATACTTACAGCACTGACTCTCACTCAGAGCCATGAGCAATGATTAAGATTTAAAATTTGCTCTTGTACAAGAAACACATTAACAAGATTTGATGAAAGTAAAATGTAGCCCTCACAAGCAAAACTTCAAGTACAACAACAGCTAGAAGCCACATAACTTTGTAGTGTGGAAAATCAGTCCAAGAGCTCTGAACTACCTCTCATTAGTAAGGCATAAGGCAGAGGGAAAGACAGTGCAAAGCAAGAGGCAAGAAAATTAAAACATAAAATGTTGAGCTAAGACTGAATTCATAGAAGACTACTAACAGTAAACAATTCCATCCACCTGCGGAACATCCACAGTGCTGAAGAGCAATCTACCAGCATATTTCCCACTTGCACTGTTACACTTCAGGCCATATACAACTGATTCAGACCATTCCTTTCGGATATCTTCTGTTTTATTGAATTTCACCCAAGAGAAAAGCAATTTGCAGAAGCTATCTATCTTGAGTATACATTACAGATGCACCTAAAGGAAACATAAAAGGCAAATAATACACAACAAGAAAAGAAATTTCTTCACAGACTTAACTGCCATTTCTACATCAAATTACTACAGGGAGGACAGTAGAACAGTAGGACAACTCTCATGGAGAGCTGTTACCAAAAGAAGAAACCACCACCAGAAAATAAAAAAACATGCTTCTTTCTTATTTCATTTCAAGAAGGTAACAAAAATAACAAAAGGAAACAAATCCTAGCCACACAAATGAATTAAGAAATACTAGTGTTTAGATCCCAGACACTGTAGTTCTCTCCTTTATTTTTCTTAACATGGTTTATAGATTTATTCAGAAGAGGAATGTGGAGAGAGATCTTTCTCTTACCCTCATTTCTCAGTTTTGTATTGCCATTCTTGTATTGTCCATATTCTCCAACTGCAGAATACTACTGCATATGATGGCTGAGAACACTAACACAACCTCCTCTAAAAAAACAACCAAAAAAAACGTGTAAATGGTATTCTTGAAGCTCATACCTTCTTTCTGACAGTCTTCTCTATTCTATCACTGCATACACCATGGAAAACATTTTAGTTAATGTGAAATCAAAGGCCACAGAATTTCAAAGTATAAACCACTCTGCAGAACTTAAAGAATTACTTTTGAAAGTGTGGAATTCAAACTGAACTGCAAGTTATTTGAGAAATATTGAGACACAGCAATCTTAGAAGTTAAATTTAGAAAGAAATAATTGTCATTAATTATCAAATGAAGACAGGCAGTTACAGAGATCTGCTAGCTTAGTTTAAATATGTTATCATAGCAAATGCCAACACAATTGGTAGGATACAGTTATCTGTTAGCAGACTTTAATGCACAGAAGTAATAAATGCCTTCTCATCCAACAGTCATTATATGCATCATGTAATAGTTCAGTCTCCAAAGCTAAGATTCATCTGACCCACTCCAACTGGCGACTACAGATGCTCTGAAATCACTGGAAGTAACCTGAACCTTACTCAGAAGCTGCAAGCAAACTTCACTCACTCCAGAGTACAAATTTCCATCAACTCCAGCAGGGATTAAAGCACTGCTTCCACAGCTTGCTCTCATTTAATTTACTCATTAGGATAACATGGGAGGATTTGCCTATTCCATCTTTTCACATAAGGAACTAATGGAGAAAGCACTTCAATGTCTTAACTGTCACAGCTGTGGAAAGTTTATGTAGGTGCAGCTCTCCTCCTTGAGCAGAAGCGATCCTAACTCCACTGGGCACAATCGCTTCAAACCTAGTAGAAGAGGGACAGGTGGCTACATGTGTCCTACTGCTGCTCCCAGTATCTGCCGACGACAGTCCCGAACTTCCCAAGCCTTGAACCTATCCTGTGGGCATAATCTGATGACTACTAAAGCATGCTGGCACTACTGAGTACAGAAACCTGTCTGTAGCAGAACAAACATATTCTATGTTATGTGTACACAGCATTCTTGTTCTCTACCAAATCAATCACACCAGCCTGTGTGATGAGGTGCATCTAACATCCCTATCTTCATAATAAACATAATAAACTATTGTTGTTTATATGAGAAGACCAGGAGATCAGTTTTCAGAACTCAAACTTTACAAAAGTATGTACAATTTGCATGTACGCATCTTCTCTCATATCTCCCTACTGCATGCTTCTAGCTAGCATCACACTAGTGAGGAAGAAACAAAAAGGAGAGGAAGAGCAATTGCTACAACAGCAATGTATAGGGAAGCAGAAAGACTTCCTACACTTACCATGCACTGGTAGCAGCTGAGTGAGCGTTAAGTAATTTCGCACTGGAAGCTGCAATTCTCACTTCCATTCCCAACCACAAGACTATTTTTGCTTCCAGAAGCTCATGACCAACACTTCTAACAACCATGTGGTCAAGATTTAAAAACAAAACAAAAACATGTACCAGTCTGTTTGACATACATGTAAGACAACCAGTTTACAGAAGGAAGAGACTGCATTTCTGACAAACAATTCTTACTGACTAAAATAGAGAAAGGGGAAGAAAAAAAAAAAATACGAGGAATTTTAGTTACATCAACGGCATACTAACTTCAGTCAGAAAACACTCAAACATTAACTGCCCTAAAGACAGCACCCTACATTAAGATAGACAGCAACTATTACAAAGATACTATAAGGTTTTATTGAGGTTTTGCCCACCATTAATACGTTAGCTGCTGAAAACATGCCATTTCTTTTTTGTACAAGTGTACAAATGTGGAGTCCAGAGAACAGGGTACTGGACTACACATTTAAGACTTACTAACTTTCCATCTGACCCCATGGCATGTCTATGGTTAGACACTTTTCCTCTTTTTCTCTTGCCCTCTCTCCCTTCCTGGGTCACTCTTTGACGCATCTCATTTCCCTCCAAACATGTGTAGCCAGTCTCTCCAGACAGAAAAATTGTTTTATGAACCAATCTTTTTAACCAAGAACAGCTGCAACATTTATCTGTTGAGAAATCTCCACCTCTTACTTCATGACAGTTGCAAGGTCTCAACAAGTGCATATGAATTGAGAAAGAAAGGTCTTATCTAAAGAATTCCCCAGCACAAGGTGGAATCTCATATTCTGCTTTTCCCTACCTTTAGCCAATGGTTACATTACAAATGCCCTGCAATGTTATTTCAATTACACAGTTCATTACCTTTCTAAACTGCCATTAGTAAAGGACATACACCTTAGTAGTCCTCTATCCAATTATCACAGCACTGCAGCATAGATAATAATTTTGAAGAGACGCATAAAAGTTCAAGATACAGTTCCAGAAACTCAGATTTGCCTCCTGCCCTTTTTTGACCGGAAAGTTTTAGAAAACCTCAACCTCTAGCTTAAGAGAGGGTGGCACCCAAGTAAAAGATGAGCATTTCATTAACTGCTGCATTTGCCACAGCATTTTGCTGAAGAAACATCTGTGATGCGTTTTAAAAGTTCCGTGCCAGGAAACTAGAAAGAAGAGCATGTCTATGATTCATTTTCTCTTTTATCCCAATTCAGAACACCATGAGACAAAATCTGAACGTGAACTTTTTTTTTTTTTCATATAAGACAGGCACATAAGAACGCAGAATAATTCAGGTCAAAAAGGATCTTAAAACTCAGAACTCAAGTTCTACTCCAAAAAGCCACTGACAACTCCAAGTTTAAGGGTTTTGTTAATAAAGCAAAATTATGCATTCTTGTTCAGACAGAGAACAAAGCCTTTACATTCCTGAATGCTGCAAAGTACAACCTGCCCTGCTAGCCTTTTGTTTCCCTTGATAATCTAAACTGCTCAGTCTTTCTGCCTAATGAACCACTCAGAATCAGAGGACCGCCCACACTGGGTCATCCATGCCTTCCCTGGTGCACTCCACTGTTGGAATGCAATTCCACTCCTCTAAAATGCTGCTGATGGGAAGAGCTCAGCTGCCCCCTTTGTCCCTAAGAAATTAGAAGAGTTGTTAATCATAGGAGAGTTTTTTCCTCTGAGAAAATGCCTTGTTATTACCCAATAACATGAGGAGAAACACAAGCACAAGGAGTGTCACCAACTTGCCCAAAATTACAAGTCTACAGAAACAGACACTGAATACAGATCTTTGAACGTCTGCATTAATTGTTGGTATATTCTTTTTCTGGGCATACCTTCTGAGTTAGATTTCAACTGGTTTCTAGTTTAGAAAATGACTCACACCTCCACCTCCTTATATAATGTCAGAAATATTTTCTATTACCTTTGTTTTTACCAGATGTTGCTTTAGGACACAAACCCTCAAGCAAGTACCAAACAGATGAGTCTCCTATTCCCTGGCAGTGCTGGAAAAAATATTTCCAGTATTAAAATATCGCTGGTTAAAGATGCTGCTCCTGTCCATCCTACCACGTAGGGCAGGCTACCCTTCAGAGAGGAGCACAGTATACAGAAATGTGCGCGAATCTGTTAAGGGTGAGTTGTCAACATTTCCAGCATCCCCTGCAAACCCAACGCACAAAGCCTTTGAGCAAAAGATCAGCAAGCCTCCACAAGGAAGATCTAGCAAGTCCAAACGTTTCAACCTCTTCATATTGTAGATATTTAGAAACCTTATTATGCAAAACAAAATTTTAAAATTTTCTTTGGATCTCAAACTCTTCCTGTCTCAGAACTATTTATTCCACCAGCTTATTGGAGCAGCCACAAACAACCAAACACGGAACAAGTACTAAAGGCATCATCTTTCCACACTGATCCTATGATTGTCATGGAGTCAATGTTTGAATTAAATACATATATAATCAACATTACAGCTCTTGAACAGAAGTAAAAACATTACAATTGTTATTCAGATCCTAGAACACTTGAGAAACTCCCCATGCATGTCATGCACATCTTTACATCTATTTCAATTTTAACTGAAAGGACAAAAACCACCTATGAAAAAGAATCGAGTTTAAACATTTGACAAATTAGGCCAAAAAACAACAGAACAATGTAATCTGTGCCTTCAGTATCAAAAGATCAAAGAGGATGAAATTAGTTCCCCTCTATTCACATAAAACATGGCCTATTAACAGTTCACATGATGCTTTGACTACGGAGAATTTAGTCACCCTTATTACAAAAAACACAGGTCATCAATTCACATCATTATATAGGAAGAATTAAACTTCTCATTAAAACCGAGCAAAAAAAAAAATAAATTAAGCATTCCTACAAAATGCATAAAGCTGGATTATGATTATTTAAGAAGTGCGCTGGGTTTACAGAGCTTTATCTACAGGACATACCACAATAAGCTTGCTCCTTTGTTTTGGAAAATATGTGTCCAGGCAGTAGTCATGCAGGAGTGATGCTTAGCAAGTATTAAACTCATCTCCTTAAGACTGATTACTTAAATCACACTGACCTCCCCACACCCTATGGAGCAGTGAGATTTGTGGTAACTTAAAACTCCCAAGGTCCTTTAAGGTGATGAACAGTCTTCATTGAAAATGTAACACTGCCAGACACTCAACAATTCTTGTATTTAGTCTCTGACCACAGAGACAAGGAGAGGAATAAGTTTCTGGTGAAACTTTTCACATAACCTAGCAGAACATACCATAAATCTATTTCAAACTTTCTCCCTCACCATGAGGATATTTCAGCATCTACAGGCAACTAGAACCCTTCACATGCAGTCAGCTCTAGCTCCACCACTGTTTTAATCCATCGCCCACATTCCAGGTTGCCACACGGCTCTGTAAGACAGACCTAAAAAGCCACAACACACTTTTTCCTTTCAGTTTATTGTTAGTTAGACATACAGAGATGAGAGCCAGCACAATCCGTAACTTACAAATAGAGTTAATTATCACCTCTTCCACATCTGCGTGTTCAAGAGAAGTACCACTCAGCATCCAAAGGCTGAGACAACACCGTAGGCACAATTGTTTGTGGAAGCATTAACTTCATGCACACCTCCTGAAATTAAGAATCTAGGCACGGAGGAAGCCTCTGGCAGTTATTGATATACGGCTTCTCTCCTCTGAATGGTAACTTACAAAAAGCTAGGTCTTGATTGAGCTGTAAAGATTTTCACTGCCCACACATCAACATCAACACCGGCGCAGTCTCAGTCAGTCTGACTGAGCACATTATAATTACAGGGGAAAGACCCAAGTCCGGTGATGCAATCTCCCATGAAGGACACAAGACAGTACAACAGACAAGGTGGCTTCAAACCTATCTGTCACGGTTCAACCTGATCTGGCCTAGTTCCATGATAGGGGGATGATGGGATCCACAGTCCCACATCTCAGGAAAAGGAGAAGGGAAAAAGGTTCTACAAGGAGAATCCCTGTCATGCTTTGATATTGTTCCTAACATGAGGGACAATTCTGTAGTGGAACAAAATACACAACTCCAAAATGAATTCCTTTTAATGGCAGAACACGCTATCTGCCCACAAAGCAAGACAATCACTTCAAAGATCTGACTTCAGAAACCTTAATGAAATATTTAAGGAAAACCTAACTAAGCAGTTCTGCTACTTTCATTCCACCTTCACTACATGTTTGAAGAAGATAAAACTACTGTTACTTTCAGGGTTCAACTTCTGTTTAATACCAGCACACAGAGAGAACAGGCAAAACCAAATGACGAGAGCTTCAGTTTTAAAACTGTTTCTATAACAGGATCACAGAAAACCCTCAAATCCCTTACATGTAGTATTCACACCTTTAGTGGTAAAGATTCAGGGGGGAAAAAAAAATACTCAGAACAGCTGCTGCATTTTACCAAGCTCTTCCAACAGAACTGTTGTTGAAGTATGCTCAGAATACCAGGACTCCTATAAGGAGGCATATGATGATTTCTCTGGCCTTTATGAATCCTGACTGCATGAAGGAAAGTAATCAATTCATTATGTGGAAGCCTGCAAAGAAAGCGCAGCCCTGCTCCTTCACACTGTTTAGCCTCCCATTTACAAGGATAACTAGGTGCAACATGCATTAACTAGTTAATTGCAGGGGGTTGCTTTTCCAGAAATGCAGATTACGGCACAAAGTCTATTTCAAGTATTGGAAAGTTCGCATCCTCTGAGATTTAAACAGAAGATGAGTGGGGAGAACCATGTACCTCACCCACCAGGACATTCAATTTTCATTTCTTTGGAAAGAATCCAAGCAAATACACCGTTAAATCCTTTGATCCATCCTGAACAGTAATGATAGAATGTATTTTAATCCAACACCTCCAATCCATTTTAGAAGAACAAAACAGAAAGCTGACTTCAGAATGGATTTGTAAGTAATAATCCCTTTAAAGATTAATATGTATACTGCTAGAGCAACAAAATCAAACAGATATCAGCAAGAACTACACCTATTAAAGATGGGTATTTTAAAACTTTCCACTGTCAGACTCACAGACCTATGGTCCAACTCTAAGGGACTCATTTACCAAACAAAATGTATTTATTAAAAACAAAACAAAACAAACAAACAACAAAAAGAACAGCAACCAAATGTAAACCAAAAAACAGTAGCACGCCTTGTTTTAAAAACTAAACCACTTATTTCACTGGAGCAACAGTGATCTAGAGGGTAGTTTGAGTATTGCTGTTGTTTTATTATTTTGTTGGTTGTCTTTTTAAAAATCGGCCTCCTTATTTCAGCATCTCCAGTCTGTCTCTTATAATTCAAAGATGTATAATCTTCTGCAGGACACAGAAATCCCATAAACCACCTCCATCAAAAAGAAATAATAAACAAATAACCCAAACTGCTCAAAAATACATAAAAGCTATAATAAAAAGATTACATTATTGATCTGGGATGATGTCTGTCATGCTCCTGCCAGAAGCTAACTTCCATAGCCATATTACAAATCCCCTATAAACTCTGGTGTGTAATGGAAAGCCTCAAAGGCTGTTAGATACAACAGTGCTAGCAGAGTTGTAATAAACAACCAAAATGGCATTTCTAATGACAGTTAAAAATAAATAAATTACATGTAATAAAGGTATTTATCCTGGAAGACCGTAGCCCTGGGGTTGTACCCTAAACTGCCATTTTCAACAGCACAGTAGCTGGAAACAACAAATAGAAGTAATTAGCACTCAGAGAGTCCAGGAGCTATTTTACACAACAGCCCTAAGGTGGTATATTAAAAAGAGATGAGGAAACATGTTATAGACTTGATCCTAAGCTGTTACTCCTGAACATTCTGGGTTTGAACATGTGGCAGGACTGGTTTACGAGGCACAAGATCTCCGAGTTTGTTCTGGAAGCAGATATTTTCCCTCCAGCCTTCAATATTAAACATTACTTGCCTCTGTCCATAATCACACATAAGCCTATCCCAACATCATGTCTCCCAGTTCCAATGCAAAAGTCTCATCTGCCCCTCCTCAGACCGTACCAACACTGCACGGAAGCACACCACAGCAAAAATCACAGCCTACTGCTCTGTGATAGCAAGAATTCAATCTCAACAAAAAGCAAGTCATATGGCACAGCCCTGCTAGAAAGGACCCCTCCCTGCTGCTTCTCCACTGTGCTTTGCTGGGACAAAAGCAGTATCTCTGGCAGGAGCTACTGAGCAAATCCCTCACCTCACTGGTCCTGTGTGCAGGGCTACTGGACAAACCCTTACCCACTCCAGGACCAAAGCCATGAGGTCTCAGAACCAGCTCCAGCACAGGTTCCAGCACCATGCTGTACAAGCACTCAACTACACACTGGATGTATACAGGCATGGCTGACTTCAAAGGTTTCATCCATCTTTCCATATAAGAACAAGAAAGAAAAAAAAAAATAAAAAAAAAGAAAGTAGCTTTTAAAATCAGCACAAAAAATCATAGACCACCACAGGTTTGAAGGGATCCACGAAGTCCAACTACTGGCTCCAGACAGGGCCACCCAAAGATTAACTGTGTGTGTGAGAGTGTTGTTCAAACGCTTCTTGAACTCCAGCAGCTTGAGGCCATGACCACTGCCCTGGGGAGCCCCTTCCAGTGCCCAATTACCCTCTTGGCTACACTACCTTTCTCTTCAAGAAAAAAAAAAAAAAATCTTCAGAATTCGTTTGCAGTTGGCTAACTTTCTCCAGTGTAAACCTGAGATTCAATACCCGGGGTAAGCTGGTTAAATCAAGCCCCCTACCTTAGCTCAAATTCAAATAACCTATTTAAATCTTGGTTTGTGTTTTACTTTCTAGAACCTTTCCTAGAAGGAAATACACACTCTCTCTGGCTAGAACACTGTCTTATTTTTACTCATTAGGAAGCTGCTCTATGCACATTTTTTTTAATTGTACTATTTATAAATTACTTACATAAGCATCCTTTTTCTGAATTTGAAAATTCATCCTTTCTTGAACATTTCACATGTATTAGCTGCAAAATGTTTTATAAATAGGACAAAGGAATTTGTACAAATATTGAGATACTATAAAAGATAACAAACTCAAAAAAAATCTGAATGTGTTCAAAGAGAACTGATTTAGAAACATAGGTATATTAAACTCATTACAGGGGATGTTATCCATTGGAATGGATTGGTATAAGCTCTTCAGAATGCACAGGCACGGAAGGAAGGGTGATGGTATGGCTCTCTATGTTAGACAGTGTTTCGATGCTGTTGAGCTTGGGCGTGGAAATAAGGTTGAATCTCTATGGGTAAGGATCAGGGGGAGGGCCAACAAGGCCGACATCCTAGTGGGAAGCCTGCTACATACCACCTAACCAGGATGAAAAGACAGATGAGGCTTTCTACAAACAGCTGGCAGAAGTTGTATGATCACCAGCCCCTGTTCCCATGGGGGACTTCAGCTTTCCTGATATATGCTAGAAACACAATACAGCACAGAAGCAGCAGTCTGGGAGGTTTCTATAGTGTGCGGAAGATCACTTCCCAGCAGCTGGTAAGAAAGCCTATCAGGGGAGATGCCCCACAAGACCTGCTGTTCACAGAGAAGGACAGATGGGAGATGTGGAGGTCAGGAGCTGTCTTGGATAGAGTGAACACAAAACGGTAGTTCTCAATTCTTGGTGAAGTCTGGAGGGAGGTCAGTAAAACTGCTATCTTAGACTTCCAGAGGGTAGACTTTGGGTTGTTCAGGACTCCGGTAGGAAGAGTCCCTTGGGATTCAGCCCTGAAGGGTAAAGGGGTCCAGAAAGGCTGGCTGCTCCTAAAGAAGGAAGTCTTAAAGTTGCAGGAGCAGGCTATCCCGTTGTGCCGCAGGATGAGTTGCAGGGGAAGAAGACCAGCATGGATAAAAAGCAAGCTCTTTGCGAGGCTCTAGGAGAAAAAAGAGAATCTACTTTCTGTAGATAAAGGGATGGGCAACACAGGGAGAGTACAAAGAAGTTGTTATGACATGTGGAGAGAAAATTAGAAAGGCAAAAGCCCAGACTGAACTCAACTTGGCCGGTGGGGTGAAAGAGAACAAAAAACTTTTTTACAAATACATTTACAGTAAGAGGATGGCTAAGGAAAATCTCCATCCTTTACTGGATGTGGTGGGGAACGTGATTACTGAGGATAACAAAAAGGCTGAGGTCCTCAATGCCTTCTTTGCATCTGTCTTTAAAAGTCCAACCAGTTATCCTCAGGGCACTCCGCTCTCTGACCTGGAAGCCTCGGTTGGGGAGCAAAACAAACCCCCCACAATTCAGACAGAAACAGAGACCTACTAGTCCACCTGCATGGCCACATGTTCATGGGGCCAGATAGAATCCAACCAAGGGTGCAGGTGGAAGTGATAGCCAAGCTACCTGACCATCAGCATTCCCAGTCAACTGGAGAGGTCCCAGGGAACTGGAGGCTCGCCAGCATGACTCCCATCTACAAGAATGGTCGTAAGGAGGATCTGGGGAACTACAGGCCCATCAACCTAACTTGAGTGCCAGGTAAGGTTATGGAGCAGACCATCTCAAGGGAGATCATGTGGCATGTGCAAGAAACCAGGAGATCAGGCCTAGCCAGCATGGGATCATGAAGAGCAAGTCCTGCTTAACCAACATGTTATAGAGTGACATGCCTGCTGGATGAGGGAAAAACTGCTGACATAGTCTACCTAAACTTCAATGAAGCCTTCCACACTGTCTCCTACAGTACTCTCCTGGAGAAGCTGACAGCTTCAGGTTGTGTTGAGGTGCAGGTTGGCCTCTTCTCCCATGTAACCAGCAATAGGACTAGAAGGAATGGCTTCAGATCCCAGTGGGGGAGATTCAGATTGGATATCAGAAAATAGTTCTCCAAGAGAATGGTCAGGCACTAGAACAGGCTGCCCAGGGATGTGGTGGAATCACCGACTCCTGGAAGAGCTCAAAGAAACATTCAGATGTTGTCCACTAAACCACGTCCCTCAGTACAACATTGGTGATTGGTAGACAATTGGACTGGATGATCTTTGAGGTCTTTTCCAACCTTGTCGATTCTGCAATTTTATCTGTAAGGTAGTGAATCTGGCAGCTTGTATACGCCCCTCAAGCTCTCAGAAGAAAAGTGATTTACTGACCTTCTTAGTACTCAAAGTTCAAGAGAAAATAAAGCTTTCCAGCTTTTCTCGTCCCTCACCTTTGACTAGACTGATCACTGAGGCAACTCCAGGAACAAACAGGAACGAAGAATATATTTTCTTTCTACATCCAAATTACTCCTGTCAAACTAGCTGAGCAAAACCCTCAGCAGATCCTTCCACCTACTCAGTGGTTACATTTTCTTCAGAGTTTCAGAAGCAAATGTATCCTTTTTGAATATTATAATTTAATTAACATTACCACCATACTATGCAAAGGTCTGATTTTAATACTTTCAAGTCCTAAATAATTTCAGTTCTCCTCAATTTTTATTTTAACCCAGTTTGCTTTCCAAACATCTGTTTTGCTCTCCTTAACCCTTTTGCCCACATTTTCCCACTCAAGTCTTCACGTTCCCATCCTATTTTCACAACGTCCATAAACACTTTGTATATGCCACCTCACTTCCCCTTCCCTCAGGAAGGTCTGAGACCTACTTATTTCCAAGTTTTTTTTATTCATCATGACCACTTGGCACATGAATCATCCCCTTGCTTTTACTCACACGACAAGCTCTGAAGATCACCGCTGCACAAACAAGTTCACATAATCTTCAGGCTATGAGGGAAAAGGTTCCTCTTTCTGCTGACCCCCTACCAAGCACGCATCCCCCTGCCCTCCTCTTACGGAGGGTAAGAGGAACAAGAGGGCATCTTTTCTCCCAACAGGAAGCCAAAGGGAACATTTAATTAGTGATAAAACTATCATGTCTTCTGCAGGGTCTGGCCTCTCAGCCAGCACCTGTAACCACTACAGCTGCTGTCACCAGTGCCTAGTGACAGCAGTTTTTGACAGCTGTTTTAGTCCTGAGCCAGCTGCCTCAAGACTTTTGCCTGGCTGCATCTCTGTTCTCAGTTAGCTATGGTTCAAGATGGTATTCAGACCTATTTTTTTCTTTTCGTACTAATTATAAGGTCCAGGAACAAGTCACACCTCCATCCAAGAGCATTAGGCTGCACTGAAGAAAGGGCAACTCATCCCTGAAGGGATAAAGGACAGAGAAGTTAAGCATTGTACAACACTACACAGTAGTTTCAGGCTTAACCTAAACTCTACCATGTCTGGGCTTTGGCCAATTTAACTTCAGAGCTTTACACTCAACAGTGTTGAGGATAGCAAGCACAGCACAGGAAGGAATTTCCAACAGAAAAGAAGCAGTTGAGAAGTTCCCAGCTGACATTATTTATGTTTCATCAACTAGGTCCTAAAATGAAGAGCACAGTGCTCACAGCCACACAATTAACATTATATAGAACCTGTCAGAATCTGAAACTTTCTTATGAAGGACTTAAAGCAATTCTGTAATTCCCCTAAGAATTACTTAGGCATTGAAATGCTGTACCAAACTGCACTCCAGTCAGCTGTGAGTGCAATGCTTTGTACAGCTGGATGACACTGACATGCAGCTGAGACATCTCATTGTGGCATCACCATTGCTATTAAGCAGCCTGGTACACAGTCATGCATGAGTCATTATTCTGAAGCATGATGTCAGCGGGTTTGATGTATTTTCTACAATACACACAGAGGAAAATAAGGAAAATCCCGTATGAGGGGATTCACAGTTTTGGACAACACCTGTCTAACTGCTGATGTGATATTCTCGAAATAAAGCACTTCCTCACACCAAAACCCAGCACCAGCAAAAGCAGCAGTTTCCTCCTTAAAACTGGGGTGCATAGGATAACTTAAAGAAAACATACAATGGGAAAGAAGCTTCACAAGTTCGACCCATAGAGTTCCGTTTACCATAAAGGGGTTAACGACAGTCAGAAAAGAAACTACAGTTTAACAGGATCAAAGCCTTTGACAGCTGATTTCAAGAGCACTCAGACAAACTCACAACAGATTGAGTGTACTATGACTCCTGACACCGCTGGAAAGGATTTGTCCGTTATGAGAAGACAAACCACCATCTTATAATCAGCTGCAGACATGCTTGTCCTGCAGCCAGGCACGGGACTCGCCCAAGGTCGGCATCAATAGCTCCAAGGCTGGTTGTTTCAGATGTGACAATTTAAATGTTCATATCGCAACCTGATCCTAAGAGCAGCCCCACTTGGTATGTCGGCATCCCTCTGCCTGCAGGACATGCTGGTAGGCAAGGCAGAGCAGCTACAGACTGGCAAACAGCAGCATCTGCAGCTGGAGTTCAGATGGATGCAAAAAATGAACACCCAAAGCACTCCTATGCTGACATATGACCTAGTTTCAAACAGGCACATCCACTCACAGGAGACCCTCCACAGCCAAAATTAACCTCAGTGCAAGGAGCTCAGCCATTTCCCTGGAGTTTTCCTTACACATCTCTGCCTGGGGGAGAGGGGATTGAAGGCGTAATACTGTCCCACAGCTCACACAGCCATCCAAAAGCCATACTGTAGCACAAGCTGTAACAGATATATGTTTAAATACAAGCAGCTAGGAAGCATTCTTATGTTCTCACCAGCCAATTTCAGTAGAAGAAAGTAGTATTTATGTTCCTCTATGTTTTTATTTTTACTCAAACTTGATATGGCCAAACACAAGGTAGCAATAAGTTTTCCACGAATGCAATCTCACAGGCATTTGGGCTTATTTTGTTGCTGTTGTTTGCTCTATTTTTCCCCCTTTTGTTTACATTTTCTTTGCCATATGGCTTTATTTGGCCGTAAAACATTTTTTGTTTTTATCTGACCGTAAAACTTCTATATTCCAGTTCAGCTTGGGGACACAAAACCGTTAGAAAAAGAATGAAAAAAATGAGAAAGACTCATTTCTTTGTGTTTGAAGAAGCTTTCATCATACGCAAGGCAGAAACAGAGGGCTTTCAACACCAACCTGTACTGCAGAAACCAGCAAAATCCAAGTAAACCTCAGAGCCTTTAAGAAAGATGTGGAGACGGAGATGCTTGCTCCCAAACATTTGTTAGTGAGGAGTGAAAGGATGAGCCACTAATAAAGGCCACGCGGAAGAAATAACAATTTCACTGAAGCGTTCCTAATTTAAAGCCCTGACCCTGCAAGGACTCCTGAGCACGCATCCCACCCAACACAGAGCACACAGCAGTTGTGAACAAGGCAGAACCCAGACCTCACCATCTCTTCGTCGCACACAACAAGTGCTTTCTATTCATAACCCCTCCTGGAAGAGTTCCCCAGCCCAGAGGCTCTCAGCTAAGGCAGCCGCAGCATCAAGTCAACCGGAGCACAACTCTCAGCTCCCGTTTCGCAACGGGGGCTCAGCCAAGACCCGAGCAGACGTCACGAGCCCGCCGGAGGAGCGGGAGGGACGGCCTCGCGGGGAAAAACCCACCGACACACCTCCGTGCTCCCAATAACCGCGGCGGCCGGCCCAAGGGCACGCCAAACAACGGAGGAGCGGGAGCCCCGGCGCGGCGCCGCAGCCCTCCCGCCCGCCCGCCCGCTCACCGAGGCCGCTGATCTCGTGGCGGAGGCCGGCGCGGCTGCGCTCCTCCGCTATCGCCCTCAGCATCAGCTGCAGGGAGCGGTCCAGCTCGCCGTTGGCCTCCTCGTCCCGCGGTGCGGCGCGGCCGCCGCCGCTCCCGGCAGAGGCCATGCTGCCGCCGCCGGCGATGATCTCATGTCAGGCCGCCCCCGCCGCCCGCACGGCTCTCCCGGTGGCGGCGGCGGCGGCGGCGGCGGCGGGCGGGGCCGAGGGCTGCTCCGTGGCAGCGACAGGGAAGCCGAGCCGAGCCGAGCCGAGCCGAGCCGAGCCACTCACACAGCGCGACGCTCCCCGGCTGCCTACAGCGAGTTGCCCGGGCTCTGCCCTACTCGGTCCAACCCCAGGGCACCGCCCTGCCCGCTGCTACGGCCCGGCCCCGCCGCTTCCTGCTTCGGCAGCCGCGGGTACCGCCCCGACACGCACCAACCAATGGTGCGGCGGAGGGAGGGGACTAGGCCAGCTCCCCGCCCTCTGTGCTGATAACTAGAGACAGGTAGACGGTTGTCTCACTGCCGCCTGAGTACCTGAAGGAGTGGCCTCGAGCTTCCCCTGCTCCTTCAGTCAGGTGCTGCAGCTCGCTAAGGGTCCTGTCCCACAGAACTGGGATCCCTCGTGGCTTCCAGTGATCAACTCACCCTAGACATGACCATGGAGCACTGGGGTTTCTTGCACTGAGCCGTGCGTTGATCAGTGAGACAGACAGCAAAAAGCATCACTGCACTTTGAGTATACGCATTGCACAGCAGAAATCTCAAGTAATGTAATACTTAAGCTGAGTAAGTACTAGCTGAGTTAATGTCGTAAAGCGCATCTTTTGAATTAGTCGGTAATGGTCAAGCTTTGCTGCGCCTACATAAATAACTTGTTCCAGCTATGTGCAAGTCTGCATTTTTCTTGCTGTGCTTGTTTTAGTAGCAGCTAATAGAGACTGCCTGCAGTGCATGTTAACAAAACCACCAGAGAGTATCTAGCAATTAAAAGGGGTTTGGAAGTCAGTAGATATGGGCTTATTTAATGTATTTGAATGTATTTTTAATAGGTGAGACAATACTATCTATACTTTGCATTGCCAGTGCTCTCAAAGCTTGTTTTCACACTTACAGCCTACTAGAGATCTGAATTACTTAGATACTTCAAGCTATGCACTTTTTCGGAAAAAAAAAAAAAGAGCATTCCTTTGTAATTCTGAAGTTTTGAAAGACTCTTTTAACCTGTTACAGACATGAAAAGTACCTTCACTTTTAAATATTTTTCTTGATTTATTATTTTTTGAAAATCAGTATTTTTTTTGTATCTGCTTGCAGCAGATGAACGTTAGATTAACTCTACAGATACAAGACATGAAATGCAGCTTTGTTCTGAAGAAATAATTTGCTTGAAAATCCTAACCGTGTCCTAGTTTCGTACGGGGATAACTCCAATCTCTCCTCTTCTTCTTTTGTTTTTTTTGCTGTTCTCTGATGCAGGCATGCACTCCGTTCAGTGTGCCTTCAAATGAGTGTGTTTTCAAAGATTAATTCTGCCATTTTAACTTGATTTCCTACCTAACAACATCAAGGCCTTTAGTCTTAGGAAACAACAGCTTTGGGCCTCCCATTATGAAATGTGTTAAACTGGGCAGGTTGGAATATGCTCCAAAATTACTTTTGGAACCTTACAGTGTATAGCACAGGACTAATTCTGTTCCCAAGATGAAGCCTACAATTAAAGCTTCTGAAAATACTTTCAAATATTACAAAATTCTTTTATAAAAATATCCTTTTAGATACTCCCCCAAATGCAGTACACACCATCGTAAGGTCATGTATTTCTGAAGTTAGAGATCTGTTCAGCTTTCCTCTGCCCTTCTGTGCCCTCTTTGTACTATTCTTTTCATACCTGTCTCTACTTCCATTAGTCAACTGCCTTGGGTTAGGCTGAATGGAAGCCAGAGGTGCTCAGCTTTGAATTGTAAGAGTGAAAACATCTGAACTCATACAGACAGCCTTTGAACTCATCTCATCCCTCTCCTCTTCATCAAAAAACACTGAGCACTGTGCCTTTTATTCTCAGCCACTCCTGTGCTCTTCCTGAGAGTCCAATTATCTTAATTGGTTTGAGATGTGTGCCACAGCCTTTGTGGCAACAGGCTCCTGGGTTTTATAAGCTGCTTGCGCAGAATCCTTGTTTCACTATTTTACTTTAACTGTATCTGTATTGTCTACACTACTTTATCACTGTATTGTATCACTACTTACAAACCCTCCCCAAGCCCTCCATCAGTTAGCAAGTTTGAAGTCCGAGAATAAATTCATTAAGTTTTGGGTTTATACAGCTGCTTCTTTCCTGAGAGGAAATGTGCAGTCCCTCAATAAAGCCAAATCAGAAGAATGCACTTCCTGCCAGTCTGAAGATGGCTTTGCAGTCAGACAGCAGGGATTTGCTGAAAGAGATGAGGTAACCAGGAAGCTGCTTTTGAGAGCAGAGATAACATGGAGCTTTGCACAGGCCGAATATCTGTTGAGATATAGAATCCCAAGTTGGAAGGGACCTACAGGGATCACTAAGTTTGAGAGCATTGTCTACATGCTCCTTGAACTCTGGCAGCTTGGGACTGTCATCCAAAACAGGAAGAAAAATCTCCAACTCCAGTGTGGTTTTAGAAAGCAGCATGTAGTTTATTCTTTTGTCCTCCAACTTGCATTGATAGTGCAGGTGCAAGACCTTATGCTTGGCTTTATTGAACCTCATGAGGCTTACCCGAGCCTACTGCATGCACCTGTCTAGGTCTCTCTGGATGGCATTCTGTCCCTCAGATGACTGCACCACACAACTTGGTGTCATCTCCAAAATTGCTGAGGGTGTGCTCCATTCCACTGTCAGTGATGAAGATGTTAAGGGGTACCTGACCCAGTACTGACCCCTAAGACACATTTAATCACTGATCTCCATCCAGACATTGATCCATTGACAACCACTCCTTGGGTATGATCTCAGAACCAGTTCCTCGTGCACTGGGCAGTCCACTGGTCAAATCTGTGTCTTTCCAATTTGGAGAGAAGGATGTTGTGGGGAACTGTGGGCCTTTCTGAAGTCCAGGTAGATGACATTAGTGGCTCTTCCCTTGTCCACTGACTCAGTTAATGCCATGGTAAAAAGACACAGGGTTGGTCAGGCAGGAACTGCCTTTGATGGAGTCATCACCTCCCTCTGTTCCATGTGCCTTAGCACAGCTCCCAGGAGGATCTGCTCCGTGATCTTCCCTGGCACAGAGATGAGGCTGACAGGTCAGTAGTTTCCCAGGTCTTCTCCTCCACCTTTCTTAACAATGAGTGTGACAGTGCCTTTGTTCCAGTCACCAGGGATTTCAGCTGACTGCCATGACTTTTCAAATACCATTAGGAGTGGCTTGGTGATTATGTCAGCCCATTCCCTCAGGACTCTGGGATGCATCTCATCGGGACCCATAGATTTATGGATGTTCAGATTCCTCAGGCAGTCACAAACGTGATCTTTGCTTACAGCTGGAGGGGCATTACAAATGGGGCATTGCTCTCCCATTTCCCACTTTCTGAACCATCCACTTAAAGGCCATGTGTGGAGCAGTCAGTCGCAAAATCTGAGGAAAAAAGTTGCTGAATACCTCCAGCTTTTCCTTGTCTGTTGTTACTAATTGACAGGTCTGGTTAAAGAAAACCAATGGTACATCTGCAGTGGCTCAGGAATATTAGTCAGAGCTGTGAACTGACCTTGTGTAACACCAGGCCGCACCTATGTAGTTACATCTGCTGGGATCTCTTGCCTACTGTCAACATCTAATAATATCAGAGGCTTGTGAAATCTGTTTGTAATGACAGAATATGTTTCAGCCCACTCTAAAAAGAAAGTTAAATCTTAGCAGGCAGCAATAGAAAGTTTTAAAGAATTACTTGCTTATAGAAGAGAACAGTCATGCACAGTTTATGAAGAATATAATGGTTAACATAGTTCTATTGTAAACTTCATTCAAACCTGAGTTTTCAGGAGGAAATCCTAAATAATATTTTAATTAGAAACTGATATTTTAAAATCTTGACACATTTTGTGAACAGTTCTAGAAATGTAAGAGCAAAATAAAATTTGAAAAGGGGAAATGATTGTATGAATACAAATTACAATGGTTGAATCTTTAATTTTGTTTTTAGAATTCCATAACAAAGGCTATTTTTAAAGTTTATTTTCTGCATTTAGTTTTTATTTTATTGTTTTATTTTAATAAGTTATCTTAATAATGCTGTATTTTACAGTTACATTAGCATTTCAGTATTTCAGTGGATATTAACTGATATTTTAAATAACAAAAATAAACAACAAAACAAAAATAAATAACAAAAGGGAGCATGTGAGTGGCGAGCAAAAGATTGTAATTTGTAGTCTTGCTTTACAGGAACTGCTCTAATAAATGTCAGAAGCAATAGCTATAGATAAAGAACTCAGTACAGTTCTTTGGATTCCTTTACTTAAGTAAGCATTCTGATTGATGCAACTACATTCAAGACAATTCATGTAGTTTTCTATATTCTTACCTCTAGGACAAAGTTTTGCTCCAGATCACATGGCTGAACTCTGCTCAGACTCTCTTACCCTGACATCTAAGTAGGGTACTTAATCACCTTTGCAAAATATGCTGGTACTCAAATATGTATACCGTAAAATATTAAGTAAATAACAGATAAGAGCAGTCAAGTTTTACATTAGATAAATCCTTTCCTGCTTACAGAAACTTTAAAGCCAGGAGACTGAGTGTGACCAGATGATCTTGGGCAAAACTTGGACTCAGGTTTGCAAAGGAAGGTACTGATGGGGCCATGACACAATTTTGTAATAGTCATTTAGTGCTTGAATTTCTCTATGCCTCTGTAGAATGTAAATGGTAAATGTATTTTTTTTTTTTTTTTACAAAGACATTAAGTAATTCACATATAAGAAGAGCTCTAATTTTCTGATGCCTATTTTATTTACAAAGCAAAACAAAAAAACCTGAAGACTCATTTCAGTTAAGGATAAATGTTTTTTCTCTCACAGCAAAACATAATGATCCATATTCTGGTTAACATGGTGTGAGTGAGGAGCAGGAGAAGGGAAGGAAACAAGTCAAAACATTGGAACTTTCTTTTTGAACATGAAAGATTAGCTGTTTTGGTAGGTTGGTGCTTGTGATTACCCTATTCATGAAAACTTTAAGTAACTTTAGGCAAATATATAAAGATTAGATGCTAAAATATTAAGCCAGCTCAGTGGTCTGCATGAGACCTTTATTCCCAACAAAGTTAATGTACTATAGGTGAACTAGGTGAACTGTACAATTACAATTAGCCAGAGTAGCTATAGACTTCTGTGAAAATGATCTCAGCTGTTATCCAGCAGCTTGTACAGCATTTCTTGGCCACAGTCAATACTACTTCTGAGAACTCTTATCAATACTCCTTCTTTTGAATGCTAAGATTTTTTTTTATTTTTGCCAGGATTAATAGTAAAAACAAAGCATGTGCAGGTTAATTTATTATCTCAGTTTAAATGCCCTGCTTCTCTACAGCTGTGACTATTTGCCCATCTCTGCCTGCTAGGAGAGATGAGGAATTAGACTGATGTCAGGCTGAAGCAGAGAATGAGAAGAGGTGGTTGACATAGTCTAAACCAATCGATAATTTCTGTTTGTTTGTTTGTTTTTTTCTCCAGCACTCTCTCAAGCAGTGTTGTTCCTTAGATAATGTTTTAGACAAAGAAAAGTGCTCCTCAGATTAGCTTAGATGCAGTGGCATATGTTAGATTTAGGGAGCTTATGTGCTTACCTTGGACAGATGGCCATGGGCTTTTTTTTCCTGATGCACTTGCAACAGAGAGACAGGCAGCAAGGGTCACTTCAGGAAGTGTAATGTCTCTTCACCCTGGAAGAGATTATGGACTTCTTGTAGCATTAGCATGAACTAAAGAACATAAATTTGTATTTCACAGTTCTAATTATCCATAGCGTTATGAGTGATTACTTGATGTCATGAACACAGGAAGAAGCTTTTCCCTCTTGAAACATGAATTTGACTCCTAAGACCAAAAACAACAGTATATTGTGAATGTCTCCTGTTTCAGTCCATCCAACAAATAATGTGGTTGTCGGCTTCTCTCCTGGAAAACCCTTGTTCTAATCAAACTTGGAGGTCAGGAATGACAGGAGCACAGCCATGGCTGCTCTGGGTGGAGAACTTTGCTGTGGCTGACAACTCTTACTCTAATCTTAGCTGCTTATAGTCACTGCTGAAGTTTTATGAATATCAAGTGCCAAATGCACAGAAGTATTTCCTGCACCTTATTAGGTGTTGCAGGTTTTTTTTTGTATTGTTATTGTTTTTTTCCTTGTGGAAACATAATGAGAGAAAAGTAATTTCCTATCAGGAAGAACTAATGTCCCTAAGTGAAAGTGTTAAGTCCCTGTAGAATGGTAAATTTGCATGCCTAATCTTCCTGCCAAAGTCAATCAAGTAAATGGAAAGACTTACTAGGCCATTTGCTAGTGCTCTGTTGTCTGTTTATGTATTCCTGGCTATATATTAGCTTTAACAAACGCTTTGTTTCAGCAGTGTAATTGATAACTGCTAGAGTTTCTCTTATCAAGGTGCTCTGATGTCATGTGCTGCGTTGCAGTGCCTTGTTTTCACCTTTGCAAGTAAGCTTAGATCAGTATTTGCACTGTAAGGCCTACACGTTCAGAAAAGTGAATGCAGCTGCAGATGTTTGCGATAGGTAAACTACTCCACTTTGGAAGACAATATGCTTTTGTTGGGCAGCATGTAACAAATATTAAAGGTAATTTTTCTTTCTGAAGTTAAACTGAAAAAAAAAAAAAACACCAAACTTATTGCTTTGAATGTTTCAGTCTCACATGCAATACCTACAGGCTCTAAATGATGTGGGGATCTTAGTACTATGCATACACAAAGGAACAGTTCCTGTCCTGAAGAGATTAAACAGTAGTTATATTAATTATGTACGGATAAAGCTTTGGAAATTAGACATCAGAAGTCTTTCAAAGCCTATCAAAGATTAAAGTTAGCAGCAATCAAGATAAAGATACTGTTATGATGAAAGTATCTTTGGGATGCTCTGCTGTAACTTGGATGTGACCTGACACTTCATCCACCAAAGTCTGCCTACCTATACCTGGCTGCAGACTTCATGGTCATTTCAATTTGCTTTTTTTTTTTTTTTAAATGCCTTCTCCAAATTTTTTGTCAAACACAAATCCTGCAAACAACAAGAGAAAGAAAACCTAATTATAGCTCAATCTACTCACTTCTGACATGTTTCACTACATCTGCATCAGCAAACCAAGCAGACACAAGGCTGGCCCTGAACACAATTCCATACTTGTTGCAGTGCCAAGTGTTGATATAGTCTGGGGAAATTATTTCCTGCTGTAGCTTGAGGAATTACACGTGTTGGCAACTTGTTAGTGTAAGGTATGAAGTTTACAATATGAATAGCACCAAATGGTATTGTTAGCTGAGACATTTCTTAGATAGTGTAATTAGAGATTATAGAAATGGAAAAGAGACAACTGAAATAAAGAGAAATGCTCACTTGCATCCTAGGCTTACAATAGAAAACTCCAAAGGAGCAATCTCCAAAAAGTGATCCTTCCCCAGTGGTGGTCAGCCCTTAAATGGGGTCCGGGAGAGGTGGAGCCAGACTCCACCCCTTCTGGTCACACAGGTGCACTGCCTTCACCTGTGCTCCTGCAGCTGACTCAGTGCTCACCTCAGGTGATCAGTCAGTGGTTCAGGCTGTGATTCAACAGTTCCCATACAGTTGGGCAGAGGAGGGAGGATCTCTGGCCTGTTCAATGCACTAGTCCATGGGCATACAACCTTCTGTTTTTTTTGGGCTGTGTTGAGTGAAGAGGAATCGTCTTGGGCTGCATATAAAATATGTAGGTCTCTCCAAAAATAATGCCTCCTATTTATTTCCATAGAAACAAAAACAAATATAAAGAGCAAAATAAAAGTCCGGCTCTTGTTCAACACTCAGAAAATTGCATAGCTAATGTATTGAAAAATAGTGTTTTATGGCTAAGAATTTGCTCCAACAAAGTGTTATTGTGTTCTGTATTGCTGTTACCATGGGGATAAATAGGAGGCATTACTTTCGGAGTGACCTACATCAAACATGTTGTTAACAAGAACGGATATTATAGTAACAGGTCCTAAGTAAAAAAAAGTACTTAGCACTACTTGCCATATATAAAAATTATTTTCCTAAATTGAAATGTTACAAAAGTCCTTGTGATGCTCTTTACTGCGTGTGTTTATTATCATCTAATCATATATGAGACTCCTAATGTTGACAAACATTCCAGGTTGTAATAACTTTTTCTTCAACTTCCAATTATTCTATTATTCCAAGGGGAAGTAAAAATGTCAGCTATCCTTTCCCACTAGCTTGTTGAATATTCAAAAGAAAATATTATTTCTTCATTTCTTATTACTTATGTACTGTTAGAAAAAAATATTCAAAGCACATTGAAAATGTTAAACTTAAACTTCATTTTCATAGAATGGCTTGTGTTGAAAGGGACCTCAAATATCATGTAATTCCAACTCTTGTTGCAGGTAGGGTTGTCAAACACTAAATCAGCCACTACAGCAGGGTACCATCCAACCTGTCCTTGAGTACCTTCAGGTACGGAGCATCTGCTGCATCTCTGGGCAAGTTGTGCACTTGTTCCAGTGCCTCACCACCCTCCCACTGAAAAATTTCCCCCTAACATCTAATCTATATCTCCCCTTCTTTAGTTTAAAACCAACCCCCTTGTCTTATCACTACCCACCCATGTTAACAGTTTATTTCACTCCTTTTAATAAGATCTCTTTATGTACTGGAAGGCTGAAGTGAGGTATCCCCGTGTCCTACCTTGTTTAGTCTTTCTTTCTTTTTTTCCTTTTATTCTTCTTATTTCTTCTTTTCTTCTTCTTCTTTTTCATTGCAAGTTCAGAAAACATAGTTTGCTTTCCCATTTAAATGTATTTTTTTTCTCATCCAAGTGTTGGCTTGAATTTTAACCAAAACATTTAAAGGTAGTAGGCTGCCAATTTCATTCTGGAAGAATGTATAAGTTAAAAAAAAAAAAAGTGTGTGTAGCCACTTTGAACATTTCTTCAGAGATATGTATCCTACTACATTTTAAAAGGCTGATTCTTTATACAGCTGCCAGCTGATTTTATTCAGTGAAGGTCCTTTGACTCTGTTTTTTACTACTAATTAACTAATAACACTAACACCTGTCCACAGGTTTTGTTTATCTGGAAAATTCAGTTTCAGACACAGAATGTAGTAAAGAAACTTTACATGATCTCTATAGGCAGAAAAAAAAAAGAAAAAAGGAGAGATCAGTATTTCAAGTATTTTTCTTCTAAGAATATACTTTTTAACAGACAATAGGCAGCATTCTGAAATAATATCTTTCTCCATTTTATAGACCTGTGGGACAGTTAAATAGAATCATGATAACACTGGGAAGCTGCTAATGTGTGAGATGTGTGTCTGGTCCTATCTAGGCATACTTTAAAGGAAAAGATGGGAATAAGGGAGTTCATCAGGAATCTGTGGGATTTAAACCTTATACTCTTTCTTTCATAGAATGTTGCAAAATTAAAGTGTTTAAACTCTCAAAAATGCCAACTAATGGCAAGGGCTCTGAATAAAAGAAATCTACATGAAGAGACTTAAACAGAAAAGGTTTTATTACTGTTGAGCAAGTATTATTATTGGCAGCACTGGATGCATGGGGGTAATCCTCCAAAACTTCAGTTTATTCATATAACTGGTGCTACATATTCAGAAGTTTTCTGAGAGGTACCTTACATATTCAGGAGTTTTCTTAGAGTTATGTTACACATTCAAGTTTTCCCAGAAGTATGCTACATATTCAATGACCCATTCTAAGCAGGACTTCCTATTTCCTTGGCACAAAGACTCAGCAGAACTTCCTTATCTACGAGGTCCAGAGACACATCTATTTCTATTATCAAAACAAACTGCAGGACAGGGGTATCCATCAACGAACATTAGCAGGCTTAACTATACTGTGATAACTTGTATCGTGTTAAAGCAGAACAGTCTTACAACATGCCTCTCCATTTACAAGGCTACGTCACAAATATCATCCATAACATCTAGAGGCTGCTATGGTACTGTTAAGCAAGCATTATTCATACAACAATTCAGTGGCTATGAATATAGGTATATATTAACAGAGTTTTTTGTGTAATTACTTCTTCAAATCAG
Source organism: Oreortyx pictus (assembly GCA_036925125.1). Lineage (NCBI taxonomy): Eukaryota > Metazoa > Chordata > Aves > Galliformes > Odontophoridae > Oreortyx > Oreortyx pictus. Next base: position 118,085,841 of record JAUPFR010000001.1, on the reverse strand, counting down.
CTCAACAGAAAATTAAAATTAAATAAGGGCTGCATGGTCAGCCTTCTAGGGTCGTTTCTTCTCTCAAAATATTCACTTTCTGGGATAGGATTAAGTAGTTTTAGAGCAGTAGTATAATGTAATTAATGTATGTAAGTATGATGTAAACATATTAGAGATATAGCATACTTTATCTTATTGTTATGTTAGCTCTGTGTATAGAATTAGGTACAACATGATTTCAGGCAATTAAGTATTTCTTATCCCAAATGATAGCTGCTACAGGGTCCAATTAACAACAGCTGGACTGAAGAGGAAAACAAACAAACAAACTAAAAATACAACAAACAATAAGAAGCAAAAAATAATACCCAAAAAACACTGGGTACAGTCAGAGGTTGAAGGCTAAAAATTCTGCTGAAAACCTGGAAGTTATAGTGGATGCCAGACTAAACAGAAGCCAGCATCGTGCTCTCCTCAAGAATAACGAAAACCATGCGCTTGGCTTCTTGCTGGAGAGGCTGTCCCTAGATTTCTGTGTCCACTTTTGGGGCCTCCCACCTCAGAATGGCTCTGAGAAACTAGTGTGGATCTTGCAGAGTTCCCAGGATAATAACAGATCTGATATGGAGCTGGTCTGGTTTAGTCTAGCAAAGAGCCTGGTGTAGGGAGCCTGCTTTTGCAGGAGGGTTGGACTAGATGATCTCTAGAGGTCCCTTCCAGCCCCTACAATTCTGTGATTCTGTGAAAGAGGAGGCTGAGAGCAGTCTCATGGTATCAGCAGCTGCTGTTGGAGAGCAAAACAACAGAGATGCAAAGTAAACGATATAGCCCAAGGCAACAGCTGCAAATGAAGGCTTGACAGGTTCAGACTGGAACAGACTTAACAGTTTGAGGGGCTGAAGTGTGGCTCAGCAAAACCTTGAAAAGAGACAGAGAGCTGTCTCGGGAGGAAAACGCTGAGAAGCTACTCCAAAAGAGTCTAGGGGCTAGAGTTAATGTAGGTGGTAACCCTGAAAGAAAGCAGCCTCAGCAGAGACAGAACACTTCAGCAAGATCTCTTTGAAACTGCTTTTAAGCTGATGCTGTCACACTTAGTGGTCTGAGTTTTGCTGCAGTCCTGCAGCAGCTGTGCCTGGCTATGTACCCTGCTGATCCTGGCTCAGATTTCCCAACCTGCCACCATGAACTTGCATTATACCCTGTGTCAGTGTCTGCCCTGGGCACTCCCTGAACCTCCTCTGCTCCCTGCTTGGGTTGGTGGGCCAGGCTCTGATGAGAACCCTGCCCTGAGTGCCCCACAGGGATGCCCAAGAGCTACCCTCCTCATGCAGAGCATCCAGCCATCTCCGAGCTGTGACAACAGCTACCTGTGGGGATCCTTCACCAGTCTGTGGTCTTGGAGAGGGTTCTTTTTAGTTACTAAGTTAATTTTTTCCTAATTTATTATTATTATTTTTTTAAATATGGCTGTGCTAGACTCCTCTGGACAGCTGACATTTCGCAGAAACTCCCTTACTTCCTCTCTCCTCTCCACTTTCATCAGCAAGAGGGAAAACCAAAATATTAACTTTCTATCAGAGAAGCATTCGACATTTTCTGCTTTGGTGATATCTTCACAAGATGGCATTTGACATGTTTGATTGTGCGCATCCTGAAGGACTGAGTAATGCGCTGAAAACATGTGTTTTCATTTCACAGTCTGTCCTCACGTCACGGATTGAGATAATTTTGAAATGATTGGATGAGAGAGATCCTGAACTCTTTTATAAGCAACTAAAGTGAAAGCCTATGTAAAGAAAATTATATGGCGAAGAAAAGGAAAAAGGAACAAGAAGAGGGTTTTGAAAGAGACACTAGTGAATTCACTAGCTGTAATGGAAAAAGTTGTCATTTTTATTACCATACGTATGGGAAATGTTGAATCACAGCCTGAACCACTGGTTGATCACCTGAGGTGCGCACTAAGTCAGCTGCAGGAGCACAGGTGAAGGCAATTCACCTGTGTGACAGGAAGGAGTGGAGTCTGGCTCCACCTCTCCCAGACCCCATTTAAGGGCTGACCACCACTGGGGAAGGATCTCTTGCTGGAGATCCCTCCTGTGTAGAGTTCCAGGTGAGCCCTTCCTAATTTATTGGGTGTCTTTATACCATCTGGATAATCTATCCAAAAATGCACCGTCCATCTTGATTATACTGTTTGGATATTATTCTTTTTGAGTCATCACCCTACACCGTAATAGTAGTTATTCCAGAATGGAACAGAAATACAATAGAATGAAATAATCAAAGAAGAAAAATCAAATAACTTACAGTCTAGCCATAGCACAAAAGAAAATGAACAACTACAAAACAATAGCATGGATACAACAAATCACAACGCATCCGGAAGTGTCTACATTGGAATTTGCAGTTGTTACTAGGTTACCTTTGGTCATTAGCGTAGCCTGAACAAATATTCAGGGCAGATATATTCACAGATTGCAGATCTATGAGGAACAGAAATAACACATTCTATCCAGCTACACCTGATGCTGTCACTCATTGCAGCTGTATGACTGAGGTAACTGGTAGTGTTTAATCTGAAAGAGGCTCAGGGGAGACCTTGTAGCTCTCCACAACTGCTTGAAAGGAGGTTGTGGTGAGGTGGGAGTCAGCTTCTTTTCCTAGGTAACAAAGATAGGATGATAGAGTGGCCTCAAGTTGTGCCAGGGGAGATTCATGTTGATATTAGGAAAAACTTTCCTGAAAGGGTGGTCAGGTGCTGGAATGGGCTGCCCAGTGAGGTGGTTGAGTCACCATCCCTGTAGATGTTCAAGAAACTTGTAAATGTAGTACTAAGGGACATGGTTTAGTGGACAACATTGGTGGCAGGTGGGTGGCTGGACTAGATGGTTGTCTTAGAGGTCTTTTCCAACCTTAATGATTCTGTGGTTCTATGAATTTTCTAGTCCTCCCAAGGTATTGCTGGCTGCCCAGAAGCAGTTGCTGTTCTTCTGGGTATATTAAGATCATTACTTTTTGTACTACAGCAAAGTCAAGAGGCTCTGCAGACCACTTGTAGCAAAGGTCAGAAGACACCTTCGTAATGCAGGAATGCAGAAAAACTGGAATAGACATCCTGGCTGTGCTCCTGACCTGTTGATCAGTCCTGAATGAGTCAGTTCACAGCCATGTGCCTGTGTTTCCTGTCCAGTCTCTTGTGTCTCAAGCTTCAATTGCAAGTAAGCAGTAAGGTTTTCCCATACTTGTCTTACCAATATATTTCTATATTGGTCTTTAAGGGCAAATCTAGTGAAGAGAAAATAATATGACTTCTCAACCTGTGATTAACAATAGAGTGGGATATGGCTTCTTCCATTGCTAAAAAGATAGTGATTTGAAACTGTACTTTCAAAAGCATACAGAAAGTAGGTCTGCCTCATATTAGGCTTTCATGTTGAGTCTAAAATGACAAGTGATGTTAATGGTATTAGTCAAGCAACAGCATCCATATGTCTCATCCCTTTTCTAGAGTTAAGAATCCATCACATGAATATTTTCCACTTGGTTTCAAAACACCAAAACACTTGACAGAAGAAGTACTGTTCTGAGGTGGAAGAAAAAACTTGGAGTTATTTACAGTTCATTAGTGTCCACTCCTGCAATGAGGAAGATTTTAGAAACAAACAAAAAAAAATGAGCATAGCATTGGTGGCGTTAATTTTACTGAATGCTATCCAAGGACAATCCACGGTGCATTACTATTCAGATTTCCCATCTTGGCTTGCTAACGTAACACAAGCTATTTTAAAGTAAAGAAAGTATAGAAAATTCTAGCGTGGTCATCTTCAGAAATACTGCAGTAGCGAAATTAATTTGTCCCAGCAAGCCGACGAAGGTGCAGCATCATTATCCCACAGAATCTACTTTATTTAAGATAATAAGCCAGTTGGAGGACTTCTTTAAAGGTGAGATTAAGCAAGTGAGAATTTCATATAGAACCTGAGTTTGTTTATATATAAGCTGTTCCTTTGTTGCTTTACTGTGATGAAATAAATTAGAAAGATGCTAACAGCTGCTGTTAAGTGAATCTGGTGCAAATATTATAGCAAACCTGATCAAAGTAAATTAATGTACTAAAAAAAAAAGAAAAAGTATTTCTCTCTCCATGATAGAGACATGCAAACTCTGAAAGGTCAGCTGAAAACAGTCTTGACTGGTGTGAACTGTAGAAAATGGTAACATATTTTGTAGTAGAGTGTATATAAAAGATGCTGTGAGAGTCAGCACAAGGCTTGGGAAAGCATTTACAAGAGCGTAAGAAAACACAGAAAAGAGCATTTTATGTTCTTCCTGACCAAAGAAATAGTTAACTATTTTTCCTTTTACAGACTTCTGGATTAATGTTTGTGAATAAACAAAATTCCTCAAAAAATATACATACCTCATTACAACAGCACTTGACTCAGATGGAAATAAACCTGGAATTTGGAATTTTGTCTATTTAGGAAATGATTTCATGTAAGTTGAGAGAAAAATGCATGAAGGTTTTAGGTTTACAGATAGCTGGAAGAAAACAAAGCATGTTTTATCATTTCACAAGTCTTCATTATGGAAGGTTGAAAGGTATGAAAGTAGCAACAAGTCAAAATATCTGTCATACATTTATTCCGCACAAGTCGAATACAAGAATAGTGCTGAATCTGGCTTATAGTTCTAGCTCCCATAATGTCATAGTATGTCTACAATGTACAGTGGTGCACAGAGATACCAAAAGTAGTTAGAAATAAGCTAGTCCAGGCTCAATTGAATTAGCAGGACGCTCTGCCTAGGCATGTTCACCCAAACTTTACCGGACTGGAAATCTCTCTACCATGTATTTCTCTGGAGAAAACTGTTACCAGACTGGTATAACCAAGACCAGTTCAGATCCACACAGGACTTTTTTTTTTTTTTTTTTTAAGACGATGATAGTTCTACACTCTTCCACTTATTAACTGCTTTTACAATCAAAACTTACAATATAGTAACAAGAGATAAGGGCAGGCCTTGACCAGACATATTCTCTGGATAAAGATATTTGAGAAGGATAATGTGCACCTTTTCCTACTGTTTCAAAAACAAACAAACAAACAAACAAACAAAAACCCCTGAAATGTAGCATGCTCTCATGGTACTGAAGTTGAAGTCAACTGTATCCAGTTTCAAGCCATGGCTACCTTGCACTGATATTTCAGTGCTTGTTTCACATTCTAACAAAATATTGTAAGCCCAGCCTGTGGGCAGTGCAGGAAGTTCTTCCTACTCTAATAACTCTGCTATGATGAGCAGCTCAGAGCAGTATGTAATTGTCTAATGGCATCCATGCTACATTGTAGGCATGGCTTGAAAGGAATTAGTTTATAGCTCTGTAACAGCTCAGATATTACCACACGGTCATAATTAAGGTAAAAAAATAATAATTCTGGGTTTTTGTTTTTTTTGTTTCTGTGCAACACAATGAACCTTGTAAGGAAAGCCAGAGCTTTTCATTTTAGAAGTATTAAAATTGTTCATTGACAAGATTTCACATGTATTCCCGTACCACCTCTTTATTGACATTGGTTTTAATTTTAGAACAGTCAATATCTTAGTCGGACAACACAGAAAGGTGAATTATTTAACGCAGTGTCACACATACATACACATACTCATTAATCTTTCTCTCCATTGTTGTTCATTTTAAGGTTTCTGCCTCCCTTCTGCTTGGTTTCATAGTCACATACATACTTTGCAACCAACAAATGATTCGTAAAATATGTAGTTATTCAGTTTGGGTAATAAATCCAAAGGCAGGAAGATACTTTCATTTTTTTTAAAGGCTACAGCAATTTTTTTTTAAGCCTTGAAGAGTGAGTTGCTGTGTTTTCAGTAGTGACAGACCATGGGGTTCACATCTAACTACCTAAGTGGACTGGAAGGTACAGAAATCACATAGATGTAGTGATTGTCATTACCTTAGCCCATTATTTAATACAGTGTGTTGGTGTTAGGTGACAGAGGAACAAAATGAGATACATCAGGCTCTCAGACTGTCCTTAATTGCAACAGAACGTTGCCTGCCACACAATTCTCACTCCTATCAGACCTCCAGTCCCATTGTCTGCACACAAGTATTCCTGTACCTACAGTCAAAGATCAGTGTTATTCTGTCAGTAGTAATGCTGTATGAGGAGCTGCCGTCAGCTATGGGTATGATCCTTCTTCCAGGTGAAGCAGCAGAGTGCTTTGCAACATATCAAGATTTCCAAACCCCAAGATGAAGTACGATTGTCAGGTCTTGATTACTGTTTAAAATCGTTTTGGTCAAAGTTTTTAAATTATTGGGAATAGTATAGGAGAAGTCCAAGAAAGAAACAAAAAAACCACAAACAAGTTCTCAGAATTTCTGGAACGTCGTATTTAACTGAATTTGCACAACCTAAAAACAACCTTCTTCACTTTACACAGCTTTTTTTTTAACACTTGACCACAGCATGAAACTGCTCTTGGGTTGCTTTGGGATTGTCCTGAGAACTAGACTGTTGTCTATAATTGCTCTGTTTCATGTGTTGCAGAAACAATGAAAGCATCTAGTAATTGAAGCAGGGGAGTTACAGGGTAAAGAAAACTTTTCAGTTGAAGCTATCACATGGTATCCTGAAGGTGAACTCAGCTGAAGACCCTGATAAGAAATGTCACAAAACGCAATAGAAGCAAAAAAAATATATAGTTCTTGATCTCTCACAGTTTGTGCTCAAGTAAGTAATTATTTTTTATCTGCTTCTTCCTGTGCCTTATTCTTCCAGAGGTAAAGTGAATATTTCATCTCACAGGAAAGTTTATATGAAAATGTAGTCCTTGTTTTTGAAATGATCAGATACACTTATATCTGTAAGAATACTTTTAAGAATATTTATTATTACATGTAGAATGAATTTGAATGATCACTGTATGACAGAGGATCAGGCAATAATCACTGAAGATGCAACAGGGTGTCAGTATCTCCCATTTATTGTTCCTAATTCCACTTGGTCTATTAATGAATTTAGGTGCCAAACGAAAATGAAATTGTGTGGTGAAATGAAAGATCCTGAAACTTCTGCATTCTTTGTAGTTAAAATATAATCTCCTGTTATTCAGAAACTGAGAACGCCACTATAATTAAATACTAAAAGGTAAAAACATCATACATCCACCACATATATTTGTTTCATACAAAAGCATGTAAAATGAGGTCTTTCCCTTTGATAAAAAAAAAAAAAGTGACAGAATGAAGAAAGAAAATGTTACTTAAATTGATAGTGACTGTTATGTGACTATCCTTGGGACCTGACTTCGAAGGCTGGCTTCTCATCTGAGACGTATTGGCTACGTACCAATGGAGCTTTGCCAGCCTACAAGTGCTAAGGATATGGTCATGGGTTAATAACTATTATAAATCTTTAATGTAACTATCTTGGATAGACTATCCATGGTTTTTATAGCATGCAGCATACTTGGATTTGGTTGTTACTGAGATCTGAGTGAAATTTCACTTGTTATTATCTAAGAGCCTTGTGAAAATAAAAGTGGAAAGAATAGCTATAAAACAGTGTGACATTTTTTCAGAAACAAAGCTCACATACTTCGGTAATAATCATTTTTTTGTTGTTTTTTTTCCTGATCTGTGTCATTCCTAATATGTATACTGATCCTATACTATGAAAGCTCCTTATGATTATCACCCTACATGGTGATGTCACTTCCTTCATGCCATCTGTGACTGGCAGGTGGGATCCAGCCTCAGGTCATTAAACACCAGAGCAGCACTTCACCTCCTTTCCCTTTACTGCAAGTAATGACCCTTACACACCTAACAGGAGACTGTGGTGAGAACAACTCTTAGGGATTTTTCACTAAGATTTAAGGGCTGTTTCTCCCCTGCCAGTCAAAGCTACAGCATACATAGCCAGTAAAAGACAAACCTCTCAACAGATTCAGTTTTTGCATAAGCTATTAAAGCTTCGCTAAAATTAGAAATCACAAGGAAAATCTAACTCTAATGAGACTTGCTCTGAGCAACGCAGGGTATAGAGCAGTTGGAAAAAGAGTGACGTCACTGAGCTTTCAAAACACACAGTGAAACGTAGGCATTGCTTTGATTTATGGATACACCTGCAGTACACTAATCTCAGAGTACGTTTTCCAAGTTTTCATATGGGACAAGCCAGGACTGCAAACATGACCTGTGATGCTCCCACTGCTATTACAGGAATTCCACTTGTGACTCTGCCTGGCTATGCTTGACCAGCAATGACTCAGGCAGCGTATGTCTGTGTTTGTGTCCATACACGTCTGTCTCTGTGCTTGCAGGGGTGCGAGGTCTTTCTTACAAACAACACTCACTCCTTTTTCTTACACGCCCTCTGCTAACAAACAATATCAGGGTGGGGTGCTTTCTTATTTGGGCTGTGTTGCTTTATCTCCTCGTCTAGCAATAGCTCCAGAACTGCAATAGATAATTCCTTTCTGAGATGAGACTCAAAACGTTATCAGTGTTCCTCAGTTATACCCAGAGGAATTAGAAAAACTTGTTTTTTTTGCTGTCACAGCTGCACGGATGGAATTAAATGACTGTAGAAGTAATAACATAAAAGCAGCCGCACTCTCAGTTCTCTCAGAGAAACAGAGGCAGGGTCTAGGAGTCATGCTTCAAGCTAAGTTCTGCCTGGGTATGTGTTTCCTTCTCACATGGAAAAAAAATTCCCAGAGAGTGTTCTTTCCATGCAGCTTGAGAAATGCACTCAGTCTGCTGCTGTGCAGCTTCTGGGTGATTTCATTTTCTATAAAAAGATGATGATCTCATCCTCAGTACTTAAAGATATATCACCCCATCATTTTCCCTTGCCTAGCACAAAGGAGAATTTTGAGTTTATGAAGCTTGACTATAGAATAACTGACCTGAATGGTGCAAAGGCATTACCTTTAACCCATTCCCCACCTCTAGCCTGCACATGCTGCTGTTCTGGCAGGAACAACAGCCTGAAGGCAGGCAGGGGAGAAGACTGATGTGAAGTTTCCTTCGGTGGCAGAGACACTGTGCTGCTTGGTCACCAGCAGACTCTCCCTTATAGCTGCAGAGCCACTGACTTGAGGCCACAGCATGCAGCGTGCTGTACTCTAGGAAGGAAAGTCTGGACAAACTGCTCACTATGTTACCTGGATGGACTGTGAGGGGACTGACAGCCTCCCAGAAGAGAGAGATTATCTTAGTTTCAGCTGGGATGGAATTTTTTTCTTTAGAGTTTCTGGTATGATGCTACGTCTTGGTTCTAGGAGAAAAACAATGTTGATTAACACAATGTTTATAGTTTCTGCTAAGCAGGGCTGTACAGGGCCAAGGCTATTCTCAGTGCAGGACCCAAGGAGCTGGGAGGGAACAGAATTAGGACAGCTGACTTCAACTGGCCAAAGGGATATTCCATATGACATCATGTGGAAGGAGTTTTGAAGGGGGTGGGAGTTCATATTGCTCTCTTTTGCTGCTCAAGGGCTGAGCTGGACGTCAGTCAGTGGTTCTAAGCAATTGCATGTGCATCACTTGTTTTATACAGATACATAGACTGTGATCTTTTTTCAAAGGACCTGTGGCACATAATTAAGTCAGTGGAAAATGCTTAAGGTACTTTGCCTTTTGCATGCCATACTATTTATTTTGGGACAAGTACTAAAATTTTTAGGCTTCAGAAGTCCTGTGAAGCAGGGTACCTACACTTCAATTAAGGCTTTAGGAATCAAATTCAAGAAGTTCTGGCCTGAGGTTCTTCTGACCAGTCTATATTCAGCGAGGGTAACAGCAGAGCAGACATTTCCTCTTAGCTCCCTCTTGCATTATCATACCACACGAGTGCTTTTCCGCAGTATCATTTGGTAAGTTTAGTCTAACTCCAACATGGATTAAACAAAAGCACAGAAGGGCTATATAACAGTGGTGAGAGAAGAACTGTGCCCAATACTTCTTACATGCTACATTAAGACTTGTGTATTCTACAGTAGTTTCCCATGGTGACCAGACCCAAGAAGACACAGACTAATGCAGAAATAATCACCAACACTGTACTAATTACATTTTCTAGATAAAAATTCAACTCTTTATCACCATTTTGTTTCAGGATAGAGCTGAAAGCCAATACCTCAGACTGTAATCAAGCACAGTGCTTATATTTCAATTCCCACTATTGTAATGCTTCTTTAAAAAACACCACAGTAACTTCATTGAGTAGTCATAAAATGGTCAAAAGCGATGCTGCATTGCTCTGACCACAATAAGTGTACTAACACGAAAAAGAGTTCCCAATATCCCTAATTGTCTTTTTCACTTTTCTGCCCCAAAGCATGCAGCTTTCAAGTTGATTCTAATCAGTAGTGGTTAGTTATTTCAGTTTACCTCAGACAGCACCATACTCAGAAGTTCTGTGAAGACAGTGATGCTCCATACCAAAATTCACTTCCTACTGCCTTCATGCTGAGGCTCAGTTGCACTGCCACTTGCAGCACCTCTCATTAGGAGTAGTACAGTCAATCTGCTACTGCAGCAGAAGACACAGCTCACAGAGAAGCCATGGAGGCACTGCAGAAAAAGGGCAATTTCAGAAGAAATGGTTTTATCCTGTAAGCAGTAACTGAGCTGATGTTATGATGCCCGTAGATTTTTTGTTTGGAGGGGAAATTGGGTTGCTCTTGCACAAATCCCATTTTCCTTTAGTTTTCTCATTACACTTTCCTCCATCCTGTCACAAACAATTCAGAAACTTCCCAAGCACTCTGCAAATGACTGAATTGTAACATAATAGAGAAATAAAAAAAAAAGAACAGAAATAATGACAACTATAAATAACAATCTTTCACCTTTGTATTGTGCTTTTCAACAAGAACTTTCAAAATTTTTTATGAGTTACTGAAGCCTTAAAAATCTCTTAAAGGAAGTTGTATGTGGTTTACTGCTAAGCCTTTATTGCTGTCAGTGTAAAAAAAAAAAGCTACATAACTTACTACAACATTGCAGTTCAGAAAGGAAGATGTAAGGATTACACAGCTGAAAACACAGGGTGAGTTAATAGGAATAAAAAGGACAATGATCTTATCTGCAAGTTGTGCAGAACTGCAGGAATTATATTTCTATGAGGTCCCTCTTAACTAACAACAGTGAGCAGACAGGAGTTTAATTTTCTGTTGCATTCTAACTGGAATAGGACTAACACTACAACCAAACAATATATCCCTTCAGATTCTGAGTACAGGAACCTTGCTGACTCCTTTCCACCAACAATGCCATCACTATAAGAGGATAGTTTATTAAAATACAGTTTTTCTTAAGACAAAAAGTAGCATGTATTAAAGAATGAATTCATCCTATGTTCCTACTTTTAGCCTTGATTTCCAGAACAAACACTAAAATACAAACTACTAAGGAAAAAACCTTGAAGCATTGAACATATGAGCTTAAAGTTACAGAAACAAAACAAAAAAAAAACAACAACAAGGGAACAGAATACTCAAAACTTGAATTTGCAGTAAGCTTTCAAAATTAGAGTTCAGTATTATTTAAGAATCACTCAATAAATGTTACTTTCTCATGGCATTCCTGGACCTATGAGGAATTGGGACTTCACGAGCAAATGGAACCTTACTTTTCACTGCAACAAAAACTTCTATTCAGAGTAGCTCCTGTTTATAACTGCTAAAAAAAAAAAGAAAAAAAGAAAAAAAAAAAGAAGATACCTTGAGATAGAATAGTCCTTACAACTGGCATCACAGATAATGTGAAATTATGATCACCCTAAAATGTCAGTAAACCAGAAGGTGACTAAGTTTGTTGTATAAGAAAAACACTTCTATCATGTGAGTTTTAAAATACATCTATTTGAAAGGATGGCTCAGAAGGTGAGAAACGGGGCAGCAATGCCCCTCCAGCTGTAAGCAAAGATCACGTTTGTGACTGCCTGAGGAACCTGAACATCCATAAATCTATGGGTCCCAATGAGATGCATTCCAGAGTCCTGAGGGAGTGGGCTGCCATAGTCACCACGCCACTCTCAATGGTATTTGAAAAGTCATGGCAGTCAGCTGAAATCCCTGGTGACTGGAACAAAGGCACTATCACACTCATTGTTAAGAAAGGTGGAGGAGAAGACCTGGGAAACTACTGACCTGTCAGCCTCATCTCTGTGCCAGGGACGATCACGGAGCAGATCCTCCTGGGAGCTGTGCTAAGGCACATGGAACAGAGGGAGGTGATGACTCCATCAAAGGCAGGTCCTGCCTGACCAACCCTGTGACTTTTTACCATGGCATTAACTGAGTCAGTGGACAAGGGAAGAGCCACTGATGTCATCTACCTGGACTTCAGAAAGGCCCACAGTTCCCCACAACATCCTTCTCTCCAAATTGGAAAGACACAGATTTGACCAGTGGACTGCTCAGTGCATGAGGAACTGGTTCTGAGATCATACCCAAGGAGTGGTTGTCAATGGATCAATGTCTGGATGGAGATCAGTGATGAAATGTGTCTTAGGGGTCAGTACTGGGTCAGGTGCCCCTTAACATCTTCATCAGTGACACTGACAGTGGAATGGAACACACCCTCAGCAATTTTGGAGATGACACCAAGTTGTGTGGTGCAGTCATCTGAGGGACAGAATGCCATCCAGAGAGACCTAGACAGCATCAAGCAGTAGGCTCAGGTAAACCTCATGAGGTTCAATAAAGCCAAGTGCAAGGTCTTGAACCTGGCTCATAGCAACCTCCACTATCAATGCAAACTGGGGGACAAAAGGATAGAGCACGGCCCTGCTGAAAAGGTCTTGAGGGTACTGGTGGATGGCACCCTTGTCATAAGCCAGCAGTGTGCCCTCAAAGCCCAGAAAGTCAACCATATCCTGAGCTGCATTAAAAGAAGCATGGCCAGAAAGGTAAAGGAGGTGATCCTGCCCCTCTACTCCATGCTGGTGAGACTTCCCCCTGGAATACTGTGTCCAGATGTGGACTCCTAAGTAAATGTGAGGCATGGACCTGTTAGAGCACATCCAGAGGAGAGCCACCAAGATGATCCAAGGACTGGAACACCGCTCCTACAAGGGCAGGAAGAGATACCTGGGGCCATTGGGCCTGGAGAAAAGAGGGCTCTGGGGAGACCTGATAACAGTCTTTCAGTATCCAAAGTGGTGAGGGAGAAAGAAGGGAACAGGCTCTTAAGCAGGGGTCTGATGTTACGCTACAGGACAAGAGGAAATGGTTTCAAACTAAGGGAGGAGAAATTTAGGTTAGATATAAAGAAAACATTTTTAACAGTAGTGGTGATGAGGCATTGGAATAAGTTGCTCCAAGAGGTGGAAGCATCATCCTTGAAGACATTCAAGGTGAGGCTGGACCAGGTCATGAGAAACCTGATCTAGCTGCAGAAGTCCCTGATCATCGCAGGGGAGTTGGAGTAGATGATCTTAAAGGTTCTCTTCCAACTTAAACTATGCTGTGATACTGTGATACTATAGCTATTAAGGAAAAGACTTCCTAAAATGAAACAAATACAAGGAGAGGAAGATGCCTTCCAAAGTAAACTTCTACCCTTCAGCCATTCTCAAAGAACCTTGACGGGCATTCTGTAGACTTTCTCACAGTTGCCTTCAGAGGGTCCTCTGAAATAAAGGATTTCTGTGGTGGACATCGAAGCATTATTGACATTCAAGAGCAATCAGACTGGGAATAAAGCAGAGACAACGAGCCCTGGGCAGCACCCTTGAGGTCAAGTTCTGTTAAGTCAAGCCCTGGTGATTGCAGCAGTGAGGTGCCTCAGGCAACTCAGATGTAAGACTAAGGCTAGGCCTATTGAAAGTCTCTCTCATTTTCAAATGAAAATTTAACAGTCTTGTTTGAATAAACTGCATTGTTTTTGTTTTCATTTAAATTAAACTCCAGTGAGTCTGATAAATGAGGAATCACAGAATTGTAGGGTTGGAAGGGATCTCTAGAGATCGAGTCCAACTCTCTGCCAAGCAGGCTCCCTAGACCAGGTTGCACAGGTAGATGACCAGGCAGGTCTTGAATGTCTCCAGAGGAGACTCCACCACCTCTGGGCGATCTGTTCCAGTGCTCCATCACCTGCACTATGAAGAAGTTCCCACACACATTTGTGCAGAACTTCTCACGCATCACTTTGTGGCCATTTCCCCTCAGATTCTGAGTATCACCACACACTGCAGAGAAGAGTCCAGCCTAGTCCCTTCACCTCCCACTCCTTAGATATTTGTAGATGTGGATCAGATCCCCTGAGTCTTCTTTTCTCAAGGCTGAACAAACCCAGGTCTCTCAGCCTTTCCTCATAAGAGAGGTGTGCCACACCCTTTATCATCTTTGTGGCCCTCTGCTGGACTCTTTCCAGCAGAGCCCTGTCTTTGATTTCTCAAATGTGTCACAGCAGTGTTTCAGAGAAAGCAAGTGAGTCTTTGACGAACTGGGGTAGATCTTCACCAAAGAAGAAATGCTAGTGTGAGGTATTGTTCAGGGTTAGAAGGGAAGAAGTCTCAGCAACACAGAGGAAGACAACCATGAGCTTCTGAAAAATCCCAGAACACTTAATGCATTATGAAGTTTGAATTCACCTCAGCATTGTATTGTGTTATATCAGCAGACCCTGAACCAGCACTATTGTTACCAGCAGCATATGTTTGCTAAGGAAAAAAAAAAAGAAAAAGTATTTTTTCCCCTTCTTCACAGTTTTTTGTCTCAGTCACTAAGAAGAATGACATTAATGATAGGTTTTTCCAAACTCATTATTTCATTGAGAGCTAGAATCCCCAGACAGGACTGCCAGAAGTACACAGACTAAGAATCAATGAACCAAAATGAAAGACACTAATGTAATGTTATTCAAATGACATTTTAGTGCTAGCAGTTTTCTTTAATTGCACAATCTATAGAATGCATTATGTTGCGTTACCTGAATAATAATTTTTAAAATAATTGTGTCACACCATAGATGTATGGCTGTATAATGAGTCTGTTCTGTTGCCAGTTGTACAGAGCATATAGGAAGATATAAAACACATCTGAGCTTTAAAGAGAAAGATGTGTTTAAACACACAAGAAGCTTAGTTTTTAGTAATCATGATCTCTCACATTAACTGGAAACACACGTACCAGTTCTCAGAAACAGCTCATAGTCATCTTGTTCTAATAGAAAATGAGCAGTCCATTACAAAAATAATATTTGAAAATCTAAGTTTTGAGTTCACAAAATAAGACTTTTAGCAGAAATGTGATATGTAGGAGAGTGCATCTTAGTGCAGTAATAACTCTAGCATCTCCATGCCAGTGTTGGGCAGAAAGTTCTTTTCACAAAAATTCTCTCAAATTCCAAGCTCGCTGACTGGCACTGGTTAATCACACAAATCCTACAGAACTGATTCCTTGTTTGTGGGCTGACCAGGTTCATTTTGGATGGCAGAATTAGGGGAAACCATTCTGAATTCATCTTCTCAGGACAGACTATGAGGCAACTACTTCTTGAAAGTAGAATGCAAACCCTTAGCTTACTTCCTACCAACACAAAATTGAAGTCTATGCTGATACAGAGAAAAAAAATGTTAGTTCGCTTTCACATTCAAAGTTTCTTTCATCTCACATTGATTTCTTTCATCTCACATTGAAATTGGAGGCAGTAAGGAATAGCACAAGTACTCTGGTCTGTCAAGATGTCCAGCTGTACAATTACACACACTGTTCTCATGTAAGTGCATATTTGTACTGACCATAGAGCATCCCATAAGGGAGGAGCTCCAGTACGTTTAATACTTACTAGTACAAATGGATTTACAATGACAAATGGATTTACAATGCAATGTATGTATCATAGCTGTTAACGAAGGATGAAAACCTTTTATTAAATAGACAGAGCTCTGAACACATACTGTTTTTTATATACCAGTAAGGCCAAGCAGCAATAAACTATATTCCAGCTGAGGAAAGCTGTTGTTGTCTTGCCTAATTAAATCCATTCTGAATCACCTTTATTACCATCAATAACGCCTTTCAGAAAATTTACATTGAAAGTTGTTGAGCTCTCACTAAATTGTTTTTACTGAGAGTTATTAAGGCTAGCTTTCACAATGTTGGTCAAGCTTTTTTAACCACATCTGTAAGGTGACCACATTATCATCTACAAAATGTACTATTACTAAGCTACCTAGTGCTATATAGAACAAAAGTTAAATCCTTTTGTATATAATCACTGTAATGCTATAACATAATGGAAAGTACAGCAATAATAGCAGGGAAGCAAAATATTTGGCAAAGACAAATGAGGACAAACCCAAATGCAGCATCTGTAGATACAAAAAAAAAACTCCATTCCAACACTGTTTTCCTTTGAAAGACCTCAAGTAGACAGGAATCCCCAGTAAGATACCCTTGCTTCTACTGCCAACCCTTAAATGATGTCTGGGAAGGGGAGGATCCTGGCTCCACCCCTCCCAGTCACTCACCTACACTGCAAGCACCTGAGCTCCCCTGGGTTGGCCCTGCCTTCCCACTGCCTTCCCACCAGGTGCTCAATCACTGGTTCAGGCTGTGATTTACCATTTCTGCTACAATTACCCATTCTGTAAATGCTATACATTTGAAACAAGAGAATATGTTTACATTTGCCCATGAGTTCTATTCAATACCATTTACAGGTATGTCCTGACTAAAATTATTGTCTTAGTTTCAAGTGGGATGGAATTTTTTTCTGCAGAGTATCTGGTATGAATCTATGCCTTGATTCTAGGAGGAAAAAAAAACAAACATTGATAACATTTGTGGTTACTACTAAGCAGTGTTGTAGGGAACTAAGGCCATTCGTCGTGAAGGGCCCAAGGAGCTAGGATGGAACAGAATTAGGACAGCTGACTTCAACTGGAATATTCTACACTGTATGATATCAAGTAGAGGGAACTTGGAATTTCATTTTTTTAGTTCAATTTGATATTAT
The DNA here is from genome assembly GCA_036925125.1 of Oreortyx pictus. NCBI lineage: Eukaryota > Metazoa > Chordata > Aves > Galliformes > Odontophoridae > Oreortyx > Oreortyx pictus. The sequence goes on along the minus strand of JAUPFR010000001.1, from coordinate 118,068,854 downwards.
AATGCTTGCATGTTAACCTCTTGCTCTCTGTCAAACATTACAGCTATGAAGATTTATATAGGTTTTAAATTTTACATTAAATCTTACTACATATTAACTACTCCTGCTTTCCATGGCAGCACCTGCTTTACTCAGGCATTCCTGGAGGGTTTCTGCAATAACTCTTTTCAGGAAGGTGATCTGGATTAATAGCAGCCTTCTGTTTTCAGTGGGTTGATTTTAATAGAGCTAATTCACTATTCACAAATGCTTGTGCAATCACGAGACAGCAGGCACTTGCTGATGGGCACAGGCAGCAAGCAGACTGGAGCACCTCCATGCAGCTACGACATCGGATGTGCCAGTCTGAACAGCTGGTGGGGCTCTGTTGTGAAGAGATGATCCTGTCAGCAGTTTTGTCAGTCAGCACCTGAAGGCAACAGTTTTGTCAGCTGCACCCTGTGTGAGAGCTCACCACAGTGATAATCGTTCTGCATGCATCATGGTGGGATGTCACGTGAGTCTGGTGGGCTTCTGGATAGGAAGCATTTCATAATTAACGAAAGTCCCACTGAGCATTGCTTCCCTGAAAAATTTCAACTCCACTGTCACCTGTCTGTTACTATTATCAGCTCCTGAACACTGACAGTAGCTTCTTCCAACAGTTCTGGAACTGCAGTTAACATTTTTCGCTACCTCACAACATTCGCTGTTGCACCAATTTTTCTAAATGACTCAAGCCTACTTTGGCTTGTCTTTAAAACAAAGGATTCCCAATGCTGCAGCTACCTAGAAGCTTTTGCAGACTTAACAAGCCTGCCAAGAGAAAACTCATTAAAGCAGGTTGCCTGCCAGAATGGCTATCTTAATGTGTTCTTGCATCTTAATTTGTATCCACTGAGCTATCCTGGGAATTTATGAGTTTATGACTTTGACAATCAAGGGGCTTCTGGTCCCTTCTCTCAAATTATCCAGTTTGTATGACTCTGTCCAAGCTAAACATTCTGTCAGCATAGAAAATACTAAGTATTTCTACCATGATAGTGCATACTCCAGAAGAGGAATATATGTGTGAAGCTGCAGGACTCCTCTCCCAGAAGGAAACGGGAAAGTTACAGACCTTTTTCTATCCCATCCATTGGAATAAAGAAACAAAATTAAAATTCTTAACGTTTCTTCATTTTTAATTAGCTGAAACAGTTTAGGCAATCTTAAAATACACTTGTTATGCTCAGCAAGTCAGAACCATATTTGCTGAAATGCACTGGAAATATTAAATGTTGCTTTTAATCTATATGAGTACTATTTCCTATTCTCCCTTCGCAGGGAGAGTGATGTACTCTATAGTTTCTAACTTCCAACATGATACAAACTTTGGCACATTTTCTTCCTAGAAAATGTATGCATTTAATTCACATGGCAAGCTCAGTCAGATTCCTTGTCAATTATGAAAACCAGATTTGCTCATAAAAATTGCTTGGGAAGACAAAGAAGAATGACTTCCCATCAGCTCTGAATACGGACAATCTAAGAAGCTCTATAAGTTACTTTTCTGTTGAAGAATTATCTTTAAACAAAATGCTCGAAACAAATAGTTTCCAATGAAAAGTAATTTTGACAGGGAATTGCATCAGCTTTCGTGCTAGGCAAATGACTCTCATTACAACTCCCACCTCCTGCCCACTTCCTCATCTGCTGCCTGCTGCTGGCACACAAGCTTGCCTACTATCCTGTCCAGAGCACTGAATACAAAGACAAGGTAGTGCAGGACAAGGAACAGCACAGGGCTCTTGTTTCTTGGAAGAGATTCTTACTTGGCCTTCACAATTGTACTACTTTGGAATGCAGGAAGGAGGCAATGAGGCTTGCTTGGGAAGACTGCACAATGCTCTCTTGTCCTTCCTTCTGGCATTAAGGAAGCTGGTCTCACCAAATGCAGAAACACAGTAGCAGCAGTTAGTCTGGAGTTACAGTACATTGAGAAACTCAAAAGAAAGCGTTGTTTATGAGAGCTGTTACAACTGAGGTGCTCTCTGAATTCCACAGCAAAACTTTCTATGCTGCATAAAACATTAAGCCACTTTTCAGCTTTTTAAAGAACAACCTTCTCATGAGTTTCTCCCCTCAGGCCTCTTCTGAGGGATTTGCTGGCAAGTAGCTATGGATGAAGTCATAAATTGGAGTTTGTCCAAGAAAATGCAGAATAAGAAGGGTGGCTGCATGACTGAATGAATCCGCCTTACAAACCAAACTCAGGCCTCACTCCTGACACTGCAGTAAGTCAAGCAGTTGAAGAAAGCAGACTTCACAGCAGATACACCTCCCTGTAATAGCAGTGCATTTCCTCCGCCACTTCAGGGATTAGAGGGTGAAAACAGTTTGGAGAGGCATGTGTACAAACTAATTACCAAATGCTGGCTCAAGCAAGAAAATAAGGCAAAAAACCTCCCTGAATTCTTTAGGAGAAGCTGACAGAAATAGCACACGGGATTTTTTGAGTAACAGTTCAGTCATCCAGCTGTGCCAGACATAGCTCTCCATAACAAGATGTGAAAGGGCTGGGAAGTTCCATTACAGAGATTCCAATTAGATAAAATGGGGACAAAATTGGCTAATACTTACGCAGATTCAATAAGCCATCTTTAAACTAAAGAGCCAGAATAGTAATCATTTCAAGTATGCTCTCAGTGATGCAAACACAACAGCCTGAGGGTGAGCCACTTGAGAAGATTCATCCGTGGAAGCTCATCAAGAGCTGGTTGACACACATCATTTGATTTCTATTTTGGCTTCTCTCTTTTGAGTCAATCACTTTTGTGTTGAGTGATATATTCATTAATGCACTGACTCACTACCATTAACACATACAAATATATAACTCTTAAAAACCAATACAAAAACTTAAGCAAAATCTAGACACATGGCGTCTAACCTGATTTGTATAGCTAGCTTACTGTGGCTATGGACACAGAGCTGTGTTTTTTAACCTCTTTACCAGTCCCTCAGAATATGAACCAGTCCCAGTCTGGCAGCCAATTTGCAGTATTAGCACAGAGTGACTGAGCTAAACTGCCCAGTTCTCTGCAAAACGCCTTCTTAGACTCAGTGTTGCATGAACAGGAACTTCTTGGGATATTAGTCATTTGTTGAACACAGACTGGAAACATTTCCCACTCTTTCCATTTGTGTGTTAGGCACTTGGAGCAGGCAGACAGCACATACACTATAAATTGTTCCCTGAGTTCACACCACTACTCTCCTTAGTCCATCACTTGAAGAAGCTTTACAGGACCAGTATGAAGAAACTGAAAAATTTGATTGAGAAAATTTATAAATATAACCTGTTTATCAGAAGATTTCCTCTCTCAACCAAATGAGAGTGATTGGTTTGAGTCTTATCACTTCCCAGATCTGATGTTGCTGTTTCACAGAGAAGAACAAAGACGGGAATAAAATTTGCCAACAGACAAATGAGTCACTTTGTAACTAAAATGAAAAATATTGTCCTCTTCAAAATATCCCTTAGCCACTTACAGAGGGTTTGTACCTGAAGAGAATATGTAATATTTTCTCAATAACGTACATTTGTTACTGTCTTGTGGCTAGCATCTGTGCTTTTTTTTTTTTGAGCCTATTGATGTTTTATAGAAACACATAGAATCTTTTGAATGTGACATTACCACTAAGTTAGTTCATATTTATCACCATACATCCCAGCTAAGTTTTGAGAAATGGTTAGAGAGGCCACACATTAGCTTGGTATTCAACAACAACTCCTCAACAATGACTCTCACTCATGTGAACTCATGGCACACTGCAGCACATGTCTACCATCTCTGGAAGATGTCAGAGCTATTTTAAGATGTACAGAGCTTTTTGGAATCTTGCAAAGCACTAATGCTTCCACTGAGAGTTTAATTTTTGTATTCATTTTTGTTTTCATTCTGAGGCTTCAAATCCACTAGTAATATCCCTGTGGCATTTCACAGTACTATCAAATACAGCTAAAGTACCCCTCATTCTACATTCTGTGAGGGTTCTCCAATACACCTTTCTAAATTCTCTTTAAACTAGGAAACACAACATGGAAGATCCTTTGTATCTAACTCCTAGCACAATTCCCTGCAGCAAATCAAAAAGCATTTCCTGTTCTTCAGTTAATTACATTTGATTTTCTGTTAAGGATAAAAGGTTCAATTTTTAGAGATATCCAGTGCAATGCAGTGCAGAGAATACTGTGCTGGGGGGTCTGCAGTCCTGAATCTGAGGTCTAATCTTCTACTGATCTCTTTGTTTGCTGGGATGTTTTTTTTTGTTCCACTGGGTCACTATGCCCACACCCTTCTCTCAATGATCTCAGATCAGACTGCACTAAAACAGATTCTTAATCTATACATATGCAATAATGACCAGAAAGTGATGAACAAACAAGGCCTTTGCATTCTTCTTGTGCACTGAGAAACAAGACAGAACAGAACACTATACAACATCAGCATATCAAATCTGTACTTCCACTACTTAGTTTTCATGAAATTATTTCTGACTTTCCTGGTCCTTCCTCACCCCCTCATATGATCCTGTGGCACACAGGAATTGAAGTTTGATTTTACACTCTAAAACAACAAAGTTTGACATTCATTAATAAATTTAACTTGCCGCTTAGGAAATATGGACACTGTATTTACTTATGTTATTTCCAGTTTTGTTATTGCAGGATTCCTGCACTGGAGAAATCAGATTGCTACTCTTCAGATTTCTATTACAATGTTCTTTTGCATTTCATGAAGATACTCCTGTTCATTTTAACAGACAGCAAAATGTACAGTTTGTTCCATCCTAGATGTTTTACATCAGTATGAGGCTTCTGGGAATAACAGCTTGGGAAGTGTCAGAGCTGAGTATGAACATGATAAAACAAAGAGAAAAATAAAGCTTGAGGAAGATAGCACAAAAACAGGAAGAAAACTAAATAAAAAATGCTTGTCATTTTTAGAATTACAAAGAAATAAAAAGCAAAGTAATTCAATAATGACAACAAAACACTCATTTTAATACTATTTCATTTAGAACTACAAGTCATCTGCATTACACAGGTCAGTATCAGAACAAATTGTCGGGGATGTGCAAAGCATCTGCATTCATAGCTCAACATCCAATAGTAGCTAAGTTGTGCTCAGATATTTGCAAAAACTGGCCAGTCATGAAAATTTGCTCTTGTATTGCCAGCTGTAGTTCAGGATGCACTGGAGAAAATACAGACCACAACACAAAGCTCTAGAGAAAGCATTCAAAATAACTGAACCTGAATCTAGACTATCAAGTAGACTGTCATCATTAATCATTTGTATTGGAATGAATTTTGTCAGTTAAAGCCTTTTTGTTTCAAAATCCAAGTCAAAGCTGTTGAGGATCTCTGCTTATTGAAATGTGGTCTCTGAAACCAGAACACTAATTATTTCACTCCTCCCCCAACTGAGGAACATAGCTGAAGTCATGAACAAGGTTCTTCCACCCCTGTTAGTTCTGAGCCACGTTTGCCATATTCTCTAGGTGTTTAAGCCAATACACTTTTCCTTCCTCAGTATCCTTCAGCACAAGGACCCCTGGTTGACCCATTTCCTCTCATTCTTGGACTACCTCCCAAAGACCCACTTAGCAGATATTTGGCTTCACTTTCTATATGTCTTAGGGCCTCTCCCAGTAAATCCAGCAGGATATGACAATCTTAGTACCTATTAGGATTTCATTATGTTCACAGACATTTTCCTGAGGTACTTGTTTTCAAATGGCAGCCCAAATTTTTCAGAACACTGGTGGATTTCAAAGTTTCATAGTTGAAGATAAAAGGAGAAACAGTCTTTGAGATGATTTATAATTCTGTCTTTCTTTTGCAGACTCTGTAATCTTTCAGAAGTTGACAACCAGTTGCTTTGAGTGTTCATATGATTTCCTTCCTCCTTGTCTAGCTTTAATAAAAACTACTACCTAATTTAAGGTAGAAGATACACTAAGAATAAGATTGAGTTTGTGGTGGATTAATTTACTCCTCATTTATTTGATTTACTCCTCATTCAACACTAACAACATAATCCAGCCTAACACTTTCTGGAATTTCTGCCATCAGATTCCCTTCCACCTCTCCCAGGTTCTTCTTTACCCCACAGAGTATAAAAGCAACCCAACAGACTGCTGTACGAAGTCTGCCTAATACATCCAGTGCTACACAAGAAGGACTTGTGGGTCTTATATCCATAGTCACATTCAAATTCTGAGTTGTGTATCACGTACGAAATCATTTGTCAGTAGTGCTTGTGGGCAGTAAAGACATTTATACTTCCAACTGGGAAGAAGCTCAGCATTGCTTTGTCAGTCTTAGAGATCACAGAAGTTAACCTTGGGAAATATAATTTCTAATTTAGCTACTGTCTCATCAAGAAAAATTAGCATCTCATGCCTGCTTTACATGGAGTGTGCCATCTAGCACCTTGCAGGAAGCAACCTTTAGAAATTAATAGCTAATCAGAAGAGAAAATCAATACAATAACTTGGTGACAATGAAATATTCCCATATTTATAGCAATACTATAAGATTTCCAATGGAGTATATGCAGCACAAATAGAAATAACCATGGAGACAAAGTACGCACTCTTTCAGGAGAGTATCTCAAAAGACAGCCAGAAACACTATTTCACAATCATTAGCAGAAGTGGAATGAAAGGAGAGAGGAGAGGTTCAGGGCCTGGAAAGAAAAAAAACAAGAGGCAACACCAGCTGGTATGAGAAAAGAGAACAGGTTGTGTGCTTTAAATGAAAGGTGGATGAGTGTTGAAGATGCTGATGGTTAGGCATGACAGTTTGACAGCCTCTGCTAGAAACCTCTTTGGACTCCTTTCCTTCTTTTCAGAGAAGGAAAAATGGAAACTGATATCCCTTGGGGCTGAGCCCTGTTGTCAGTGAAGGAGAACAAAACGTGAGCTTAACTGAAGTACCCACAGGCTCCCCCCAATTTAGATCTTATCACCGTGTTTCCAATAATGGGATTGTTCTTCCTCTTGGCTGTAGGAGAAGATTTAGTTGGATGACCAAAAGTCACACTAATACAGAACACAGACTACAGCTTCATCCAGTTAGATACATAATTTTAAGCTTATCTAGAGACTTAAAGATTTCTATTTGAATGTTTTATTTTGCAATTAGTATTTCATGGCACTGAATTTATGAATGTTTGGAGGATGCTGTAGCAAAAAGGAGAGGCCAGCGGTCACACACCTGCATCTCTCTTAGAGTTCAGTTCACTAGAGGGAGCTATCGCCATTTCGTTTCAGTTAGCAGCTCCTATACCAAAGGAGAAGAGCCAGAGGAGAAAAAAAGAATCCTTTTATAAAATAGTAAATGCTTATTGATGTCCCATCAGTCAATAATTTTCTTCTACACGACATAGACAAGTTTCTCTGCTTTCGAAAGAAAGATTGGATAAAAGGCAGAGAGTAAGACTGCCAGACAAGTCAAAACATGACAGCGAGAACAACGCTCTCCACATCTAGCAGTGTTAACTTCACTCCCATTTGAGAGTTCTATTCTTTTATTCTCTTTTCATCTAATTTAAGTCCTTTTTTTTTAGGAAAAAAAAATTTAAAACACAGAATCATAGAATGGTTTGGGTTGGAAAGGACCTTTAAGGTCTCATAGTTCCAACCCTGCTGCAATAGGCCAGGCTACCTCCCTATAGACCAGGTTGCTCAAAGTCTATGCAGCCTGGCCCAGAATGCCCTCAGGGAGGGGGCATCCACAACCTTGCTGGGCAACCTGCTCCAGTGTCTCACCAACTCACAGTAGATAACTTCTTCCTAATAGCTAGTCTAAATCTGCCCTCGGCCAGGTTAAAGGCACTTTCCCTTGTCCTGTCACTACTACCAGTAGGCCCCCTTTCTTCTTATTAAAATACATTACAACCTTATCTAGAGGACACCTTCTACAGTGAAAGGTATCATCTTTTGAAAAATTAGCATGAAAACTCATTTACTTTGTTGGAAAATACCTGAGCCTCCAAAATCTTAACTAGTGGAAAATAAAAATGACTTTAGTTAAAGGCCAATTATTTCTTACCTCAGAAGTATCTCAGCTACAGTGATGGAACCAAAATACAGTGCAGTAAATGTCCTAAGTAAAAACAGAATCAGATTCTACGTTATAAAATTATGAATATTAAAATTTGAAAAATAAAATCCAGGCTAGTACAAATTCTAGTTTTATAACTCTTAGGACAAACAAAAGCAGCTGGAAAATGGATGATTGGTTAAATGATAATGTTCTCAGCAAATCCAAAAATTATTCACATTCAGAATGCACAGTTTAAACTCAGAGTTGTAAAGATTGAGACCAGAAAGAAGCATTAAAATTATTCAGTCTTGCTTCATGTCATGGGACATGACTTTTCAACCACTATTGCATTATCTAAGTAACTTCTGCTATGTAAATTCCTGTTATCCAAAGATGACTGAAGTTCATGAGTAATTCATTAGTACATCACTTGTCATGACTTGTTCAATTAGTTTTTCTGTTTCAAAAGTTACTCTCAGTTTTTCATTTGTGCCTAACAGATTTTGTTTCCCTTTGTCTCCTCATTCCTTTGAGGAAAGTAACAGATTAGAGTACCCAGAGACACTCATGCATTTTTCACTCTCTCTGCTTCAACTGACTGCTTGCTATAGTTTTTCAGTCCTTCCTCAAGTGAGGTTTGGTACTTAACATTCCCTTATTCATAGGCAAGGTATGCATTCTTCGTTCAGATGTGTAATGTTTGCACCTAGCTATGCATCTTATTAGGTCCTCAGAGTCAGATTGTGAATTGTTTTACTTCTGTCATTATTTATATTTCTGCTGATTTTAGTGTCACTTGCAATTCTGTCAGCAGCTTCCATTCCCTGTCATAAATGGCAGCTTTCTGCTACTTTCATCTATGCTACTGTCAGAAGCACCTAGGTATCACTGAGGTACATGTAAATGAAATTAGAAAACTATGATATAGTAAGTGACAGTAACAGTCTACAGATAACTGTAACATGCCTATAGATAGAATGCCCTCGGTATCCCTCAAAGAATGCTACAATAACAATATGTAAGCACTAAGTTTGGAACTAGGGAGTATGAAAATATCTATTAACTTCCTGACCTCAGCTAAAAAAATCTTTTTCTCAGATGCTATTCCTGAGTCTACCCTATCAAGACTATTTTCCTAAAATAAATGCGTGATAAAAAAGATTATTTTAATTCTATCAGCTGTTCAAATCAGCAGATCTTTTGCAACTTATAAATGCTGTACCTCTAAAACTAAGTATCTCCACCGAAGATACAGTGAAATGAATACAGTTTCTGAGGGGTGATGATCCCTGTTTCTGAGATTTTCAAGCCTTTCAGTCTTGCAATTTATTGCTTTATTTTATTAATTGAACAGGGGATGTTTATTGGAAGAATTATCTTGTTGAGATCTTTCATTGATCAAGTTAAAAAAAATGTCATGAGAAACCTTGAAAAACATCTCAGATGTCAATGCAAGTCGATAAGATTGTTATTTGCTTATTGACAATTTTGTTAATTGTCAAATTATGATAAGTACCAATTCTTATTTTGCCAACGGATAGAACTGAAAGCTTTTGTACCTATTCTATATCTCACATCACCCTTCTGAACAGAAGCAACACAATGGAGCAAATGAAGGAAAGAATGCCACGTGGTAACAAAGGCACAGAGAAATCAACCATTTGCTTTGGTGCAGAGAGACGTTTCTTATTTACCACATACTAGGATACTCTGTTAACATGCTGTAATATCTATTTCATTTTGCCACTTGCTTTCCCCCCCCCCACGAGTAAGACAAATTTACGATACAAGATTAAAAACAAGGGGCACTCTCATCCAAGCAGCAGAGATGAATGAAGACTTAGTGACATGTTTAAGTCAGACAAAAAGACAGAAGAGATTCAGGAACTGAACTAGGTTTCCAAGAACCAACTTGCATCCTAGAAGTTGTCCTTACATAACATCTCTGTTCTGATGTTTCAGGGGCCATAATAGGAATCAAAAGTTGGACCAAAAAGTTGGACCAGTCAGAAGAGAGTTTCACTTGTACTGTCAAAACATATCACAAATACTGTGAGGAAGATTTATTTCCCAAAAACAAAATGGATAAGGTGTCTTGTTCACAGTATTGCTCACAGTAAGAGCAAGTGGGAAGGAAAAAACATAAGGGCCAATAATTGAAAGGGCAAGGAAGAATAGAGGCAGCAAGGGAGAAAAAAGAAAGCAAAATGACCTAGGGGCAAGAGCTAAGGAGAAGGAAGACTGTTGTGACACTAGGAGAATAAGAAACAACATATTATACTACTGTACTGGTGAGGTACCACACATCCAGTCTGCACTTAGAAGTGGAATGAATATGTATCATTGGAGGAGCTTATGACAGTGTAGGGTGAATACCCTAAAAGAACAGTACCCACACAAAATAATGAACGTGGACAGTATATTTCCATATGGCTTAACCAGATGGTATAAAGACAACCATCAAATGAGGAAGGACTCACCTGTCACCGATAGTTGAGGCTCACACAGAACTCCACAAAGGAGGGATCTCCAACAAGAGATTCTTCCCCAGTGGTGGTCAGCCCTTAAATGGGGTCTGGGAGAGGTGGAGCCAGACTGCACCCCTTCTGGTCATTTGAATTGCCTTCACCTGTGCTCCTGCAGCTGACTCAGTGCTCACCTCAGGGGATCAATCAGTGGTTCAGGCTGTGATTCAACAGTTCCCATACACAGAGCTTCCCTGAGTTTGCCCATTTTGTCATACAGCAAAATAACATATCTGAAAATCTTCCAGAAAAGCCTCTTTCCACTCATGCCCTACACTGAATACAGTTTTTGAAGTTTCCTTTTTTTTTTTTTTTTTCCCTCAGAAAGCAAACTAATAAAAATCTCAAACGAAAAACAAAAAAAATAAAACACAGAGCCATCATGAAATCACATTTGAATTCACTAGGTGGCAACAAGGAGTAAGAAATCCGGTCTGGAATCTTTAACGAGAACATCTGGTGGGACCTTCACATCCCCATCACCCCACCCCTTCATCCCCACCAAACAAACTGAAGTTCTGGTTGATCAAATGACCACCTTCTAAACACTAAATAAAACATACTCCCTGCAGATGTATAAATATTGTCTCAGTTGGCCAGTGCTCATGCTGACTGACTATCAACACATTTATATCTGGTTTCACTCACAGCCACGTTTGTGTGCCTTTGATGTGGTACCAGGGTTACCAGCTTTGACGTAAGCCCTGTATCTGCACCTCTCTCTGCCTCCCAAAAGCAGAGCAATTACTTTCCAATCAGCCAGCTTAGGAGTGGGGAGGAAAAAAAATCTTTCATTTTCTTGAACTATAAATCAATCACATGTGTTGAAATGTTTCCACTTCACTGAATATGGTTTTCCAAGGGAGGCATGGGTTCCCTTGTTCTCCTAGGGTAATGGCAACTTTAAGTAAGTAAATGAAGAGAAGTATGATTAAAATGTGTATTTAACTTTCATTTTAAATACATTTTTTGTGTATATTTTTCTGTGTAAATTTCTAAATTAAACCGTTAAAAAAAATAATAGTACCAGTACAGCATCTTTCAAGCTTAATGCTTTTTTATTGCCCTTGTAAACAGAGCCAACTCTATGAAAGTGTCAAAGCCTTGAGAGCACCAACAGATTTCAGTGCCTTTGGTGAGCCTGCCTGGGGACCACCATATCTCTGCCCAAGGTCTATTTAAGCTCATCCTTGGGCTCAGACCTCTGCTTGTGGTTCTAGCAGCATGTCAACCATGCACCCAAGGCAGAAAGATCTCTGACACTTGCTGATCTTCGCAGTCAGTCTCCAGTCTATACCTCACACAGCTGATGAGGGATCCTATCTATGGGATTTCCAGGCTACATCCACTGTGGACTGTGTAGTGGGGTGCATTAGCAGCCCAGTTCATATGATGAGAGTTAGGTCTTTTGCAGATCTGTGCACAACATTTATTTAGCTAGTCATTACCTAACCCCACTGTAAGATGTCAGTTTCCCTTAAAATGGACTCATCAATGGCACTGCAATTTGAAAGTGCAAATGCAGTACAGATATGCATTTCATTAAATCTAAGCCAGATAAAGAAAGGTTGTTTAATTCTAAGACAGTAAGTACTCTTCATATTTCTTCATCTTCACCTGATACATTTTCAGTCCTTATCTTAAATTGCTAGCACTATCAATGTTGTGGACATCCTACTCAAAGTGCCTAGAATGTCAGTAAGCATCGTATTGGTTTCACTCTGATCTGGTGAGTGTGTGCTGTGTTTCTCACTTCCCTTCAACCACAAGTAAGCACAATGACATCCTTTCTTTTGGGATATCTTTAGGGTATCTCAAGAGACACTGAGGTTAGTTGTCATGGAAGTTCATTATGCAGGCAGAGAAGTATGTTCCCCTTACACATGATGTACAATGTCCTTCATCCAACCTTTCTCTTTGGAGGACGTACCGATATGCCTTCACCTTCCTTGTGTCTTCCTCATTTGCAGATCATTTAAGGAGACTACACTCTATGAACAGAGATTACTGATTGGAAGGTACTATATGTGTAACTTGGTATAAACTTGTGTAGATCCCTTGGGTTCAGTTAATCATTTTAGCTTTGTAAGTGGTATTCACAATTTTGATGATGGATTTATGATTCTGTCCTTCTGGATGACAGCAATCTAGTGATAAGTGATAACACAGCTGGAATAGTGGTAATGACTTTATAAACATTCTATATACACACTTTATATATATACTTTTGCTGCTCTGATTAGTGAATTGCTTCAGTATCTAATGTAGAAGGCTGTGTGTGATAATGTTAGTCTGGTGTTAAAAACGTTGTATAAATTCCAGCATGTAAGTATGAGTACAGCTAGACAACTTGTAGTAGAAAAAATTGCTTTGGCCAAGCAAGACTGTATCTGTGTAATACAGCTGTAAATGCCTGAGCTGCTTGATGAAATTTATTAAATGTCTATGTTGTCCAATACATCTACTGCAATTAGTAGAACCGGCTCTAAAGAGAAGAGTTTAGGCCAATATGACCATAAACCCACTTACATCAATTACTTAGTATAATCAAAATAATATATAATAAGCAAGGTATAATAAGCAATCTTCCTTGGAATTCACAATTTTTAATACTGAGACAAACAGAGAATAGAGCAATGACATGTAAGTAGCGGTAGCTGAAATGTAGTCCTTTAGTAGGCAAACAAGTACAAGTATTGATATCAGAAGTTAAACATTAAGATACAAATTTCAGTTTTGTAGCTGCTTCACAACTGTCTGCTTGTCCTGCCACTACCAGACAGGAGATACTGGTAGGAAGTTTTCAGGTCGATAAGCACTAAGCTAATGTAATCCTTTTCTTTAAGCCAAAAGAACTAAAACATGAATTAAAATTACTCAAAACCTTCCTCTTGAAGTTACTAGTGAGACTGATCCACACTAGTGAGACTAGTGATCCATATTTACAGAGAGCGTAAAATGCTCGAGTTTCTCCATTTTAATGTTCAGTTATTCATTAAATGAGTTGGATTAACTGCTTTTGCACTGTTGCAGATGTAATGTGTAATGAAATGACTGGATTAGATGACCTTGAAGGTCTTCTCCAACCCTGGCGATTCTATGATTATATGGCAGCTTAAGTGGTTTAAATTAACTCATTTTCCTCCACAGTTGCAGGGAGTCCACATGCATTCATTTCACACGGCTCAGCTGGCAAGCTAGAAGCTGGTAATCACAGGAACTTTCTGATTACCTGAGATTAATTTTACACAGTCACTTTTAACACTTCTGTCATACCAGTTACTGTGAAAGAAGAAATCAATCAACCTACTGGCAATGATCTTAATGCAGCCCACAGTGCAGTGGGCTTTCTTTGCCGCAAGGGTATGTTACTGTCTTTTCACAGACTTTCTGTCCATCAGGACCACAGCTCCCCTTCTGCTATGCTGCTTTCCAGCCATTTGGTTCACAGTGCATACTGGTTTTAAGTCTACCTCACTGCCTGCTGTTCTCCATCAGCTTGGCAATGGGAATGTGCATATATACACAGATTAAAACATCGAGTTTCAGAGTTTGAGCTCTTGGTATGTGACAAAACTGAAGCCAAATTTCTCAAGTAACCGGCCCTGTCATGCTGTACGCATTAAAAAAATAATAAAAAAAAAAAAATAAAGAATTCAGGACTCAGTTCCTGAGCAGGAATATCTGTTTAGTCTGTATTCATACAAAGTACCCTCTTGCAAACTTGATGTATTTAAATTATTTTTATATCTTTTGCATATGACAAGCTGTGGAGTGTGGACTTTTTTTCCAGAGGTTCTGCTTGGAAACTGAGTGTGTTCTTGAGGGTTGTATTCTATACCTGCACAAATGTGACCAGTGAATTGTATTACACTGAAGCCTAAGTCTTATTTTAGAGGCTAAAATAACCAATACATGTATATAATAAAGAGTAATCTTGTCCCCTAAACAGACAATCTGAATAGACAGGAGCACTAAAACCCAAGAGAGGAATAATTTTATTCCCATCTTATAAATAGGCAGCTGCAAAATAGAAATTCAGTAGGTTGCTTTCAGAAGGAGTCCCTAACTGCGTAATCTTTAGGATCCTCAGTGCAGGTCCTAACCACAAACCAGCTCCTCTTAAGGGAGTAATTAACAACAGAGAGCCAGGACAAGTGGACTGCAGAACACAGACTGGAGATGAAGACAATATATGTGATTGGAAATTTAGCCTCTTAGAAAGCAGATTACAATGAAACATCTCTTATTGAGTCTCAAACACAGAGTATGCTGAGAGGAGAAAGAACATTTAAGTAGTTCTATACAAGACAAATGATCTTCTGCCCACCACATTAAGTACAAATATTTTAGCTCCATCCATTAAATGTTGGACCAGGAAACAAGAAGTAGAGATCTGGTTTTTATTTAAAGTCCTTGAACTTCAACATGCCTTAATTTTACACTTGGACATTGGTCACAGCAGTGCTTTCGTGTCTCATATAATCTTATGATAAAGTAAAACTGGATTTTTTTTTCCATTCTTAGGCCTATAGTTTTAAGTCCTGTGTCCCAGATAGACATTCAGTGTCTCACTTGTGAGTTACTTGATCTCTCTGCACAGTCTGCACTGCAACAATGGATATGAAGACCAAGGACCCGTGTTCCAGAATTGTTTCACAAAACATCTACTCTTTTTAGGAAGCAACTGCATGAGGTGTTTCTGTGGGATTGTCTGAAGAATGCAGACCCAGACTAAGCAACATCTAATTTGTATACCTCATTCTCAAGGGTAGCTCTGTTCTAGCATTTATCTGGTTATCTTCAAACAGCACCTATCAGAATGTAACCTAAAGTATTTCACCTCCAACCTATAGGCTGTAGTCAGACTACTCTTGCGAACAATGAATAGATTAGTGTGGTTACAATTCATGTGTAAATGAATTCCTAATGGAAAGCTTTATCCATTCATAATTGTGATATTATGGACTTAATTCATCACTTGGTTAGAAAACCTTTACACCACTCTGACTGCAGAGGAATTTGGCGCACTGATCAGTACAGGAGCCTGGTTATGTTGTACTTCACATTCATTTTAAACTACAGCCACTGCATTGAAGTTCAGCTGAGTCCCAAAGGTATTAGAATAGCTCCATGCTTCGAGATTCTAGGTTTAGAAGCCTTCTAAGCCCTAAAAAAATCTCCAAGAGCAAAGAACCTACTCTCCAGCCCTCATACAGAGATGCCTCTCAAACCTCAAATGTCAGTCTAGTAGGATATCATTAAAATTCACTCTTGCTTGCAAATTCAGAAAGATAAATATTATTTACCTAGTAAAATGAAGTTAAAAGGGCTCTATCATACAGATACTCAAGGACATCCTGAGGGATTACATTGCTTGGAAAGGCCCAATTCCCAACATCCAGGGAAGGATCATTGCTTTTGTCTGTGTTGTGCCAACTCAGTGAAGTTACTTTTGTACAAAGCAAGTAATAGAAATAGCAGCCTAAGGAATATTCCAGCCAGTTCACAGGCCAGGAATATTAACTTGATCCCCTGTCATCTCTGCTAAGTTCTTCATCAAAAAATGTATTACTTTGTCATAGATATAACACACCATTATCCAACCACCATGAACTACCAACAATATTTTATCTTCTCCTTCTACACCAGTGTGATTCCTAATTGTAAATGCTGTTTAGCTAAAGTTTCTCAATCAACACTACAGTAGGAAGCATTTTGCATGTGCAGAAACGTGTGACTGCCCTATATTGACATGTCTGGCACAAATGATCCATCATAACAGGTAGTTCTGAGAAGGCTGTAGTGAACAAAGGGTGCTTGGTTTTTATTAGGAACATCTCTACTATCACATCAAACCAGGATTTTTATAAGCACAAGTACTTCTTAGATGTTCCCAGCAGTATGAGCTTAAAGTTCAAACAGATATCTATAAATGGTAAGACATTTCCTCAGCAAACAAAACAGTAATTTTTGTGTAACAAAGGGGCCTTTCATTTTAACCTCTGGCTTCTCCAGACTGCAGATGTTTCAGTGCTGTGAGATTGTTTGGAGTTTACTGCAGCAATAAGATCTGACATGAGATTTCTGAGGGAAAAGCTAGAAGGACCAGTTCTGCCAGTAAGAAATTCACCTCAATGGAGCTGTGTCAATTTACATTAAACAATGGTGTGGCCCTAATTTCTTATGTAGCAAACTTTTTCCCTTTCTGGTGTTTCCACTGCTTGACCTTTTAGGTCTGAACCAAGTTAACTGTCACCAGATGATAAAATAAGCTCTAAAGATTTCATCTTTATAACTGAGCCTTCCTTATGGACACATGAAAGATTTCTAATTTAAGGAGATCTACGGCTCAGTGAGTCATGCTGCCCAGATCGGTGCACAGATGGGATCCCAGCTCACCAAGCAGGTCTGTTCCTGTGCAGAGTGACTGTAGGATAGAACTTATCTTCACCCCTTCAGTCCCCTTTTAAAATTTCAGACATCATCCTGAGACCCATAATCTTTAAGCACAAAGGGACCTTATTAAAAAAGGAAGAAGAGAGCCTCCCAAAAGGAATCCTGAAACCATGTTAATCAGTGCGCAGATTTAAAGATCTGGAGTGAGTGTCCCTGGTGGTGGCTGCAAAGGACAGAAATACTCCCCAAGGGAGCCAAAGACAAATCAAAGAAATTCCAGAACTATGCAAAGGTTTCATTGCCAGGATAGACTGGATTTCTAGATATTATTATATTATTAACACTGGCAACCAGAACAACCACTTTTGAAGTCTATAGTAGCAGCCTATTAACATCTCGGAACTGACTTTTTGGTTTCAGAACAACTCTCAGGTCAAATACCTTTACCATCATAGCAGCACTACAGCAGCTCTCCTTGCAGATAATGCATGACTGAGCATCAGAGTCAGTTACAGGACCCACCAGGCCATCTCAAGTAGGGCAACTGGCAGAAGGAGAAACACTTCCATTGTTTCACATTCCATCTTGTCCTCACTTTCAGGATTTTTCACAATGTTACACCTTCATACTTGCCCATTTTTATTTGCCAGTTCTCCACACGCTCCCAAACTTTGATCACCAGTTTATCAATGTTTTTGATTATCTCCTTATTCTCTTCCACATCTTCTATGTTCATGGAATTTTTTTTTTTTAATTAATTCACAAAGGCATTACTACTCTCCTCTTTCAGCTCATTCCTCATGATCTACATCCACTAACTTATTTGCAGGAAATTGCACTCTTATAGTAGCTTTTCAGACGATCAGTGATGATAGCCAAAGTACTTTACAATGGATTCTATTTTATTTATATTTACCACTCTCTGCACTGGATTATTTCTGAACTGACTGAAGTCACCACCACATTTTTTAATCTCTTATTAAATACTGTAATGTTCTCTACAAGGAGCTGTGCTTGCAAGATGGGCACAAATTTCAGCCTATGTAATGAACCAGAGAGATGATGTAGTGAACGAGAGAAATGAAACACAGCAGAATGCGGGGGATTATCTCCACTTTGCACACATCTGAAGATATAAAGATGACTTTGGCCACGTCTCAGAAGACTGTACACTTCATGGCTTTTGGGATCCTATCATCCACAGTTTGCGATGGGCTTCACACAGCCCTGGAAAGACAGACAGATTTTGATTTCACAGAGCCATTGATCCAAACTGACTCCAGGGGCCCCTATGGATTACTCCAGAACTGCCCACAAAGAAACACAGAGCAAGAAAACTGGCATAGTTACTTAAACAAATACACAGGAGTTTACATTGATTTATTCTCATCTGCTTGCTTCAGGGAACACTCAGTTACACCGAGGTAAAGTTCATTGTAACATGCTGTAAATTCAGACCAGTTCCCCTGACTTCTATGGAGTCAGTATGAATTTACATGAGTGTAAGCAAGGATGGAACCTGATTCTAATTTAGGACACATCTATCAACACAGATGGAGCTGAGAGAGCTTATTGTCCTGTTATTTTCCTATCTTTCTTTGAGATTCTTTTCAACATGGAGTAAACCCAGCAATTTTGAAATCTCAGAACACAGGCAGTGTTATCCCCCCCTTTTTTGTGTGTCTGGTGAATTCTACCAGAGTGTGAGACGGCCTGGTACTCAGCTAAATCACAATGGCTTAAGAAAATATCCTCATGAGAAATAAGGGATAAAACTGTCATCCTGTAACCACTTAAAAAGTTGATTAACTTTTCAGTAATGAGCAGCTCTTTTGGCATACTTCTGACAGTTTTAATATTAATCACATGAGTAGCAGCTTATATGATCGTATCACATAGAGTGCTGTACTATGGTCTTCATCCAGGCAAAATTCCAAGGTCATGCAGAGCTTTGTCTGAGTGGTATATTTATTGCCTGATGGCTGCAAATTTAAAAAGTAAAAATAATTGTTACCTTTCAACCAAAATTTTTGTTGTGATTCTGAGCCTTAACCTGTTGATCTTTAAAACTGATACTCTTCCTGTTGTCCATCACAGAAAGTGAATGAGGGAGCAGAGCTTTGATGCAAAGCATGAAAGAGTATTTCGTAACACATGTAAGTAGCTTGTACGTCATGAAATATACTGGTCCTTTTTCTCTGACATCCAATATGTCCTGGTGGCTTTTTTGTTTGTTTGCTTTAATTAGGGAAATAATACGTGTATCTTCTGTCTTAAGAAGGAAAAGGAAAAAAGACTGCTGATCTGGAAGAGTTACTTACCTAAAGAAGTCAGAATCTGACTCTACAGGAATCACTGTTTGAAGAAAGTACTGATTTTATGGTCTAGAAAGAAATCCTGTTGTTCTTAAGCTGTGCTGTTGCTTTGTGGTGAGAAGCCTGCCAGGTTTTGGGCATCACTGATGCTGTTTTAAGGAATAATGACACTGAGCAGTTGAGTATCAAATTTGTGCAACAATTAAAAAGCAGAAGTATGAAAAATCAGATTCCTAGTAATAAAACACAAAGGGCTAAGATTTTTTCCAACTTACATGAGTATTCTTAATCTGATTTACCTGAGTGTTTATGCCAGCAAAGGTTTGGAGTGCACTGTCGAGTGAGAAGGAATAATACAATTCATCTTTGCTCTATGCAGCACAAATCTGGGACAACTCCAGTATTCAAAATTTTCCCTCAAAAGCAGTATGAGAAAAAAGTCAAACCAAACATACTTACACTGACATGCAGAATTTTGAAACAAAATGAGATACATATGTAGAGGAAATTGAATTATAATTATTTGATTATATATTTCAAATAAAAGTCAGGGTCCCACGACATATCCATAGAGGAGATGGATTTCCCAATATAACAGTTGTGATATTAGTGTAAACCTGGAGTTGCTTCAGTGGCTTCAAGCTAGCTCCAACTAACCTGTAAAATCTTACAGATATTTCCCCTCTCTGTCTACTTTAAGCAGGTGGTTATTAGTTTTGTAATCTGAACTCTTATCTAATAGATCATCCTTAATAGCAATACTCATCAGGCGTATTCTCAGATGAACAATTCTACAACAGGTTCAGCTTTCCCAGTGGCTTTGATACTGTTGTCGTGAAATCCACTAAGGTTAAGCAGAATCAGAAAGCTTACGTTTTTCAAGATATAACCCAGAAAACGCAATCCAAAAGGCAACTGTGACCTAGTGGCTGGCAACCCTGCCCATGACATGGGGGTTGGAACTAGATGACATTTCAGACCCCTTCCAATCCAAGTTATTCTATGATTCTATGACCTCTCAGCTAAGGCTGCCCATATTTAGAATTCTGAATTGGAATCATCTATCATGTAAGATTTTGATGTTCAGTCTCAGAATTTCCCTTCACAAGAGATTTCAAAAGCTTGTAGGCAGAGTAAGGTAAAGAAAGAACACCTAACAACTACACACATGGAAAAAATCCTCTCTACTTGTAGCACCAGTGTGCGCCAAGCTACTGGCCACCACCAGGTAAAAATCACGCAGCACGCTCCCTCAGCTGAAAGCTTTTAAGTGCTGGGGTGATGGGCACTACCTGAGAAGGAGTGATAAGCATATGGGGAGGAGCTAAGGATGGAGAAGCTGGTGGAAACGAGTGGATATATGTGATCTTTAGTAGGGGCTGCTTACCAGTGATACTCTTCTTTTCCGGGACAGGTGCTTAGGAAAGCTCAGGCATGCTCAGCCATTGGGCTGTGTTAGTCCTTTGCTGCTTGGGACAGCTTTGTGCAGGTAAGTGGTATCTATCTCCAGTCTTTTCTCTTACTTTTCTTTCTCTCTTCATTTTCTGTTTGAGTGGGTTTTGTTGTTGTTGTTTTTTTTAATTTTATTTATTTATTTATTTTGCTTTTACTTAAATATCTTTCCTAGGACCCATGTTGAAAAAGATTTTCCAATACTATTTTGGTAACTTTCTCTTCCAGATGAGAGCATGAAACCTCAGCTTGCAGCCCCTCAGCTTGCAACAAACAATCCCACTCTCACTACAGTTGCCTTAGAGAAACCTTTCTGTATGTTTGATAGTTCACTATATCCAAACAAATCCTATGCCATCTACTTGTATGTGATGAGAAGTTCAGGTAAGTATTCAGCATTATTTCATCTCTAGAAAATAACTACATTACACGGCCATTGCATGCTATTCTTCAGAACTTAGTGGGAGCAAGTCTCGGTGGGGGAAAAGAGAAAAACACATAGCTGTAAGCTACATGCAAGTTGAGCCTCTGGTCTCAGTCTCTTTGTAAGCTCTTACTATAGATTATCCACATGAATCAAATGGGAATGACTAAAGATCTGCACTGTGTAAGCTGACTCTCTGTAGATGGGGAACAGCTCTATCAGTTATAAACAGTTTGCCTAGACCTTGCTAATGAACCTGAATGGACTAAAGTCTGATATATTCTCTAAACATGAATGCCTTGAATAAAACCTCAAATCCCCTAAGTAAATCTGCTGAGAGAAGATAGGTGACCTCGGTTGTTGACTTCAGAGTTAGGGTTGCAGGAACCCAATCCATTTGTAACTAAGACAAGTTATGCTAGGCTTGTGACCAAAGATGCCTGGCACACAGGTTCATTCATAAAATTAATTTCATAACTGCTTGGTAATGAATCACTGCTGGCCATGACCAAGAGCTGCCTTCGCTGCTGCCGGCTGTTCTGGCAGACTGTGGAGATTGCCAGTTAGAGCTGCTCCTTAAGCTGACAGGAATGAATGACTTCATATCACACTGTTGCTCCCAAAGGCTGTCTGCAGCCTCCTTTTCTGAGGAACAGAGAGGAGAGATCTTGTAGGGTGGGTGGGAGGTACAGGTCAACAGCCCAAACAGGCTAAAACTTACACTGATGAGTGATGCTATTTTGGAAAAACTGAAAAGAGTTTTCTTCATTGCCTTGGACTGGTTGAAACCTTAAGCAGACACACTGTCTGATAGAGCTACCAGCACAGTTATAGTGCGCTGCCTTCTGAGATGCTTCTCAGTAATGAAGCACACCTCTCTGCATCTCTAAAACAGATTGCAAGCACATTATGTGCATATAAAAGGCTAAAATGACCTGAAAGCAGTTACAACTGTAAATATGCATCTGGATCTGACATTTTGTGTTAGAAAAGACATCAGCACTCTGTCTCTTACGGATCCTGTGGGAAAAGCTTTCTACAGATGGATGATCTCTACAAAAGAGGTTTCATAGAAAAAAACCTCTTCTGCTGCTTTTAAAACAGGCAGATGCAAACTTGTTTCTTGGCAAACTGGGAGGAATTTTGTTTGGATTTTTTTATGGTCTGCAGAAAAGTGCATTGTGTCACCACCCTTGGATGCATTTTCAAGCAGGGAGAGGGGAAACTTAAGATAATTTAATTTTCTTAACACCTGATGTTCAACTTTGCTGGTAAGGAAATGCATCAGTATGCAACAAAACTGAGAGCCTAGAAAATTTCTGCAGAATGAATGTAACCTTTTGGCCTATTCTTCTTCTTAATGTCACTATCAGACTTGATCTACCTAATAAATTTAAAAACAAACAAAAAACCTTATTGTTTAGACAATAGCTCTCCTCAGCCATGCTGAGAGTTTCTGGAAAAGGACACTGCGAGAGCAGGGAGGTCTAGGTGTAATTATTTGAATTCATGCAAGACAGCCCCAGTAGTGCATTCTCTTTCACGTTCTTGACTCTGCTCAAATAACTCTATCTATGAAGTCAGATTTTGAATGTTTATCTTTCAAAACAGACTTAATTTTGCATTGTATCATACCTAAAAGCTTCTCGTGGCCAAACAGTTGCAAGAGCTCTGCTCCAGAAGCACAGCAGAATGCTTATGAACTTAAGTAGTTCCCAGTATACTGCAGCTGTGAAAAATCTGGCAGTCCTTCAGTGCTGACAGCACTGAACAGCTGGAGGGAACTCTCAGAATAAATTCACTCATAGTTGCAGAGCTTGGGAGCATCTCCTGACACTTGTGCCTTGGCTTTGCAACAGGAAAAAATTGAGAGTTGGAATTGTACTTTCCAAATGATACTGTAGAGTTGAGTGCAGATGTATCTACTTGGCTTGAAGCCATTAAGACTTTCAGACTTTCAGTCATGTCATCTGGAAGCACTGGCATGCCTGACTGGTCAGGAATGCAGATACTTCATCTGCTCGTGCAGCTCCTACACTGGTCTGCATGCTGTGATGCTCTGGGAGGTGCAGCTGTTGTACGACTAGAGGTCTCAGGGTTTCTGCTTCACGAGACAGGATCGTGGCTCTACAGAAACTGCCCTGGCAATGGTATCAAATCAGAAATGGCAGGACTAATGGAACATTTATGGAGCCACGTGAGGTAGGGGTTAAGAACAGCCTTTGCCACCACAGTTTGACAGAGGAAATTTAATAGGGTTCTAATGAGAAATACTGCCTGAGATATGTTATACATGCTTCCTGATTTCTAAGGAACAAATGTAAAAAGCATAATTAACAGATGAGGAGGAAACACACTGCACAGACTGTTAGCAGATATTTGGTTTCAAGTGCTTTTGCGTAGAAGAGAAAGTTGTCAACTAAACACAGGATGAAGTGAAAAGGCTGCACTAGTTCTAACAGTCTTGTTAAAAACCACCTCTCCTGCAGCAACCACAATAAGCTCCATGGTGACTGACAGCAACAGCAAGCCGCTGGACAGCACGTTCCAACAAACACATGGGGGACAGCTTGGACCTTACAAGGCTGCCTCATTCGATGTACCCAACTGTGCGTCACCCCCCAAGCTTGCTGATGCAGGAGACACCAACAAAGTTTCTGATGTCCTAAAACAATACCTCTTCAGAGTTGGGGATGATGGGACTTGTTTGTACGACCCAAACTTCCTAGATGTCTGCAACCCACCTCTTGCACCAGACACAACATACAGGTATAACAAGGTGACTGCTGCTCTTAAAACTCGATTTAGAAAGAAGATTTACTCTTTAGAATTCCCTTATAATAATGTGATGTGAGTTACCAGAACTTAACTTGGAGGCTGCAATGCCCTATTACAATGACAGTAATGAAGAAGGCTTGGTTTTGGTCTAGCACCTTGAAGATTGTGCCCTATGGTACTTTTGCAAGGATGAGCTATATCAGGTTAAATTCATGGGTCAGTAGAAAAACTCACATCTCAACTTCTGGATCTATACCTATATTGCAGCAGATGATCTAGTGTCAGTATCTGATTAGAAACTGATGGAAGAAAAGGAGTTTTAGTAAAGAATGAAGTTGAGGTTATTCACCGTGTATTTTGTGTTAGCTGGGTCTGCCAAATTGCAGATATGAATTTGGCCCTGCTTGATTTGTTTTGATGGGATTCTAGGGAGACAAAGTTTTCTTCAACCTCCAGCTCTGGGAAGATCTCAGTGTAATTGAAGACTTCACAGTAAGGGCCAGGCAGCTTGCAGGCTTGTCTGGTCTCTGCTGTCTATTGAAGCACACCATCTGGGGTGTGTGAACACCCTTGGTGCTCTCACCCAAGATACTTGGTTTTGCTGTTATCTGCCATTTAAAAGCTGTAGTAAAGATGGCAGCCATATGAAACTGTATCTGCTGTAGAGATTTTTGCTTCTGAAACAAAATACTGTGGGCTCTTTTGCGAACACTGTCTACCCTCCTCTATCTCCAAACATTTATAAAAACTTAAACTGTTGTGGAATGGAAACTGAATTCCTTTGCCAAATCTGTTGTTGACCTGCTTTTTCAATGCTTTCTCTCTCAAAGAAAGCGCCAAAGGTTTCTACTGTTGGACAAAATCTTTGACTTCCATATGGAAGTCAAAACCACTTTCTGCTCTTTGTAATGGAATGGCAAACTGGCTACCTCCCAAGGCTCACAAGAATGGAGTGCAAACTCTACGTGTCATCACACAGAATACTTTTTTCAATTAATTCTATTCGTTACTTATAAGGTCTCTGAAAATAGCCAGTTCTCCTTCTCTGTTTCTGCCTAATGCTTCAATCAAAAAACTGGAGTCTGACTAGTTAATCTACAAAAGAAAGCTCAAACCTTGAAATACCTAATTTAATGCTCTCTTCCCCCACAGGTTTAAATACGTATTGGTTGAAAACACTGAAGGTATCCTGAAAGACCAAACTCTTTGGTCTGATCCAATCAAAACCAGAAAAGGTAAATCTGTAGCTTTGTTCATGTCTCCTGAAGTAGCTTTGCTTGCCTTACAATATTACTGATTTCCTAATGAACAATGTCTAGTTCTTTCCTACAGCTTTAACAATTTTGTCAGCCTTTCAGTACTGGAGTAGCAAACTTATATGTTGGGATAATGGTCTGCTTCTGTGGTGTACTTCAAAACTTCGATAATGTTTGTACACATGGTTGTAGACTTGATGCCTGTTCATGTAATCTGCTGTTGCCGTAACTTCTACGTAATACAGATATTTGTCAAGCTTATAACCTTCAAATGCTGACACTGAATCTAAAACCTGTTTGCTATGAATCACCTAGACAACAGTTTTCCTTCCCTGAATCACCTGCTTTCCCCCACTTAGTAAGGATGTACATAGTGAAAAAAAAAAAGAGTCATAGGAACATTCTTTCCACTGTTTCCTAGCTAAACTTCCCATGAAAATTGATACCTGGCCTAATCGAAGGAGTGGAAGCATGATCGTCATTACATCAGTTCTAAGTGTGTCAGTGTTCCTTCTGCTTGCTGGCTTGCTTGCTTCTGTGTCATCTGCTCTCATGTAAGTATTGCTACACCCTGCAAATTCAAGTAACAGTAGTTAATCCCTTGACAGTCACCATTCCTTCCTATGGTTCCATGCCACTGTCGCTACTGGTGTTAGACATAACAGATCAGATCCTGTCCTCTCAATTTTGAACCCGTTGTCAGGGGAAAAAGAAACTGTCATAATCTATCCCTAACAAGGCTAACAAGGATCAACACCTCTTGTAATTTTATGCATGCTTAAACTTACTGGCTGTCAGACTTCAGTATGGACAGATGAATAAAAAACAGAGCTGCACATGCTTGAAGCCTATGCATTGTTTTGCATATTACAGCTTTCAATCTGTTCTTCAGAATTTGGAAACTATCTTCATAAGTTTAGGCCTTGATAGAGATCAAATAGTGTTTAATTTATGCCTGCTTGGTTTTAACTGATTCACCTCTTCCATTCGAGAAATAAATTACCATTTTGAATTAATAACTGAGGTTTTACTGGTGCTGTATAACTGAACAACTCCATGCATGTTCTCAGCTCTTTCATACCTCCAGCCTCTGGAAATGAATAAGGCCAGACTGATACCCAAACTGGGGAATGAACTACATTTCAGAAACAGTGGGTTTCAGGGCTGCTGAAACCTCATTCTTTCAATTGAAAATAAGGGAAACACTCTGTATTCAGTCAGTTCTGTTAAGCTCCTTGACTAAAAATGTGGAAAGCAAAAACTGCACTGACATATCATAAACAAATAATTATTAAAAAAATAAATAAATCTGTAAGCTTCTCTGTTACTAAATGTTGTAAGTATTCTGACTATGGGCTCCACTCAGTGTCCCTTGGAACTTACTCAGGTCTTTCCCATAACCACTAGGCAATCAGAAGATCCTTCTGCAGAGTCAAAGGCCATGTCTGAGACTACTCAACAGAGTGAACTGAGACCACAGCTGAGCTCTGACTGAACAGCCAGGTTCAAGTAAAGTCTGGAAATACAACTGAACCTGTGCCACACCCTGCAGGACTGACTCTTCCATCTGTTACAATGTGCAACCAACTGGGCTTGTATAACACAAACAAAAGAAGGACTGTTTTTTCAAGTCTTGCAGTATATAATATCCTGTCTTGTCCTAATGAGCTTTCACTTAAGGTAACTGACATTTATAGCACACATCAGGTGCCTGGTATGAAGATAAAGATTCATGAGATCCTTCATCTTTGACATTGCAACAATAGGTTGTCTAGCACACATTCCCATGTTGAGTAAACATTACAGCAGACCTGATCTGCTTCTTATGATCAGGTGAGCATGACATAGTCATTGGTGTCTCAGCCTTATAAGACTGCTGAAGAATTAAAGAAAAACAGACTACTTTAGAAAAAAGATGTAAGACAAAAACAGGGATTGGAAAGTAAATTATAAACAGCATGCTAGTCCTTCCTTAAGATTTTAGTGACCATTTGTCATGCCTTCAGTTTTTCCTCTTCCTCCCCGGAAGGATCCAACCAAATTCCTATTATTGTATATGAAGTAGAGTAATTCTGATCTCATATGCTTAAATATTCTAGAACAGCTTTGCAGGAATGCTAATATAATTGCTTAAAATTGCTTCAGAGCTCAGTATAATTGTTGACGGGCTGGTAAACTTGTGATACTGCTTTCATAAGTATATTCAGTGCTATCAGGCTTAGCCTGATTCCTGATCTTTCTTTACTTTAGGCAGCAGCATCTTCATATCTTAGTTATCTAGGCTGGCGGGGGATTTACACCTAATTCTTCATTTTATGATTTATTGGTGATTAGATATAAATCTTTGCACCAGGTTTAAATTATGTACTGCTTTTTTTTTTTTCCCCCCATTAACATCAACTTCCAACAGGTTTGTCTCCATAAATTACTAATAAGGATTCATTCATCTTCAAAACTCTCTACAGTATGTATAAGCAACTGTTCTACTGTAATTACTGATGATGAGCCAAAAGCTCTCACTAGTTATTACTGATGTTCTCCTAGTTTATCATTAAATTAGATTAAACTGTCTTGGTTTCATAAATGAGTTACTACTCTTTTTTTTTAGACACAAGACTTCTGGCAAGAAATGGATGCTGAAATACCAGGAATGCTGTGGGGATTTTTGTTTTTTTCTTTCTTTAAATTGATGCCTTGCTGCTCTAAACACAGATTCTAAGGTGCTTTCCCATTCATGTATTGAATCAAGGGGAGGCTGGAGAAAATGGCGGTATGAGTTGTAGATGTGCAATGTTGAAAACTAGACTGTATGAGAGATTCTTGTACTGTTTGCCTCCCTTATACGCCAAAACAAGTACTTCATTTTCAGAAGGTTGTAGCTCCTTGCTCTGGACACACTGGAAGGGTAGGGTAGCAGTAGGATCATTAAAATGAATAAGGCCGAGAAAGTTTCCTTTCAACTACAGACAGTAAATTCATTATATTGGAAGCCAATCAGTTGATTTGATTATTGAAATAACTTTTTTTCTTTTTTTTTTTTTTTTGAGAAGAGTTGCATGAGACTGTCTACAACTGTCATTTAGCACAACACTAGAACAATCCAGTTTTGTTTTCTGTCAGTACCTGTTCAGCCATTCACATTAAGAAGTTTATGTCACACAGAGAGAACTGGTTTAAATTAGTTTAATGCCTTTAATAGGTCTAGGGGAATAGCTTGCTTTCATTTTTATGCTTCCCTTGCATCTTTCATTTGAAAGATTTTCACTTTGCTTTATTTCTTTACAAAAAATTTCAGAATGAATGGTTTTTCCCCCATCAGTACTTAACAAGAATTAACTCTGTCTCAGGCACTGCTATATTAGCATTCATACTTACTCTGGGTTATTTTCACTTTAGATTTTCAAAACTTGCCCATTGTTCAGAAAGTGTATAACAAAACAATTCTGCCTTTTTAAAGCTTCAGATCTCATGGCACTTCTTCCTCCTCAAAGAAAATGAGAAGAAAGAGAAACTCTAACATGGTTCAGTTTTTATCACCATTTCCTCTTGAAAACATGAAAATAACATTGCTAAGGCTAGTTTTTATGAAACTCCAGTTTTAGGCAGTGATAACTGTGCTTGGAGCAGCATAGGATTTTTACAAGTTAATGTGTGTCAGTGCCCATTTGTTGTACCGTGAACCATATTTCAGGACTGTGCTAAGATAAAACAGCAGACATGATAAAATACCAGAACAGAATTCCAACTATTTTTGCCTCTTCATGCAGTATTTTCATTAACCTGAATACTGACTTTTCCTCTCTGCTTCTGTCTTCTCACTGAAGAGACAGTATGGAAATTTCTGTTTGGAGCCCATCAGAGGTATGTCCTGAATATCATCCTGGTCATGTAGAAGAAGTATGAGATATCAGTGATTAATAGCACTTCTTATGTATGCAGATTTAAGAAAGAGAAAGCTTGAGGGACAATGATTTTGGTAGGACTGCAGAAAAGACCACACCAAGCTTTTTCAGGAGTTGTAGCCAAATCTGGCTGCATTTTTTCTCAAATATGATATAGATAAAACAAAAGGATATTTTCCAGCACTTACATGTGTTTTCATTTGAAATATCAACTGAAATGAAATGGAAAGTTATTTGTTTGACATTGTCTAGGTACTGTAGCTGTTAACATTTCTAGGTTGAGCTCAGCTTCTGTCAGTGTTGCACATAATGCCTGCGGACAAGTTGAAATTTGTAAGCTCTGAGACTTTGACCCAAACCTGCTGTTCTGCACAGAGGTGAATGTAATGGATTTAGGTTGCCTGCAGTGTTGAACTCCAGTTCTAGTATCTTGTATTTGGTTCCTGATACTTCCATGGATCAAGTTATGTGGAAAAAATAGTGCAAGGAAGCTGTTATGGTACACGTTTTCACCTGTACTCTAGGTTCAGATTTAAATGATGGACATATTACATTAAATTGTATTTGCATCACTTATTCCAGTATGCTCTCAGCTGAGGTCTCAGCGAAAATGTTGCTTTAGGTTTGCAAGCAGATGGACTGACTGCACTGAGATTCCATACAGTTGAAAGCTGAAGATCTCCACTATCTTGCATTCCTCTGTGGGTTTGCTGTCTCATCCCGTGTTGGGCTGTAAATTCCTTAGGATAAAGATCATCTTTGGGTAACATAGCAGCACTCCGTATTGCTGTTTCTCAACTGGATATACTGTAATGCAGACCTATAATGCTAATATTGACAACAAGTATCAACACTCCAGGATTAATTTGCCTTTGCAGAACATAAGTATCTTGGAGTAACCTGGTGAAGGTATCACTTCATCCTGTGACATTATCACAGAATGGATCTAGTCAAATCCTCTGGCTATGGGCTGGATCAGGCTGTTCAAAGCCCCATCCAACTCTCCTGTAAACACTTCCAATGTTCTTTCTGACTGCAAATCATAGCATGTCATCTGCTCTCATTCATTTCCTCAACATCCAGCATCAGTGTTTTCACATAATGCTTTCTTTGCACACCTCCAGTCCTAGCCAAGTTTCAGTAATGTTGATAAAAATCAGATGTTCTATCAGTACTAAAAAACGGAGGTTATTTGCCATCTATCCTTCCTCAAGCCTTCTAAAACAACAACAAATACTCCAGGAAAGATTACTTATTTTTTCTAAACAAAGTCAAAGGCATTATCTGCATTATTACTACAACCCAAAGCTAGCTATAAAGAGTCTGTAAGTCTCCCTAGAAACTTTAATGTCTCATATACAGGAAAAGCTTATTCTATGTTATGTGGATTTTGCCTCATCTTTGTCTTGTGGATGGAATATTAATCTTTCACATGTGCTGGAGAAAACTGAAAGAATATAAATCTAGTTAGAAGGTACTGTTTCCTATATCTAATTGATAAGAACTTACATTCATACAATAGCCTCAATTCCAGATAATATTCTCAATCCTTTGTTTATATAAATACTGCATAATATTACAATATCTGGAAAAGAGAAAATGGATTTTACACCAACAGAGTACTACGGCTCTGCCTTTCAAATTGTACAAAGTCAGCTCAAGTTTCCTCCATTGAAAAAGAAGTAACCGGGGAATTACAGAATCCTTTACCTCTATTTGTCTTTCATTTTCCATGAGTATGTTTCCTAGTGAGATTCTTGATCTGAAAATTTTGGATTGCCTTGAAACTGCTTGCAGCATCTTAAAAGCAAATGTTTTCTGTCGGATGGAACCTGTTACATTTTAAAATGAAGGAAGGTTCTGGCTTTCTGCTGGGACATAGAACTCTTAGCTGAGTATCATTTACAGTGAATTATCAAACAAATGTTTTTTGATTTCTGAGTACGTCAACCATCTTCAGCATGTAATATCAAGTCTAGATTTGTTATTAAATACCATGTGTAGAAAGAAGCCTCAAAAATTATTTTGCATCAGTATCTTCACTTTTCTTTTTTTCATATCTTCCTCCTTGATTTATATTTACTGGATTTAAATCTGTTCCTTTTTCCAAAGATGCAAAGTTAACAGCCTCAGAGCACCCTCTCAGATGTTTGGCAAGCCAGGCTACCTCCCTCACTGTGCCTTGGAACAGAGAGAGCTGTTCAGGTTAGACAGTGTCTGCAAATACCCCTTTGTTACTTTGATATTTGGGTTTTATAACATAATACACAGCCATCTTGTTGTTTTGGAGTGTTGCAAATGGATGTTGTAAATACATAACCGAAATTTAGAGGATGAGAAAATGGTAATAATTAGTTTAATATAATGTACCTGTCCTGTTTTTGTTTGTTTGTTTGTTTGTTTATTTGTTTAAGATATTCTACATACAATCTAGCAGAGGGGCTAAAAAGATTATAAAGGGCACGAAACACCTTTCTTATGAGGAAAGGCTGAGAGACCTGGGTCTGTTCAGCCTTAGAAAAAGAAGACTCAGGGGCTCTAAGGAGCAGGAGGCAAAGGGACGAGGCTGGACTCTTCTCAGCAGTGTGTGGCAATACGACAAGAGGAAATGGCCACAAACTGATGCGTATGAAGTTCCACACAAATGTGCACGGGAACTTCTTCCCAGTGCAGTGACAGAGCACTGGCACAGGCTGCACAGAGAGATGGTGGAGTCTCCTTCTCTGGAGATGTTCTAGACCCGCCTGGACGCCTACCTGTGCAACCTGGGCTGGGGAGCTGCTTTGGCAGGGGGGTGGACTTGATCTCTAGAGGTCCCTCCCAACCCCTACAGTTCTGTGATTCTGCAGTATGTTGATCTTTCAAACTGCATCATAATTGCGTACCCACTGAAGAATGAGAAAGGAGAGAAATGCTATTAACCATTACAGAGAAACTAGAATAAATCATTAAAACATTGGGTACTTTAATAATAATGGTATTTTTATTTTGCATGAATACAGGAACTTTAGTCCAAGGTAGATTGTAAGAGTATGTATGGAATAAGCATGTGCTGCATTACAGCCATTTTACCAAGCTCAGGCAGAATTAGCAGCATATATTTGAAGGCTCAAGAGCACTTGAAAGAGTTTTCCTCACATTTCCCCAATAAAAGAAGGTAAAAAGGATGGTTGTTTACAGTATCTAGTTCTACATTAACAGCTTCAAGACTAAAAGTCTATACAAAGGTATACAAGTGTAGTTTGTGAAGGTTTGCTACATCTATTCTCCTGAATAGCTTAGGATTTCAATGTGCAATAGAGATAACACTGCATTCTAGGAGACTGATGTTTTTGAGGGCAATGCTTCATTTCTTGGTGTAGCTGTAAGTTAATATTTTTAGACAAGATCTGTGATTGTCCACATTCTTCAACTGTTAGGACATTTCATTTCTGCACTTAGACATATGATGCTTCATGGGCAAAAATGAAGTACCGTCTGATTTTTTTTCAAATAGCTCTTTTTATGACTTCAAGGAATTACGTATAGATATTCTTTGAAAAATTCTTTCTGGATGAAAGGATTTATTTGAATGCAATGGATTGTTATCATTTCCTTAACGATATGAGTAACACTGGGACAGGCCCTTCCACGCTTGCCAATGTAATACCTGCCAAATCCACTGAAGCTCGTCTATATTCCCTGGATTTATACAAGAATAGCTTAGCAGCCGAATGTGCTACAGGACTGTAGCCCTTTCTCAGGAAACATCCCCACTTAGATTTGCAAAAGGTTTGAAACCCCATGCATAGTTGGAATCAGTTTATTGATGTTCGATTGCTCCTTCTGCCTCGTGGCTTTAGCACAACTGGCCATAGCCCAGGCAGATCACAGCAGGACCAGAGCCACAGGATGTCACTCTGCAGACTCACTGCAACTGTGATCTGCTCTTTGCAGCCACAGGAGAATCTCAGGGTTTATCTTAAATTTGGCTTAAGGAAAAGAATTCTCAGTAAAGATTCACGTATTATTGACAGTATGTGAAGCAATTATAGGAGAATATGATGGAAATAACACCATATGTTTTTATTATCCTTTTCAAACCTTAGTTTAATAAGGAGTTTGAGCCTGGACATACTTTTACACGAGTGTAGAAAATGACTTTAAATACAAAGAATTCTCATGAAAAAATACTGTTGTAGTCAGAAATGTGTTTTTCTCAAATGGAAAAAGGAGACTGAGAAGTACTGATGAATATCAATACACTTTTGTTGCACTGTTGTTTTGAACACATATTGTTAGGGTTACTTTTTACATTTGTTTTTTGGAAGGATGATGGGGCAGAAATAATTTTCTACCCAGCTGAAACAGAGATGGTAAACTTGTCTTTTGTTAGATTTCCTGTCCATCACATTTACTTGGGAAAGAATTTGCTCTCATGTTGTCTCTTACCTTCAGCATTGCATCTTCTTGTCTAGTTACAAACAAAATTATAGCAACAA
Organism: Oreortyx pictus; assembly: GCA_036925125.1. Classification (NCBI taxonomy): domain Eukaryota; kingdom Metazoa; phylum Chordata; class Aves; order Galliformes; family Odontophoridae; genus Oreortyx; species Oreortyx pictus. Next base: position 118,035,242 of record JAUPFR010000001.1, on the reverse strand, counting down.
GATCTTTCTGTGGCTGCCTTTTCATGCCTTGCTTTACAGTTTTACATCTTTAGCTAACACGTTCATTGTATAGTACAAATATTTTGTTGTGCTCCTCCAATTGCATAATTGATACCTTTTCTATTATGCTTTTCAAGCTGTGATAGATGTGAGTCAGATCACATCTGTGCATAACTTCCCTTGCATACAAACACGTTCTGGTGAGAACTCCAGTGTCTCGTGTCACAGCAGATAGGGATCTTCTTCAAATGCATTTCAATAGGAACAATGAGTGTTATAAGTGGTCAGGTGGGGATTTTTCCCCAAACAAGTCCTCCCAACACTCAACTCCCAGGTAGTACTGTATGACTAGTATTTGCATTGTTTTGCATGTAGCACCATTTTAATTCCTAACGCTATCTAGAATGCAATGCATCATGTTTTAAAAACACTCCCTTTTGCCAAATATAATGAATAATTCCAGCTTCAAATATGTGAAATTTACAGCCAAATTCCAGTCTTATGATAAACGGCTTTAGACCAGACTCTTAAAAGTGTCTTGAATGCAGCTTGATAAAAAGCCTCTATTTCAAAAGATAACCTAAAAATCGATTGAGTGAACATGTCTAGGATAAACTCAGAAGCATATGTACGAATTTAGTAAAAATAAGTAAAGAAAGTAAAAATAAACACTTCAGAACTGGGTAAGAAATAGCGTCAAGATTAAACCAATTTCTGTTTCCAGAATGATAAACTGAATCCTGTGGCAAGCTTTGATCTGAGTTCTTCAAATAGCAGACACCACAATGCAGAGAGGCAGCACTGAGCCCTGCTCTCTGGTGACACTGACAGGGCCTGAGGGACTGTCACAGAGCTGCAATGGGGGATGTCAGATTGGGTATTAGGAAAAGGTTCTTCACCAGAGAGTGGCTGAGAACTGGAACAGGCCTTTCAGGCCAGTGGTCATGATATCAAGCTAACAGAATTCAACAAGCATCTGGACAACACTCTCAGCCATACCGTCTGATTTTTGGGTGGTCCTGTGTGGAGCCAGGAGTTGGACTCAATGAACTTTACGTGATTCCATTTGAGTTCTAGACAGTTACTTTGAACAGTGAAGAGATCTGGAGTGTAACTATGAAAACGCTGACCATAAGAAGAAAGAAACATATTCACATATTGTACTATGGCTGGCTTTTATGAGGAGAAGGTGAAGTACTTTCTATTCTACACATATTTTGCATTTTCCTCAGCCATACTCACTCATGAAACTTCAAGCTCCTTCTACGAGGTACCAGAGTGCTACAGCCGGTCAAATATATATATATGTATATGTTCTATTCAACAGGGAAAAAAACAGATTGCTTTCCTTAGCCTTGCTCTTAGAAAGTGCTGAATTGTTAAAGTGAATTTTCTGGAGTATTTTCTACCTCTTGAAAAATATCAGTCAGCTTAGTTAGACATCAGGAATATCATAAAATATCCAAAAGCTAAGTTCCTTAATGGAATGTGATGAGAAAACTTCACTATCAGTGCTTATAAGAAGGTAGCCCACAGAAAAGAGATGTGATAGGAATTCCAGATTATTTGTGAAGAAACTTATGCCAGATAGAAACAGTGGAATATTTTACCTGATGCCTATTTTCAGATGGTCAGTAATAGTGTACAGATAGCACACAGTATGTACTGAAAATGCATGTGTTTCTGGTGGATGTGAGTGAGATTGATACAGGTAACTGTACTTAAAAACTTAATTTAGTTGTGTGTCATCCAGCAATTCACAGTTATTTCAAAAATCTCCCAGAACCCACTGCTTCTGGGAGTGAGTCCAGGACTCATGGGGTAAGTGCCCTGGGTGCACTGTAACTGAGACAATATACACTGATTCCAGTGCAGATGATTCATTCTGAGTATAGATAAGGCTTTTGAAGTAATGATGTAAATATTCAATTTCTTCCAAATTGGTGCATAGAATTGGGAGCATGCCAGGCATATGCACTGCTCCAAGGTTTCACATACAGTGGGGAAATAAAAAAAGGAATATATGAGCCAGCAGTAACAAAATGTATGATACTAATATATTTTTAGTGCTCAGGAGAAGTATGTTACATTCCATTTAGAATTTTTTGTGATATACTATTTCTAAACTAATAGCATGGTAATACTTGTTATACTTGGTAAATGCTTACTGTTTGCAAGAATCAGTCTTTTCCCGGTGTGGGATTTGGAGCTTTCCTCAGTTGTATAGAAAAGTTTCTCTGGTGTCAAATGATGAAGTGCTTTGGCTGCTTCACCCAGATGCACTCTGGGCCAGTTTTGTTCTCTGTTTCTGGAAGAGATAGCAGAGTGAGGTCTTGTTTTTACAAGAGAGGAGCTCTTAAATGTTGCACAATGCAAACAAGCACCAAAGTATGTACACAAGTGTTTTAACTCTCAATGTGTTATGTATTTTAATGGTTCCTAGGAATCGTAACTGCAAACTCAGGCAGAAATAGCTCCCTTCAGAAATGAACTCTGTGCATAATTTTATGGTTTCTAGGACATTTTAAGCATTGCATGGCATAATGTCCTGGACATGAATCGTCTGTCAGAGGGTAGTTAGAGAAGAGTCATTTATCATGTGATATAATACTTTGGAGGATGCCTTCTTTATTATATGAGGGCTGCTCTGAAAGGAATGCCTCATAACTTTATGATATTGGCCCATGACATCAGAGGCAGATGTCAGTGATATAGCAACAGAGGTTGGATCTTCCTGCCAATGTTCCATTGCATTTTGTTGCTGTGTGGCAGATGGCAGCAGAAGGGCAGTCTGACAAAACGGCGTCTGACATGGAAGTGCGTATGAAGCAAAGGTGTGTCAATGAATTCCTTCATGCAGAAAATATGGCACCCACTGACATTCACTGATGCTGTCTGAGTGCAATATGGTGGAGTTGTAGGCAGTGCCAAAGGAAAGAGCAGGGAGTGGCTGTGAATAGGATTTACTGAGCAAACAGACTAGAATTAGGCAACAGAAAGAAAGGGCAACTGAAATGTATTGTACAAGACCACTGAGATGAGAAAAAGCCATGAACTCGAGCGAAGACAGAGAAGGGGTAATAGAAAGATAGAGTTGTCTGTATTTAAAACAGGAGTGACTCTGTGACTGTGAAGGAAGCAGGTGCCCATGGTCAGCAGTAAGCCTGGTTTGGCAGTAACAAGTCTGACAGGGGGGCAAGATGCTTAAAGAAAAGGAGTTTTTAGGGCACAGGAAGCCAGAAAAGGGACAAAGTAGAATGGGACCTCAATGTGCTGAGAGAAAATAGCAGTTTAATCCTGAGGGACAAAGAAAGCAGAAAATAATGTGACCTGGTAAAGAAACTCTATTGAATATACTATCAATCAATGGATATCCCTAAAAATTAGAGAATGACTGTCTGGGTAATGAAATTGGAAATGGACTGAGGAGAATGAGGAAAGTGGAAGGAACTAAAGACAAAGGATCAACATGGCATATAGACAAGACAACAAGAGGCTAGCAGGGCCAGAAGAGGTGATGTTGCATGGACAAAATCAACAACAAAGAATATAAAACACTTCTTTATAAATCCTGAAAAAGGGACCAGGAGTCCTGACTCTCACCATTCCTTTGCTGTCCCTGTTTATCTGTGAAACCTACAAGAAAAAAATCATCACCTATCACAAGTGTCTCTGTATGTAGAGCATGTTAATTTTTCTCCCATTATCACTTATTCTTTTCACTTAAGTGAAAAAAATTGATTCTAGAGATTCCTGTTCTAAAGTCACAACGTAGAATTTTGTACATTTGTCTCTCCCTAAAATTACACTCAAGGCAATGTTAAACCAATGCTAACACTGCAAAGTCAGGTTAGTTAAAAGAGAGGAAATCCATATCATGGACATATTGTTTCTTTTTTCATTATTAATATTACTTATGGATGCTATGGTACTGTCTTGAATTACACAGTCACAGATTATTTATTCCATGTGCTGTCTCTATATGAATTAGGTCCATATCCCAGGCAACACCACTTCTCTCCATCAAACAAGGAATAAAAAATGACAGTACCAAAGTGAAGGCAATTCATTCCTATGTAGGAGGTAGGTTTAGTCTCGTCAGCTATCAGACTTCCTGTGCTAATCTCAATAATATAATAATAATAATATATAAGTAATAATAATATAGAAGTAATAATAATATATTCTTCTTATATTCTTATAAGAAGTAATAATAATATAGAAGGAAGCCCCGTCCAATAAAAGAGAGGATAAACAAGTGTGCATTCCTATAAGAAGTTGTAGAATTTCCATCATGTTGAAAATCAATGCTAAAGGAAATCAGGGATGCACTGGCAATGTTTACCCTCTTATTTCCTGCCTTTCTGGTGTTTGAGCTTGAACCTTACTGTAATGTTCTTTTTCTTCCAATTACTTCACAATTCTGCTGAGTTTGTAGTTAAGTCCTTTGTTCTGCTTACTCGGTCTCTTTAAAGAAATTAAGCTGTTTATTCTATTGATTAGTATACTCACATAATGCTTTCATTCCAAAGCTTCTAATTTAGGTACTGACTTCTGTCCCCACCAGTGCAACTCAGCTTCTGGCTTTTTAATTCTACAGCTACAATACTGACCTAAACTTATAAACCCAACGGATCCTTTCTAAACCTAATCACTGTGTTCCTGTATAAAATCATGGAAAAGTTCAAATACATGGACAGGAGGTATCCAATTAAAACTGCTGGGCGAAGTTAAAGAGAACTGAACCATTTACATAGGTATCTGACCAAGTCACGAGCATTAATACTTAAAGGACAGTTAAGTTTGTGTCATCAGAATAGTTTTTTGTTGTTTCCTTCCTTTAATTTTATTTTAGAACTGGTACCAGGCATACCTCTGGGCATCAAATTCTATCTACAGTAATTTTATACTTAAAACTGGTTAGAATTCTTTGCCCAAACACTAATTTCTGTAATTTGTGCTATGTAAGAAGAAATAGCCACAACAGGATGGCTGCAGACTGAATTTGATTTTTTTGTGATTGTTAACAACCGTGTATTACTACAACACACTTCGATCCCTTCCCAGGAAAGAGTTGTTGGATGCCTGTCTTTAGAACTATTCACTATAAATGTTGATCAGATGAATAGTTGTGGTGTATGAACACTTATGCAGTCTAGTGAAATGATAGTGAATACTTTCTTTTTTTATAGTCTGCTGAGAAGTTAAAGAATGAAATAGAAAAGGCAATGGATTTTTGTACTGAAACTCAACAAAAGCTTTAATCACAGTGCTGGTTGACTTCAAGACACCAAATCAAGACTTAATTTTGTTCATGTAACTAAGAGGATCTCATTGTACAGGATTTTTCCTTGCTCAGACATCTCATGGAGTGCAGTGCAAGTATTTACTCTAGCTAGCAGACGAATGAACTGTGAGTCTAAAAAAGCTTGAAGTCTTAGAAAATTCCTGTTACTCAAACCTTTTAATTCTCTTATCTTTTCACAGACACACACACACACACACACACACACACAAAGAAAAAACAACAACAACAAAAGAAACAAAACAATGCAGTATTATCATCTAGGTGAATCTACCTGGAAGTATGAAGATTGTTGCATAAGAAAGATTTTCAGCCTGGAACACATTGCACAGGTAATCTGGCTGTGATGTTCTTTCATTATTTTTTTCTTTTCTAATTCCAAGAGTCACTATAAGGGAAGTGACAGGAGAAGACTGACACATATTAGAAAGCTGGCCTTTCCAATCTAACCATAAATGAACTAATCAAGACTGCATTAATGGAGGAAAACTAATTCTAATTTTATTGAATCTTATTAAAAATGGGAATGAGGAATTCTGGAGTGAGTCATATTGCAATATGACTGAGCATTGGAGTTGCAATACTTGCACAACAAATCTAGTAGATTCGGTTAAAGAAAGGTGCAGCATATTTACATTGTGGAGCCTTTTGTGCCTCATCGAAGACTTGGAGCCAGCAAAATAGGAGATATAAATTCTTACAGAAATTTCTTACTGTGGTACATTCAAGTGAAATTTTAAAACTCAAAAGTTGCTTTTTGATTTTTCTGTAGAAAGTAGGACCTTCACATTATACCTTTTCAAGCCTTTGTTGATAAACTGTTTCTCAAATGGTTAAAGCTGCGGCCTGAAGACACAGCTGGTACAATCCTGCCTGAATGTCTTGCTTTTGTGTTACAGCATCTATGAGCTCCTGCATGAAAGTCCAGGTTCTCAAAGGAAAGAATGAGAGAGAAGTATCCAAACATCCCTGAACCCTAGGCTTGGATCTGCAATCTTTAATAGAATGACAAGATACTTTACAGCAAAGCACTTCATTACAATGTGGTATTACTGGACTCTAGAAAATGGATATTGTCTTCTAATTTACTATTGGAAAAAAAAGCAATATAAAAGGATTGAACAGGTTATCCTTGATTCAAAAAGGAAGCATAACTATAAAATTATACGATGGCATTTTTTTCTTTATTCATTGTTATCTGTTACTAAAATCGTCTACATTTAGAACGTATACTGCTATTCAATGCAGACTTCAAAGAATTACCCAGGAAGATGTAGTTCATCATTTCTTCCCTGTGTCCCTGGAGAAAGTATCAGTAAATTCTGTCCATGGCAGAACTGACTGGGAGTTGGACAGTGTGAAAGAGCTACATGCAAGGTAATGCAGAATTTACATGAAGTTATGCTCTATAAAGTAAAAGTTGACTGTAGGGAGAAATTTATTGGTATCTGTCACTTATCACTTGGTAATTTTAAAAGTAAACTCTAATGTGCACTTGCAGTTACATATTGAGTGATTTTGAAGATAATGTCACTATGTAGATCTTGTGCATGTACAGTGCTGGAAGTAAAAACTGAAAGGTTTACTTAGAAAATTCATCTCTATATTCAATCATAGTTAAACTCAAAGTGAACTGACACTGGCTTTTGAAAACATACTTTGAATTTTTGATATTATCTTCCTTCTTCAAAGCATTTTACAAACTCTTCTGCTTAGAGATGACAAACTATTAAGATCCAGCCAGCTCTGAATTAGAAAAGAATGATCAACTATCAGGGACTAATTAGAAGCTCAATCGTCCACGTAGAAGGAATTTTATCTCAATCAACAAGGGCATATGGGTTCTCTGTTATGAAGTAAATTAAGATATGAATTGGTTGGTGTGTTAAAGACACTTTTCAATAAACTCAATACATTTTCATAGAGAGTTTTACTGGTTTTCTTTTCAACCATCAGAATCTGGCATATGTATAGTAGGATTTACATTATCAAAACTTATTAAACAGTTGAAAAATCAGACTCAGTGCCTCCTCTAGCCAAAACCAACCAGCTGCATTGCGTATTCTGACTACATCACTTTAAGTGGTATTTACAGAGGCAGCAGAGAAACCCAAAATAAGCCGCTGAATGAATATATTGTTTGGTACACTTGGATAAACATATGGATTTACTATAATATGGGAGATTAATCTGAGGTTGAATCAAGTGGTAAGCTTCCACAGTTATTTAATTTAAAACGTGTTCTGCCTGTCACTGAGTTTCTCACTTGCAGCAATAGTACTCATGTTTCCTTGTTGCTTCTTGAAAGAAACTCCTTTCTTATTTCAAAGTTCACTTTTCAGCACATTTTACCATTCTTTTCTCAGTATGGCATCTGCTGCCGAGCTTTTTGCCAGTTTTCTAGCAACATTATTTACTTGCTTCTGTCATACCCAACTTGAATCGTAATAAGAAAATGTAACTAAAAATGCGATGAAAAACAATATACTGTCGCTTATCGTTGAAGATTTGAAAAACTATATTAAATCTCCTTTTGATTTTTTTTTTAACTGTGTTTGGATCTTATTTGGCTGGAAAATATTCTTTGTCCTTAGTGACTTTCACAACTCCTTGCAAGCAAATCTAGAGCTTACGTAATTTATTACCATTGTGATTACTGTTGTTTTTTAATAAGCTATTGTAATCTCAGAATGTAAAAGGACAAGACGTACTTGAGTAAAGTAATAATATTTATGAAAAGGGAAAAGCTTTGAGGGCTTTTCTCCATAGATATTTCCTCTTATATTAGTTTAAAGTTAATGTAAAACAAAGAATATTAGGTATCACAAGACAAGGGGATGGGTCTGACCTTGAGTCTCAAGCTCAGGAAAATATTTAGCAAGCCTTTGTGACTCCTATCTACAGCTGTAAAAATAGTCAGAGATACTCATCATATTATTTAGTAATACATTCCAACTTTACTGCAAGGCAGTGTCAAACAGCATTCCAAGCACAACAACGCTGGATTTCTCACCAGAGTTTCAGAGCACAGTATCACCTGGTTCTTTTAAAGCAGAACATGTTTGACCTTCAGGTGTACTGAACCCAAAATACCTGTGTGTTAAATTGCCTTTTGGACTGACTGGCCATAGTGAACGGTGAAAGGTAGAAGAGCTGGAAGTACTGCAGAGCTTCTGTTAACTCCCCCAAGTCTTGAGTTTTCAGGTGAGATCGTAGTCTCATTCTTCTCCCTTTCTGCTCTTTGTGATCCTGTTATCCATCTTCCTTATGACTGTGAATCTCCACATTGTTAAGACTTTCTGGGGACACTGTGACATGGTAATATAAAAAATGACAAAGTGAGAAGTGATGTCTACAGCAGGTTACATGTATTATTCACAAGGACACAGTGCTCTTACGTAAGCTAAAAGTCAGTGGGGCAAATACAACTGTACTTGTCAAAAGAATCACAGGATAGGAAAAAAAAAAAAATTAATCTGCAGCCTACGTTTAGGAAGCTTATGCCTATAAGCACTTCAGGACTTTGGAAGTGTGTTACCTGGAACATGGTATCACGTTACCCAGAAGTAGAATCCTGAGTATTCCTGAAAACTCCCTTTAAGAAATTAAAATCAGACAATGTCACATGTTCAAAACAGTTTTACAGCTGGAATTGGGGGAGCAGTTCTTGAAGAAGGCACCCCTAGATGCCTTTGCTTATCCTGGGTTTTTCTTAAATATCTGAGTCCTCAGGACATGGCCTAATTAAGCACATGGCACTGCAAATAAACTTGGAAACTGCTGCCTGAAAATACAGTGGAACTGAGAGAAATGTTATTAATCAAATACTGTCATAAATCACGGTGAAGGAACTTGAGGTTTTAGACTTTGCCTTTAAAAGAATAAAAGGTGATTTGAAGAGGATGAGAGCTGTAGCTATTGGCTTTCAAATGTGACTAGATAAAGCAGGCTAGCTGTGTCTGAGAAACACACAGTTTTGCTGTCCCTGCAGATACTACGTGCCACCTGATGTGTGCACATCCCAGTGCTGTGCTCAGATCAACTCAGACATCAACCCTACCCATGGACACATCCACCGACGGTAATTAAATGGTGTCTTTTTTTCCCTTTTCTGTGTTGTTTTCTCACACACTAATTACTTATCATGGTTGCAACGTTTGTAATTTCCATTGCTCTAACCCCATTCACTTTCAAGGTCGCCGTCCTCTTTCTGTAACTGCAGACGAGCAGACTGCTAACCTCTGTGCGTAACATGTACGTGTAGCCTCTAAAGTGTTTCTGGGATTGTTAGAGGTGTGCGAACATTGCTCAACTCCATTTTAGGAGTAAAGAGAAGTACAGGAGTGCCTCTCACTTTGCCAGCATCCCCTGGCGTAAACGCAGGTGCCTCTCCCACCTTACAGGTCTGCCTGCCTTTTGTTTAACGAGAAAACGTGTTGCCGTAGCAGCTGCGGGAGGGGAGCAAGAGGTTGGTAGGATGAAGTGCTGGGAGGAACGGTGGGGCAATAATCTGTTAGGAATGACAGCGCTCTGCCTCCAGATTTTACGTGAGTGTCCCCGCGCCTCCTGGGGCTCCCAGGCACTGGTTTTCGCCTCAGCAGTTCGCAACAGAGGACGGAGGCTCCGGCTAGGGGCAGCACTCGCCCCACGGCGCTCCTTTAGGGCAGGAACGATCTGCGACGAAACGCCGCTCCCAGGGCAGCCGCTCTCTAGCCGGAGGGGAAAGCCATGGAAGACGCGCGGGAGACCGCCGGCTGAGGTAACGCGCGGGGCGCTGTGGCGGCGGGGCAGCTCGGCGTTCCTCGCTGCACTTCCGGGGATCTGCGTTGGTGTTCCTTAGAAACGCTGGCGACCCTCTGTCACAGGGAGCTTTTAATTTCTCCGTTCTTTTTTTAGTCAGATGATTTCCAGACTTATGCCTCTTGCTTCCAAACGAGCTTTCAGCATGTGAAGCTTGGAGCTGGCAAGCAGCCTTTTGAACTGCAGGCTCTGGCAGGACGCTTTCTTGAGGGACTGGGCTCTGCGTTTTCCGCAACCGCACACTGAGGTGCGTTTCAAAGCCAAATGAAAAACACATCCTTATACATAAAAAAACAACAAGGAATAAATGTAGCCTCGAGAATTAATTGAATGAAACTTGGGGTTTTCTAAGCAATGATGCTGTAGCTAGAGTTTCTTGCCAATATGCAGTTATAGGCGTTATATTGAAATTGGCTTTAGAAGATTGTTGGAGAGTTAAAGGATGTTCTGTGTACTTAGAGATTGCTCCTGAGGGCTGACATTTGAGATCTTACGCCTGACGAAGGAGCTTCTTGTGAGAAGCAGAGTTATAGCAGCTCACTGATCCTGTATGGAGACGACAAAGATCTGTACTATATGTATTTCATGATGGGAGAGATGCAGAATTACCTAAATACGTTGTTAATTTGTGAAACAAATGAGATCAGAATCCTGACTGTTTAGTGTGAGATACAGACAGGTCAGCTCGAACTCATCAGATGTTGCCTTGCTGACGGGATGGAGGACTAATTAGAACAAATAGGGACGTTTTGTAGTTAAGTATAAGACAAGCACTCTGTTGTTTATTTAGACTTGTTTTGGAACTTGCTTGCTGTCTAGCCAATGTACCGTTAGTGGAAAAGTACTGAATATGCGTGTTAGAATATAAAAGGATTTGCTTAGAAGAATATGAGAGATAAGAGAGATACGGATGCAGCAATAAAGAAATCTTCCTTGCATGAGAACTCTGTGTCATGTTGCTGTCTTGCAACAATTTAGGTTCTGTTTTTCTTTATCTATCATATTTACCATGCAGAGCCTTAGGGAAATATTTCTGTGGCTTCGTGGATTTCAGAGTATGAGACACAATTGCAATTTTGATGATAGCAGTTAAAAAAGAAATGAGAGTAACACCTGAGTGTTCTGATTGCTGTTAATAAAAGTGTAGTACTTGTTTTAGGCTGTAACAAGTTGTTCTGCAGAACACACAGCACAAAATTCTGTACATGCAGCAGCTGTTCTAGAAGTGCCTAATATCTCAAAGCAGATTTCTTTTGGATTCCTATGTGCAACTTGTGGTTTTTTTTTTGTTTTTTTTTTTAAGAAATGTTAAGGCTTACATTTTATTTTGTGTGTCACTTTGGGTTTGGAAAAATATTTTTCTTTCTTGGGAATATAAGTAGCAGCAAAGTAGGAGACATTACAGAGGTATCCTGTAGCACTCTTTAGTGTAAGCTTTTTAAGATGTGCATGATTTTGAAAGTAAAATCCTCTTTACCTTTGCTCTTTCTTTGGTTTATATTACCTAAAAAGTACAATTTTTTGTTCTGCATGACAGAATCTGCTGAAACTGTCTGAAGGATGAATGAATTCCTGTCAATTGTATGTTTCAGTTTTGGATATTTATAGGTCTGGCTGTTTGCAAATAAAGATGTTACATACACATATATATATATGCTTTTTGGTGGGGTAGAGTAATGAGGTAACTAGCAAGGGGTTTCTTGTGGCCACTGCATGTTGCAAAAGTGTGTTTTCCACAAACTTTGTTGAATCAACTGATGATAACTCCGCAAGCTCCAGCAATCCCTTCCAAATTGTTACTCTAGTTCAGTAACAGCTGCTATGTTATGTATGAGAAATTTCAGCTAAAATGAGATGGAACTTAGTGCTTCTGTATTTTGTCCAGAAATCCACTTACTTCCTTCAAATCTCTGGAGATATTCATGACCTGCCTGGACACCTACCTGTGCTGTCTGCTGTAGGGAGCCTGCTTTGCAGAGGGGTTGGACTTGATGACCTCTAGAGGTCCCTTCCAACAACTACAATTCTGTGATTCGGTGAACATTCAGTTGAGTCTGGATTTCTGAAAGAAGTCCTGAATATTCAACCATTTCTTTTCAGGTAATATAATAAGTTTCTGACCATGGAAAACTTAGTGCTGGGGAAAAACAAGCAAGCAAGCAAGCAAACAAACAAAAAAAAACATTACAAAACAAAGAAAACCTTGCACTTCCCACTGCAGATGTTTTTTTTTTTTGTACTTCTTTTTTAAACTGGACTGAGATATTTAGTGACTGAGAACAATATTTTGACAATTTATCCTGTTTTGTTCATGCTGTGTAATGAAGTTGATAGAATATCTCTGATGATATAAACTCAGAATTTTTAAAGCCAAATGGACCATTCTCGTATAGTGGTTAATACATGTATTTTGTGCATTTCTTTAAATACTGTTCGTTGTTTACTGTATATTTTTATTTCAACCAAGTGTTCTGTATAAATGCTTATAAAACAAAACTGCTCTATTTACAGTGTGTTGACTCACATGGATCAAAGATCCTTGAAAAACACTACAAAGTCTGCTGCTCTTCTGTTCAGCCTTCACACCAATAGAAACAATGCAATTCCTGATACATTAATAAAAAGAACAGATTGTGTTCAGAGTAAATAACTTTATTTAATGGGACAACAATGTAAGTATTTGAAAAACATTTGTCCACAGTTAAGGACACGTTTATGTCATTGTAGTGTTCTTCCTAGGAACACTATCTGCTGTTTGCATGGGTCATTCCTTCCTTAATGCAGTAAACTCAACTGGCCAGAGTTCAGCTGCGTGCAACAAGCACCGTATTAGCAACACATAACAAGGTTTAAGTGTGTAACAGGCATGGCAGATCGCAGAAAGCTAATACATAAATACAAGAAATAGGAGTCAGCAGGAGTCAGAGTTCATCAGTAAACACTAAGGTGCAACACAGTCCAGATTAAGTGATTCTAGATCTCAAACTATGTTCTGTAAACAACTTTATTATTTGGCCTCAGGTGAAGCACAGCCTTCCACCTTGAATGCACCAGGACAACTAAATATTAACAGTCTTCTCAACTGCAAACTAATAGAAGATGCTTTTTCTTAAGGCTCTACCTGTCTGGCAGCTGCCTCACACCTCTTTTATTCTTCCCCATTTTGTATGAGGAGAATACATTGGGAATTTCTTCCAAGTTACATCAAACCTCTCGAGAGATAAGGTGAGATTTTGTAAAGTTGACCGTTTTCATAATGCTACGGTAGACAACTGATGTATTACACTTAGCACAGAAGTCATATAAGACAACGGCCATATTCCAGTACCTTGTTATTTTTTTCCAAAATGAATGTAAAAAGAGACAGCTGCAACATTAAAAAAAAAAAAAAAAAAAAAAAAAAAAAGATGGTAAAGGTCTTGAGATCAGTGTTAGCACGCACTGGAGATGCAACTAAACATATTTCTTCTCATAACAAAAACACGAGTCTTATGCTCTGTGATAGTGTGCTTATCATTCATCTTAAGGCAGCAGAACAAAGAAACAAAAACTTGAAGAAAAACCTTTTTTTTTTTTTGGCAAGGTAAATATGTATTAACCACTAATGACCACATTCAAACTCTGATTTTTAACAGTCAACTGTAAACACAATTCTACCTGCCATCTGGCCCTGCATGCCTCCATGTTTTATTCTAAAGAATTGCGTTTGCGATTCTCCATTTCTTCTTCATCATCTGGATACTGAGTAAGATCCAAAGTCAGTACTCGACTGAACACAAAGTCATCATGCTGAAAAGGGGAAGGATCACACAATTTAAAACATACAAGTAAGTATTCTGTGTCTGTAATGCAGTAATGAGCTTGGGTTGCCAAAGCGATCTTTTCATCAAGAAAATATATGCAGTTATTTCTAAACACGAAATACTCCATATCCAATGATACAATTTCATACATGATTCACTGTATTAATTCTTAAGATGTAAATTGGTACTGCAACAGAATCAGCTTGCATTATTTAACAAAAAAGTTAGTAAGAATTGTTACCTCTGGACATACTCCAATCAGTGCGTCTGCTTTGGAATAAAACTCTTCCTTTAGAGAAATAACTACCATTTGAAACTGTTTATGTGCCTGTTCCCTGATGAAAACTGATACCTTTGGAAGGAAGACAAATAATTTAGTTGTGATAGACTTAGACTGTGCTGTAATTACTCTAATTAGGCAATGATGAGGAAAGAACTGAACTACATTACATTCAGCAATTCATTTGTGGAATAAGGATCTTAAGACATAAACTGCATTTCTTTATGGAAACACCTCAGATTTGCTGCTTTTTGAAAACATATATGAAAACTATAATTCACTTTGATGTACAAAGCTACAAAAGAACAACAGTGGCAATGAAAACTAGTCTATGTAACGTAATCAGAAGGGAGATGGAAATTCGAAGTATGGGAAAAAAAATGCAATCTACAGTAACTGTTTACTGGTTGTATACTAAGTTCACGGCAGATTGCAACTTCTTTTTTTCAACGATCTCCAAAATAGAACATAAGAATATTAAGCTATAAACTGGAGACTGAAAAGAGCAATTTCCCACAGTATAAATTAAATAAAGAAAACCCTGAACTTTTTCAGTTATTCTGTAGCTTTACCTGTGTGAGGGAAGTTATTTTTCCCAATGAAAGAACAGCCTTTAGTGAGTTACATCATTCAAATTCACGTTATGGTACAATTACAAGTAGATTATTAAGGATTTTCTAAAACAGATCTCAAAAACTTATGTACTTATGCCTTATGAAGAAAGGAGTAATTCCATAGCAAAAATCCATACACATACAGGAATCTTTCCCCCTGGACTGACTTCTACAGATGGCAATATTTGTATTTTGTTGTACTGCATTCCATTCTATCCTATTCTAACTCTATTCTACTCTAGAGTTCTTCCTAGCGACTGTTACCAAAAGGGGAAAAAATAAAGTGAGAGAGCAACAGGAAGCTTTTTTTTTTTTTTTTTTAATCAAGCAAGAAATCTAAAATGATGGGAGTAATAGCTCCTAATCGGTGTTAATGGAGATGAAAATATTTAGTAGGACAGTAAAATAAAATACTGCAAGTAATAGAAAGAATTCACTTTCAACACCCAGGTACACTCCTTTCTGCTTCTTAGAAATAAGAGAATTTACAGTCCTTAAAAACTCCAACTCAACAAACCCAAGCAGCAATTCCCAGATGCGATCAGTCTCTCTAGTCCTACAGTGTCTAATGAAGAGTAGCCATCCTCCTGCAAAAGATACCGTTCTGTGTAGATGAAACGACAAGTTAAGAGGGACCAACTTACTTTATCAATGTTTGTGTTATCCAGGGCAGCATCTATCTCATCTAAAATAAAAAATGGTGCAGGCCGAAAACTGTAAAAGAAAAATAGTTTTTTTGCGTTTAGATGCAAAAATACAAATAAGCATTCTAGTTTCTTTGAGTCATACCATGAAAAAATTATTCTGATAATGACAGGTAAAGAATAAAGGGTTTTCGTAGATATTAGGGTACTGTACTAGCAGATTTTTAACACGTTTAAGTATGCTTTCTTCCTGTCACTTATGCAGCCATATACTTGTATAATAGCATGATATTTTACCTCTGAACAGCAAATATAAGAGCCAGAGCTGCCACAGTTTTTTCTCCTCCTGACAAACTGTCCATTGGCATAAAGCGCTTTCCCGGTGCCACGCAATTAAAGCCTATGCCTTCCAGGTAAGGCTCCTCAGGATTCTCAGGACTAAGGAATGCCTGAAAATGCACACATTTCAACACTAATAATGACATCTATTAAATTATTGTTAAGTTATGTATATGCCAGTAATCGTGAAGAAAGAGTTGCTTTATCATCTAGTCCAGCCTAGGAGCAGAAAGGGTACGTTTAAAGATAACTGAAGTGTTCACTGAACATGTGACTGAGGGACAACACAAAATCTTTAGTTTCGATGACAGGGCTTCAAGCGTGTAAACATTCAACCACCTACTTGAGTCTGATGTGACTACAGCATTTGGGAGTTTCTCTTTACTTTCGTAACTAACACTGAAACTCCTGCAAAGAGTAGTATAGTTTTGACAGCTTTTATATAGGTCTCTTTTAAAAGGTACTGACATATTTAGTCCTTTTTTTTTTTTCTTAAAAAAAGTGTGTAGAAAATGCTAAAAAAAAAATGTGTAGAAAATGCTAAAATGCTAATCGGTGATATTTGGAATTATCTGTAGTAACGATTACGTATTTTTAATTACTTGTCACTTGTAACACTTCAGATTATATATCTCTGATGTCAAGCATGGTGTAGTATTTCTTCTTCAAAACTGAAACTGTTTAAAGGAGACTAAAAATACCAGTAAGTTTTCTTATTCTGCGTAACAGAGCCTCAGCCAAGTACCAGAGAACATGACACACCTGAGCACTACTGTTTCTGCACAGTTTTTTGTAGATCTGATCAATAACTATAGATGCATGCTCAAAGCACTGGCTAAAAAGTTCGTATCTCCTTTTTTTCACCTCTTCAAATTCTTGCTTGGATATCCTGGCCTCCTTTCTGCTGGCCTCAAAAGCTATGAAAAAAAAAATTCTAAAATTATTCCATAATGTCTCTAAGAAAACACACAGAACAAATGAATACTGCATCCCACAGCAAGCATCAAGGAAAATACTACAGAAAACAATTCAAACACACATACAGACAGTACACCAACACTACAAGTTCCCTCCCAGTTTTTAATTGGTCTCCAAAACAAAGTTTCACGTGGTCAGTACATTCTACGCCACACAGCTCTGAAGCAATGAAGATTCTCTTTCTGATTGCTTCTCTAGGCAGGGTAGCTATAAGCAGCATCAGCTTTTACTGGTTACAGATTAAGAATTCCTTCAGTTTGTAGTATTTCAACGTCTGCAACACTCTTTGAAGACATCAGTAATTTTACAGTAACACTTATGTATGAGATTCTGGACAACCTTTTAATTAAGAAAAATTAAACGAATTTTAAAATTAAAGTCAGTCATTTTAAAAAGATATTTCATAATGTCACTTGGCCAAGAAATTGTTCATAACCACTTCTGCAAAGTGACTCTTTGCTATTCATTCAAACTGTATTTCAATAAAATACCACAGAGTCTATGCGAATAAACTGCTTATATATAGTTAAAAGACAACTGAGGATAAACACTTTAGCACAACAAATACCTTGATACCTGAAAGTAGCAAAAACAGCAGGACCAACCCCAGAAAAAAAGAATTTTAATTAGAGCAAGAGCTCTTACAGCCATTAAAGAAATAATAAGGAAGACTCGGTGTTACCTTCCATTGATTCTTGGAACTTGGCTTGAGCTACTTGTAATTTCTCTACTGCTCTCAGGTTTGGAACAGCTGTCTTCATTAAGACACTCTCTTTAGATTTTATTTCCTCCTGCATCTGGTTCAGATGAGCCTCTATCTCTTCTTCAGATTCCAGGTTCTAAAGAAATAAACAACAAAAGAGAAAACAAAACAAACAACTCAGACTCCTAACATTTGCTTTTAGACCAAGACATTTCAATGTATAATAAAACAAGCAGTCACGGTTTCTGGATAAGGACTCTACTCATCTGGTAGTAGAAATCAAAAAACAAACAACAAAAAAAAAAACATCTAGTATTGTCTATCCGGGGTCTCGAGTTCAGAGAATCAATTTGCTAGGTCCTAAGCATTGTTTTACAAGGCCTTTGACATAAAAAAAAGTGTCTTCAGCCTACCATATCCATCAGAAATTACATCACAAAAGGTAGATTAGCTGGCTTTGTTCCTTGATTTGTGAAGAAAACATTTCAGTGTGGTTTACAGAAGACTTTTTTTTGAGACAGGTCCAAATTCTTCCTTGCTCTGTAGCTAACCTCCATAATTCACTTTAGCTGTGATGGCTAAAAAGAACTATTTACACACATACAAACATGCTAAGAAAACGTGACTCTTACAGAATCACAGATTTTTAAAACTCATTTAATTAAGCATAATAAAACATACATCTGATTTAAAGATTTCATATATTTGAGTCATGTGCAATTGCAAAACCAAAATAAACACAAACACACAAATATTTCAACTTACCACTGTTTTAAACTGCTCCATTTGAAGGCTAGGGTGAGGAATAAATAAATAATTTCAAGAAATAAAATATTTTAAATAAAAATAAATTCAAATCTGTGTTTATAAATAAAGAGATTACCTTCAGGTCCTTAGGTAGGCTACTGTAGTCTATTTTAATTGCCTCTTCCTTTTCATAGATACCTGTAATCTGAGTATCTTCTCTTTCAGTTCCTAGCTATAGGCAAAATGGACATTTAGGTTCACACATAGAAAAGTTCTAAATCATGTAAACAATACATTGAAAGGACAGAAAAACAAAACACAGCGGTAGCGGGGCATGAGGTAAACATTTTCTATGGCTTGTCCCCCACCCAAAATTGAGCTAACAGTTGAGATCTTATAATCCTAAGAAAAGAAATGTACCTTTTATGAAGATGAAAATGTCTACCAATTTCAGCTTAAAGCTAAGGTGTAATTTATTTGAAATACAGTTACAGAATATTTGCATATTGGAAATATGCCACTTTCTCCTGGTGGCAAATAATTTACTGTCCTGTGATAATTCTTTTTTTTTTCTTCAAGGAAAGGCTCTGAAGTGTGTAAGTGAAGGTGTTTCTTTTATTCAGTTGGCTTGAGAAAAATGAGTAGCTTCGATCCTATTTGACCTAAGCAGGGTTATTGTCTGGGCACTGTAAGCCTGGATTTCAAACAGCTTCTTGTCTTTAAACGAAATACACGCCGTGCTGCATGTCATAATCAGTCCGTTTCCTACCAAGCTTCTTGGAACCAAATATTTCTGTCTTTTCAGTACTATTGCCTAGGAATCAAATTTGTTATTCCTATTGCCAACTTCTTTGATTTTTTTCTTCCTTATTCATAAACTGATAGCTGAGCTGCCTACAAACTCTTATTTATCTCTTTATTAAACTTATTTGGACCTATCCTCCAATACAAGCACTTTTCTTAGGAGTGGGTTCAACAAGACTCCTTCCGAGAGTGTAGGCATAAATCCTTCAAAATAAACAACTTTTTTTCCCTTTCACAACAGGGAACAAAGAATAATTTCTCCACACAAAAGATTTGCTGGTGAAAGAGGGAAAATTGAGAAAAACAGTAAGATTCAGTCCCTTGATAGCAGGAATATTTCTATTTTAGCCTTTTTCTATTTCTGTGAATATCTACATCTACTGAAGGCAAAGGGATTTTAGACCATATTTATATTATGAATGGGTAATTAACCAAATACTACCTCAACCCACACACACGTCATATTTATCTACAATTGACTTGATCCCTGCCTGCCCTCTTGTACATATGTACCTAGAATTCTCCTTCACATCATTTTGTACCACAATGTTTTGACATACAGAGCAGGAATACATCATAAGCATACACAAAAACACTCACAAACAGCATTTCTGTCTTCAAAAATAAACAAAATCCTTCTTTTGAGTGGATGAAGCTTGATCACACAAACCCAATTAATTTACTTGATTATTACTATTAAAGACAACCAGTCCTGTGAAGAAAATAATGTAATTAAAGGCTAAATAATGACTCCTCCATAGCATCTATCCTTACTTAAAGTACCTCTACTTCACTGATGTCATCCAATGATCCAAGCAGGAGATGTATTTTCAAGTCCTCCACCTTGCATTCTAGAAGCATATTATGTCGTCTTAATCTTTTATCTTCCAGACAAGCTTCTATAGCTGCAGCTTCCTTTTGTAATTTTGCAGCTTCCCTACGCACAAAAAAGGCACAAAATCACTGAAAAGCAGCAACATCACTGCCTAATACCTATGGTCATACAGCATGAAAAACTGTTATCTCTGTTTTTTTCCATTCCCCTTATGCCCTGAAACTACTGAGATAAACATGGGAACCACGCACTATTTTAGCATGCAAACTAAAGCTCTGTCATTATGTACTAGCTTTAAACTCTACTATAATGCAAGTGCTAGTAGCAAGGATATAATCCCAACATATTCCCAGTTCACACTACAGCATCCTTTCCAACTATAACAATTAATAACAAAGTTCTGTTCTGCTCTGCTTAACATATATGGAGATCTGATGCCTTTCAAGCTGTAATCAAGCACCTTTCATCATTACTACACTTGAAAGAAATCTTCAGTCTTTGCAACAAATTATTCTGATAGCATTAAGTTATTTAATGAGGCAGAGACAAAACAGTCTGACATTGATCTTAAACACTATAAAATGCATTACTATGCATGTAAATTAAGGGCACATCTTAAATTCTAAAAGTTTGAACTGTTTTAAAGATCACAAAAACTCCAGAATAAGATGCAGTGGTAGACTGAACTGTTGTCTCTAAAGCAGTTGATTTAAAAGAAGGGTAAGGGCAAAAAAAGTAACAGAACATTAATGTCAGTGTAAGGTGTCCAGCACTTGAAGGAATCAGAAAAAAAACAGTCATTAAATAAACTCAGATGAAAATTTGAAACAACAAGCAAACAACGTATGCAGTAAAACACTTCCAGAAGTGTTCAACATCCTCAAATCAAGCTGTGAGTATGTACTTATCAGAAATCAATAGGTATTTATTAGAAATCACAAGAAGGACTAATACTAAATAGATAAACTACATAGAACAATGTATCTTATTACAGAACGGTCTCATGAAGTTTAGACTACTGCATACTGTAAAAGCAAGCTACCATGTATCTTACATCTTTCACAAGACAACTGAACATGAGAAATTCAAACATCCCTAGAACTCTTCTAAAGATTACATGAATCACTTTTCCCAAGAGTCCAACAATTACCTATTAAGGGTTAAAAACGTTTTTCTCAACTCCTCAGCTTCACTCTGGGTTTTTATAATCTCAGATTTCTGAACACTTAATCTATCCTTAAGATGCTGCTCCTCCTCCATGATTTCGTTCACCTTTTTTAGCTGGTTTTCCTCATCCTGCATAATAAATAAAATACGGCTATTTCTATTTGTTAAGAAAGATTGATTTTAACCTTTTAAAAAAAGTCCTTCAACATACAGAGAGTTACACAGAGAGCTGAAGTTTAAACCTGTTACTTCCAAATACTTCCAAATGTGCTGCAGCATGAAGTCTGAAGAGCACTGTGAAAAATGCCTGTATTACATATCAGAAGATCCAGTTATTTTTTTTTTTTTACATGTAGACATGTCCAGCACCAGATCTGTGACTGCACCAGACTAAACTGTAGTGCCATCAAACAAGGCAGGGATCCTACAACTCGTACAATCTGTAGCCTGCTCTCTTCCTCAGTTATTCCAGTAGCCCCACAAAAACCTTCCCATCTGTTGTACAAAATATTTATCATCACCGCACATAACCTGAAAACATTTAAAACGTACTGTTCAGTAAAGATGAATTCTGAGGTACCCTGCAGAGAACAAAACCCAAGTGGAATGACTTTAAATTAGTTTACTACTGTGTAAATCATACCACTGCTAAACTGGTAAAACTGAGATGTAAAAATATAGTAAACTTAACACTACGTGCATGAAAGCATGGTCCTTAAGAGATCAGCATTATGGAAACTTAATCAAGGTTTACTGCTGTCACAGTATCAGAATAAAATGCTGTCAGAATTTAATACACGTAATCTTTCTCCAGGACATAAATATCAGAATTCTCTCCAGGCTGTATTTCAAAAGTATTACACGCACAGGCATAAAGTCAAATGCGTTTTTGAAGATATGTATTTCTGATTCTGAGAGTGGACATACTTATTCAGCTCTTGTTTCTTTATATGCTACTAGAAAACAGATGTCAAATGATTCACGTGGCTTCTCTGCCCACTTTGGAGTAGTTTTACTTTTCAAACAAAGCACCACTGCACATCTTTTCTCCATCACTTTCTAGTGCATCAGAAGCACAGTCTACTGAACCAACAACAAACACTATGAAAATTAATTATGAATGTGTATTTTTATTCCATAATCAACAGACCTTGCTGAATTACATAACGAAACAAAAGCAAGAACACTACAAAGGGAGAGTCATGGCATATTATTTCAATTAAAAATCTGAACTTAGTTTTCATACTTGATTATTTTATGCCTATTAGAATTTGTGAAGCACCTTAAAGATGAAAGCACACATTATTTTCTGTTTCACATAAAATCTTCTAAAGAGTCCCAGCTATGTACGGTTTTATCTGCAGTCACAAGCTGCCTTTTTATATACACTGAACACAACTCTGTACATACAGTGATCACAGTTTTAATAAGTTTGTTTTTAGTAGTTATTAAGTATCCTTACACAACAGGTTATTCCAACTTTAAAAGAATGACATGCACCACATTTTTTTCTATCCAATGTCAACACTGAATTAAGCACTCGAAGAATTACTCTACAGAATTAAGTATGATTAAAATTGCAATTGAGTGCACACCTTCCTTTCAGCCCCAGATATTTTATTATATATATATATCAGTTACCTTCTGTAGTCCAGTGATCTCGGATTCATCTTTATGAATAGAATTCCTTAACTTGCTGACTGTATCTGTTAGTTTCTGTAGATGATCACGATTATATTCCAGCTGAACACTTAGTCGTGTCTTCTGACTTTCAAACTCCAATCTAATCAAAGTACAGTATTTCAAGTAGGCTAGTAACCATGATATGAAGTTATCAGAAGATAGATTTTCAACTTCCTACTATTTCTACACACACACACACACACACACACACACACACATATAAATCTACTAGATCACATGAATTTATATATAAATTTAGATCATTGATTCCACCACAGCAAATTCTATGGATATAATGTAACTTACAAAAAATGCAGTAGTAATCCTTCAACACATACATTACAGAAGATATCAAGTAGTCAAATTCACTATCAAATCTAACACTAAATTTCCCGTATCTCAGTACAAGGGATATATCTTTAAGTGATAAAAATATGAGCTGAGCAAAGCTGTGTATTTATCCAATGACTGCACTTCCTGCTCAGCATTAGGAGTGAGCCTCCTCATCAGCAGACATATATTTATCAGAAAACAACAAGGAACCTATCTCAGCTGCGAGGCAGTAATTAACCAGAGCTTTTCAGGTCACCATCACTGGACAACGATAGAAACTTTATCACATTCTGCTGTAAGAAAGTGAAGTAAAACTGCGAGACTGTATATAGAAAGATTCCCTCTTAGGTGTTATGTTCTGCCTTCAGAGTTATTACCCAGGCAATCAAAGCTATCTGCTTTTCAGGCAACAAGGCTGCCAACACCAGCTTCAGGCTCCTTAGGCCAAGGTAACATAGAATAACCTGAGCTGGAAGGGACCCACAGGGATCCTCAAGCCCAACACCTGGCTCTGCAAAGGCCACCCCCAAAATTCAAACCCTATGTCTGAGAGCACTGACATTAAAAAGGCACTCTAGCTCAGAGTTACAGGATTAATGATAGTAAGCTAGTACACAAGCAAGGCCATGGCTGTACCCATAGTGTTGCACAGAGCCACGCAAAACTATTTCTGTTATCATTTTATTAACTTTCTATACTTTAACATACTTCAGTCTTGCCAAAATAAAGAAAGGATCAAATCACTTGTTGAAGTTTAAGCATCTCTTGGCAAAAAAAAAGCACTGCAGCCCTAGGCAAAAATAGACACTTGGCCAAATTTCTGAAAGCCAGTCAGAGCCTTCTGCAGTTAAAGATACTGCTGAAAAGAAAATGCAGTTCAGCACTTGACATCATACATACTAGTCATGTAAAAAAAGTTGCATTCTCTACAAAATGTCAGGCAGGTGTATCACCTGCCTGAGAATACTCATGCAATACAAAAACTACTCATTTTAATGTTCTCATTCTTTTAAAAGACACATTTGTGGTACTGTGACATGCACTTGTCTGAGTGGAATATCAGCTGAATGTTGTCTGTGTGAAACTTAAGGTGCCATTTGCCTTATTAGTACATTTCTGTACCAAATCAGTGCATCTTACATCCAGTCCTCCTCTATGACCATGAGTGAATCTTCCTATCCTCCTGAACCGCCATTTCTCATGTTAATTTAAGAAAACTATTATTTGCCTTATTTTTCTAGTATAACTGTAATAATAAACTTTATCTTCAGGTTCGTTGCAAAATATCACTGGCTGTACTGTCTAACAAATCCAAAACACAGCTGCACCAACTTCCAACTAACTATTGCAATGGCAATATATAATATCTGCCTTTTTTTTTTTTTTTTTTAATGGTATGATAGAGCTACTCATCTACTGGTGTGTAATTTTAATTACAAATACCACCTTCTCTTATCAATCTCCTCTTGTTTTCTCACATGTTCTTGTTCATATACACGTATATTTTCAATGCCAACTTCTTCACAGAATTCCTGGAAAACAGCATCTTCAGCCTTTGAATAAATGGAAAAGGAGCGAAGAAATGTTTATACCATTCTGCAACTCACAGAAGCAAAACAAATGATCATCTTCCATTACAGGCTGGGCTTTCAAAGGAAACAAGCTCAGTAAGAAGAATCTGTACTTGACATTTTTAAATAAGAGCTTCAGCTATCATCTGCAAAATGTAACTTCCATCTAAATTCTTCTTGCCACCATCTGGTCATTATAAAGACAGTTAAAATTATTACAGTTTAACCAGCCTACCTAGTCTTGTCTGTGGTCCCCACTCACCTAAAGAACAGAAAGCTAAATGCTGCAGAAGTGACTAATGAGCTACATTAGGCTTCTTCATGTAGTTCCATTCATTTCAAGCCTTTCAAGTGATCCATAAATATTGCTACATCTCATTTACAACAGAGCCGCAGCAAAAAAATAAAAAGTAATAATAATAAAAAAAGAAAACTGCTAGAGAATATCTACTTTCCTAACTACACAGTGTGAAGTTAGTAATAAAAGCAAGGGACTGAACAAAATCGGAGACAACTTTACAGGACAAAGAACAATTTTGTATACACTGTTTTGGTTGGTCTGTAGGCTTGTTTAACTTGATATCAAATGCTATATGCAGTCATGTTATGCTGTTCTTAGGAAACTGATGGCCAGATCAACACATCATAGAATCACAGAGCTGTAAGGTTGGAAGGGACCTCTAGAGATCCTCAAGTCCAACCCCCTGCCAAAGCAGCTCCCTAGCCCAGGTTGCACAGGTAGGCGTCCAGGTGGGACTTGAACGTCTCCAGAGAAGGAGACTCCACCACCTCTCTGTGCAGCCTGTGCCAGTGCTCCGTCACTGCACTGTGAAGCAAGTTCCCATGCACATTTGTGCAGAACTTCCTATGCTTCAGTTTGTGGCCATTTCCCCTCATCCCATCACCACACACTGCTGAGGAGTCCAGCCTCGTCCCTTTGCCTCCCACTCCTTTGATATTTAGAGGGGATCCAATCTGTGGGATCCAATCTATGAGTCTTCTTTTTTCAAGGCTGAACAGACCCAGGTCTCTCAGCCTTTCCTTATAAGAAAGGTGTTCCATGCCCTTTATCATCTTTAGCCCTTTTCTGGACTCCTTCAAGGTGATCCCTGTCTTTTTTGTACCAGAATAGGACACAGTACTCCAGGTGAGGCCTCACCAGGGCAGAGTAGAGGGGAAGATCATCTCCCTTGACCTGCTGGCCGAACTCTTTTTACGGCACCCCAGGGTCACATTGGCCTTCTTGACCACCAAGTAATGAGAAAGGTGGCTTCCAAAAAGTAGAGAATTACGTATGTTTTTCTCAGAGGGGACAGAGCTGCCAACATTCTAACAGAAAACAGTATGAAAAAGCTTTTGTTGTCAGATTAGGCTTCAATATTATTCACCTCACTGAATACCTTCAGTCTCCTCATAGTAACAAAACTTGAATTTGTCAGCTGTCTGTAAGAACTGTCCTGGGGACAGTCTAAAGGGAATGATAGGGAACTGGGTTATGAGGTGGCAGAACAGTCCATAGAAAAGGCAGCCTAGAAATCTAACCTGCTAGATCACGTAACACCTCAGAAAACTTTTCTTGTTCCTGATAAAAAGTGCAGAAGAGCAGTCATAGAACTGCTTAGGTTGAAAGGGACCTTAGAGATCACCAAGCTCTCTGCTGCAGGCAGCACTGCCACTAGACAAGCTGCCTAGGGCCCCACCCATCCAGACCTTGAATGTCTCCAAGGATGGGGCGTCCACAACTTCTCTGGGCAGCCTGTTCCAGTCCTAACTGGGACAGGAGGACCTACCTCGTTAATCTGTTGCTGAAGTTCTTCTATTTTTAATTTTCTTCGCAATACTTCTTCATTTGTCATATCATGCTGAGACTCAGTATTTATTAGATCACTTTCCAGCTTTGACTTTTCCTAGATAGAAAGGAAGAAGTAACTTTTCTTAACAAGGTGTACAGTTTCCTAAAAACTAAAACATTCCCAATCCAGGTTAACTGCTTTTCCAGTTAAAAATACTAATGCTGATTTGCCTGCTACAGTTAGTCCTAGTAAATGGTAAATCAAATTACATAAGCATCATTTAAAAGCACAGTTTGAGTTACAGAGGTTTGAAGATTATTATAGAATAAACTTAGCAGAAATTCAGATTATTTTTTGACCTAAATAAAAAAATCATTTCCACTGCTTTTCAATTTTAATAATATATGTTTTAGTAGTTCTTAAGTCATAACTGCTGTATGTAAAACAAATCAAAGTAAGAAGCCTCTATAAGGAATTTGCGTTCTCTGGTAATTAAAGCTTAGGTAAAATAAAAATACAACGATTAAGCATGAAATATAAAGTCCTAGTACTGCACCACATAGAGATTAGCGAGATGCTTCTTTTTAATAAGATCCAGTTCACTCTGTGAATATTTAAGTCGTGTCTGAGTTCCATGGCACTGAGTTTGCAACTGTTTCAAATCAATCTCTCTACGTTTGATCTTCATTAAGTCCTAGAAAAATTTTGCCGTGGGAACAGAGAAAAAAACATTTAAAGCAAAGCATTATTTATTTGGAAACTCCTTGCTTTTCAAATTTCACTCCCTACTTAAGCTAACTTCAATGACAAATGTCACTTTGAAGGAAAATGCTGATAGCATTAGTCATGCAGTGTTCATTTTGCACAGATTTATTTGTCAAAAGAAAGCATACATGTGCAAATTCCTACTCTCTCCTCAAGCAGTCCCAGATTACTAGAGGTATGGCAAATTCTACTGACGGGTTTTGGTCTGTGCAAGTATTTTCATGTTGGCAGAATGTACTGACTTTTAGCAAAAAAGTCTTCAGGTACTCTGGATCACAGTTCTTTTCTCTTGGAGAACCGTGTACTAACATTTGACAGGTTCTCCACCTATGAAAAAATGTGAACCACCCACAAGCCAAAGACGGGGACATATAGTACCTTACTAAGAACTAAAGGAATATAAACAACTACTCTCCTGTTTGCTGCTTCTGGAACTTTCGAGATTCATCTTCATCCCTCCCACAGCGAAGTTAAACTAAATGCACCTTTCTGCCCTTTGCTTTTTAGGAGGCCTACCTTCAACTCGGTAATCAACGCATCCCTTCTTTCTTTGATTTTATTTATTTCTTTATCATCCCAACATCTAGCTTTAAGTCTTAGATCACTAGATCCTCCGGAAATCACTCCAGATTTCAGAAATAATGTTCCATCAAGTGCCACTGTCTGCAAGTAAAAATTAGTTTTTTTCTTTACACAAACCAGCCAAAATATCCTGTCAAATAAAGCACCAAAATACGGAGGTGAAGCAAGTGAAAAAAAGCATGTTAGTTGGGACTCCAAACTTCTACCATGTTCCAAAATCTGTTAACATGAAATACACCAAGCCACAAAAAAGCCTGCTGTTTCTTGGCACGAATCACGTTTTATTACAACAGATCAAAAAGGGAAATGAAATGCTATCATTTCCTTGTGTTTAGGAAATTAATGAGAGATTTGTGTACGTTGGCAATGAAGGTTAGAGCCAGGTCAGAAAAGCAAAACAAGCAAGGTGATAACGGAGAGGGGAAAATCCAGGCAGCTGGAAAAATGAACAGCTCATTTGTAAAAATAAAATGTGAATTTTAGTAAAGAAAACTGAGATCTTTTGTGAGCTAACTTAATTTCAAGAAAATGTGACTTCACGTTCCCCTTCAACTTAAAGCTGTTTCAACCAAGATTTTTTCAAAGGTTTAGTGAGTGCGTAAAAGCGCTCTACAGACAATGACAGAAACAGATACGGCTAAAAAGAAAAGACGTCATGAAGAAGGAAAGAAGCTGCCTCACCTGACTGCAACTGCCTAAAAGACTGAGATTATTAAAATGACTTTTAAAATGACTTCCTCACAGAAAAGATAGCAAGATAATGTTTTTATTTTTAAATTTGTTAAGTTTTAAGAACGCGATTATTCCTTTTTCCTCATCCTTCCTTTCACGAATAGAGGACCACATTAAGAAATACATCTGGACACTAACTTAATCTTTTTCTAATTTGTTTCCTCTTCCCAGGAAATCATTTATATATACACCATACAGAGGAAAAGGTAAGCACAAAAAGTTATTCCTAAATAAACCAACCACCAGGTAATTTAGACAGCACGGCATCATTTCTGTGTTTGCCTGCAGTAGTTTGTGGGATGCTTACAGAAGTACTATTTAAATTATATCAAATACGTTAACACATGCAAGTCAAATTTATCTGCTTACTTTCAATCTCACTGGTCCATCAAATGCTATTTGTCTTGCTTCTTTAACTGTTTCACAGACCAAGCCATTGCCACTCACAAACTGAATCACTTTTTTCAATGGAGGAAATGGAGTCTGCACAACATCCACAATCATTTTAGCTCCTTTTATCTCTCTTAACCTCTCATTGACAGGCTTGACCTGTAAAGAAAAGATGCAGCATTTAGAATTCACGTTGTAATAGCAAACCACATCCAAATCTCAATGGTCTGGAAACAAAATGCACAAATCAACAGAATAGGGATCAGCTGCTACAAGACTAGAAACACCTGCTTTCCATGTTGTGTGTGCAATGCAGTCCTGTAAAATGTATTTTACTGCACATGAAGTTCGCGTACACTAAGACATGCAGCATGAGAAATAGACACGAGTCAAAGAGATCTGTATGGTTGCAGGGCAACAATCTTGGGATTGTGAAGACATTGTGAGATGGCTGCCATTGATTGGAGCACTACAATGGAGACACACAGTCTCTACAGGAAGGACAGTTTGTCAACATGACAAGCAATGTTGCCTGCATTGAGGCAGGTGATCCTTTCCCTCTCCTCAGCACTGCTGAGGAGAAAACTGTCCAGGCTTGGACTCTCCAGTAAATGAGAGACATGGAGCTGCTGAACAGAGTACAAGAGAGGGATGCTAAGCTGATGACAGGAACATCTTCCCTCAGAGGAAGTGCTGAGACACCTGGGCTTGTTTAATGTGGAGAAAACCTGAGGGGGATCTCACTAGTGCACGCAAGTTATGTGAAGGAAAGGTATAAAGACTACAGAATCAGGCTTTTTTTTGTGGTGTCCAGCAACAGGACAAAAAGCAACGGGCACAAACTGGAACACAGGAGGTTGCATCTGAACATCAGAAAACATTTCTTTACTGTGTGGGTGACCAAGCAGTGAATCAACCTGCCCAGTGAGGCTGTGGAGTCATCATCCTTGAAGATCTACAGAAGTCACTTGGGCAACCTGCTGTAGCTGGCCTAGCTTGAGCAGGATGGTTGTACAAGATGACATCCAAAGTCAATTGGTCTGTGATACTGTTTCCACAGGCATAAAACATCTAAGCGAAGATAGCATGACATTAAATTTCTGAGCTATACAGCGGCTCTCAAATCATGTCTGCTATCCCTTAGCACGTAAGCCTGTTTTAGTTAGCTTAAACGAGCCAGCATTAAGATTTAGGAGTGAATTAACTTGCCAATGACAGGAAAAATATACTTGCATCAAGGTAATCCAAAGCAAGGAAAGTTTCAGGTTCAGCTCGTTCTTGCTTTAGGAACTGAATGCAATCTCTTGCTGTTTTTTCAGTAGTAACAACAATAGCATTCATATATTTGCTGAAAACTTTGGTAACAGCAAGCTGGTATTTTTTATGAATAGGATGGCACAACTGAAGCAATCTTCCAAACTGAAAATAAAAATAGAGAGAGAAATAAAAACTTAATTATACATATCAAGTGGTATTTCTGCAGGTGAGATTTTGAAGTAGCAAAGGTAAAATGAGCTACAGGTCTACCATCTCTGCTCTCTTACAATGTGCGTATGACAGAAAAAAAAAAAAAGAAACTGTAGCAGTCACCAGCCAAAACAGCTAAGTATGCCTTCAAAATCTGAACAGATTTAGTTTTTAACTATGATGATTGTTGTGTATGTCAATGCCTTACTCGGGATCTTTGGCATATAGTTTTAGAAGTATGATAGAATGACAACAGTAAAACTTGCTAAGCATCTTTCTTTCTATGTACCCAGCACGTAAGACCTTGGATTGATGATGTGGTTCTAAATAAAAGGGCTGCTCCAAAAGTAATGCCTCCTATGTTAGTACATTAGCCCACGACATCAGAGGTAAATGCTGGCAGTATAGGTTCAACTTTCCCACCAACATTCTCCTACATTCTGTTGTCATGCCACAGATGGCAGCAGAGGGGCAGCCTGATGAAATGGCACCTGATATAGAGGTGCATTATGAAGCAAAGGCAAGCTGCTGAATTTATCAGTGTGGAAAAAATGGAAACACTGACATTAACTGACATTTGCTCAACATTTATGGAGACCAAACAGTGGGTGTCAGCACAGGGAGGCAGTGGGCGGTGTGTTTCAGCAGTGGTAACAGCAACATCCAGAATGTGGCTTGCCTTTCATATCTATGCACAGCTGTCACACCACAAAATGAAGACTGTCTCTATCTGCTCAATCATGCAAATCAGATAATGGTGGTGACTACACTGAAAATCAGTGTACTGTACCTGAGAGTTTCTCTATCACATAATATTACAGTGCTCTTCATATCTGTTGTAGGCTCTAAGGAAATAAATAGGAGGCATTATTTTCAGAGCAAGCTAGGTAAATAGAACAGTGAACTGGAAAACAGTAGCAAAAAAGGCACCACTGCTTACTACTGCAGTTTCAATTTTAAAAAGTATCTGTGCGTATCAGTAGCATGAAAACAGTCCAAACTGTTTTCCTTGTACTGAATAATTCAAGTAATCAAGAGTATTTTGCCTCGTTTTGAGACATGACCTTCACAGGCAAAATTAATTCCATGTGCATGCTCACTCTGCAGAATGACATTAAATCTCAGTAACCACTGATGATTTGCTGCAGATAAAAGCAAATTAAACTATGAGATACCAAGTATGATCAGGTATCACCGTGAACAATAAACAAATACTTACCACAAATATCACTTACAAACCAGAAGTACTCTTTCAGATTTGCAAATATATTCACTTTCACTATCATTCAACAACAGCCACCACCCATAATACGATCCTAGACCAACTTAATTTATTTCCTGCACGCACTCCCTAGAGATCTTTTGTTCTAATTCTGTAATTTTAGATACAGGTGACCTTTCTCTGAGAGATTAGAGCCACGCACTAATACATATTCTCTCCATTATAATTCCACGTGGAATGCTATACTCTTACGGAAATGAATAAGGGCAGTCCAACCAATTTTGTCGAAGAATAGTAATACTGCCAATCTGCTCGTACAGAAATGAACTTTAAAAAACTGTAAAAACTGCAACAACCTGTCATATTCATTTTATTAAATCAGTCAAATCAATGAAAAGACACTCACAGCAGGACTCATGCTACCGCATGGCTATTCCAATACCTGGAACCTTCACCAACCACTAAAAGAATCTTTCAACAGAAGAAAAGAAACTTCAAGATGTTAGAACTAAACGTTTAGAAGCAATATTTTTACCTATGAATTCAACTGACACCAGACTTTCCCCAGTTCTGACTTTGTGGATTATAAAAAAAAACTGCCATGATCCTCTCATCCTGAGACCTTAATTTGGACTGCGTTAATTCCAGATTACTGACCACATCAGAATGTAGTGTAAGGAGCAGCTCAAAAATCAATGCTGCCACCTTACATGCTGGTGATTCAACTCATCCAATTTTCATCTGGTTGAAGCCATTGTACTGGTGGCCACTCTTAAATTCGAAGCTCCTGAAGGAAAATGATTGACAGCACCCCCAACATCTGATCTCCCCTAGGTTGGGAAAGATACAGTCTAATTCCTACCACGTAGAATTTCAACACAAAAAGCAAGCAAAAACATACATGCAATCGTGCCTTTGATGACTTTTTTTCTTTTCTTTGGAACACCTTATGAACGTAACTGAAAAACCTGTGAAGCAGAGTTGGAAAACAAATGTCTTAATTGCTTCAAAAAAATACAGACACTTGCCACATTTTGAGAAGGTTCTGCCAAAGACAGAGAAGCAAAAACAGTATTTCATGTTTTTATGCTAGCAGCAGGAAGCACAGATGTCACCTTCAAAATGGAATTCCTAGTATGAATGAGTACATGCACACAAGGATATTCCTGGAGATCACCTATGCAATTGATTAGCTGTATTAAAGAGGTGGGAATGACAAGTAGTAACATCAGAGGGAATATTTTTAAAAGTGGCTATAAAATAGTGTAAATATTAAGTCATAAAACAATCAATCTTGGTAAATACTTCGAGGTCTTAAGAAAATTCAAAATCAATATCCACAGAACAGACAGAGTAATTTCAAGAAAATATGGTATGTGCTTGGCAAAGCCAAATCATGTGGGTACATAAAAAAATCTCATGCTCTTGAGTATTCTTTTTGGGATAAGTGGTCTTACAGCTAACTTTCCCACTAGTTTTTTCAAAACACATTTTTAACATGCTTATTTTGAACTAGATAGAACAAAACAAAACCAAAAACTAAATAAATCACAACCCGTAAAAAGAACACAAAATCAAAATTGTTTTTGGATGCAAGCAGTAGTTTATCTGTTCCTAGTTTCCAGGAGACTTTCAGGCTCTACAGAGGGGCAGGCTCTTTAGCAGGGTCAGCTGCGATAGGAAAATGGGAAACGGTTTCAAACCAAAACAAAAAAGATTTAGACAGGATACAAGAAAATAGTAGAAAAGCACTGGCACAGGTTGCCTAAAGAGGAGGTGGAAGCCCCATCCCAGGAGACATTCGAGGTCAAGCTGGACTGGGATCTGAGCAGCCTTACATAGCTGTAGATGATCCTGATCACTGCAGGGGAGATGCAGTGGATGACCTTATGAGGTTCATTCCAACACAAACAATTCTATCGTTATATTTTGCCAGGTGCACTTGAGCTAAAAATACCATAAAGGACAGTCCTATTTACTGTAGCTGCTTAGTCATGCTAAAGTAGAGCTCTCAGTTCGTAATTCTGAAATAAGACATTGAAATGAGGTCATTCAATTACCACAGAATCTGGATACAGTCTTTTAAGACTTTCAACCATCTCTGCTCTCATTTGCTGACGCTTTCCCTCATGGTAATCAATTCTGGCATTCTGTAGTTCACCAACTATTTTGTTCAATTCTTCATTCACTTCAGCTATTCGTACTGTTGAATTCTCCATTTCCTTAGCTAGCGTTTCCTCCTTCTTTTTTTCTTCTGCCAGTGACTCTCTTTGAACAAAACCAAAAACAGTGAAGCAATTTACTTTTTCAAATATACAGGCTTTTGGCTTAGAAAATTAAAATCATCCTCTGGTCACAGATAATAAAAAAAATTACTGCTGAAATGCACCACCCACACCCTCACTGTGCTAACATACACTGTTAGGTCTCCATAAGCACGGCACGAGCATCAATGAATGTCAGTGGGTGTAATTCTTTCAGCATGGAGGAATTCTAACTTCGCATCTTTGATTTATACAGGTCCAAGTCAGATGTTTTGTCAGACTGCCCCTCTGCTGCCATCTGTTGTGCAGCAACAAAATGTAACAGCACAGGGGCAAGAAGGTTCAACCAGGGTTGCCATTCAACCAACACCTGCCTCTAATGTTGCGGCCCAACATAATGAAACAGCAGGCACAGCTTCTGGAGTGGCCTTTGTGAAACAAGTCACTTACTGAGTTGCACTCTATAGTACACACATCTTTTAAAGTTTCATAATTAAGTAAGTTAAAATGAGAATAAATGGCTGTGTGCATATTAAACAACACTATTTTACCTGCTACTAATAAAAGGTCTGATACTGTGAAACTAAGAAAGGCTGAAAATTCTCACGCGTAACTATAATATACTTTACACCCTTTCAAAGGCTCTACTACAGACTACTTGGTTAAAATAATTTTTTGCATCACAGTCACAATGGACTGGCTGTTCTCTATCCATAGCAGAACTTTGTTCAGTACACAGACAGCACCACTAAGCCAAAGCACATGTTACAGATGCATAGGAGAAGACAGGTTCAAAGAAATCTCTGAACATATCTACTCTGACTTCTTGCAGAAAACAGGGCTAACATGAAAGCCGGATCAAGTCGCTCAGTGTAGAGCTTGCACACTCTATTCCATAAAGAATGAAAACCATGCAGAAAACAAAGAGACAAGGAATAAGAACTGACAGAAGCTTCTAATGCCCAAGGTTGATATTGTTGCTAAAGCAGCACTACAGAACTGCTCTATCCTCTCACGAAGAATTTGCGCATTACTAGCCCCAAACTCTACCTTTAGTGGCAGAATCTACACACTCACAAGAAAATAGAAGCAACTATAAAAATGTTTAAAACAATGGATGAGTAATCATAATTCCTAATATGTATAATTCAACATAAAGGACAACCAGTTAAAGTAACTGCAATATTAATACCACAGAAAAAAAAAAAATACCACCACCACCAACAAAAAACCCCCAAACATAATATAAAAAAAAAAATAAATAAAACCAGCACTTTATTTTTAAACATACATGCACTTCTTGGTATATTCTTCCAACTTCTCTACTTTTTTTTCATACTCTTCTATCCGTTCCACAGTCTGTGCAATGGTTTCCTAGGCAGTAACAAACAGATTGCGTTATAAAAGGAAATGAAAATGCTGATTTTTTTTCAAGAAGACACAAAGCTCTTAATTCAGTTTAAGTACTAAAACATTATCTGTTCTTCCTTTTACGTATTACATTCTGTAGAAATATCTTTTTCAACAGTAGATAAACTGCACCGTGAACAACAAAATAATTCCACCTTACAAAGGACATTACCATATTTTTTGTGTACAGCAACAGACCAGAGAAAGTCTTGTATCAAATAAAACAAGCTTAAACACAGTTAGTGAATTACAGCTTTTAAAACAAACAAATAAAAAAGTTGCTTTTCTTTTCAAAAGGTTAATAAAAGCTTTATCCTAAGAACACAAAGTTCACATGGAGATTCGTAGCTAAAATCACTGCATGAGCATGACCAAACCAACAAGGTAACAAGTCTTTTTAGTTACTTAAACTGGATAAAAATCCATAAATTACAGCCAGTAAAAAATTACTGACATACTTTATTGCCTTAATTTCTGAAATCTTTTAGACCTATTCTTTACTTTCCAAATGTTTTACATATCTCTATCATCTACAATTTTAAATATAATAGTCTCCTTCAATCCCTTGTCTTTTGAAGAGTTTTTCCAGCAATCCAGTGATCTGATAACTGCATCTCACAGGAATTGTAGTGGTTGTAAGGGACCTCTAGAGATCGAGTCCAACCACCCTGCAAAGCAGGCTGGCACAGGCAGGCATCCAGGTGTATCCTGAGTATCTCTAGAGATTTGGAGGAACTAAGTGGATTTCTGGGCAAAACACAGAAACACTAAGTTCCATCTCATTTTAGCTGAAATTTCTTATACATAACACTTAACAGCTGTTACTGAACTATAGATAAACAATCTGGAAGGGACCTCTGGAGCTTGCCTAGTTCACCAGCTGAAAAGGGAAAGACTATTTCGCTCGTATTCTTCCACTAGGTAGTTGCAGGCAGCACTAAGATCTCCTCTTTGCTTTTCTTTCTACAGGATGAAGAAATACAGCTCTCATAGCTCCTCCTCATATGCCAAGTGCTCCAACCTCAATGAGCATGGAGGCCCACTAGTGCAACTGGATGCCACCATCTTCCTTATACTGGCAGAATATGCTTGATGTGGCCATATGCAGATCTGGATGTTGGGGAATAACTATCAGCTGTCAACAGTATGGTTGAGTAATCCCAACTCTGAATGAATGGTCAGACATGCAGTTTATGAGCTCCCAGCATCCCTCATTTCCTTCTGAACGCTAAAATACGATTCATGGAGTCTCAGAAGCGCAAGGAATGGAATCTAATTCATTTCTACTCAGTCTGTTAACCAGTCCTTAAACAAGAAAAAGTATTATCATGTACGCTGCAAACGGATGTACAAGCATCAGCTTAAATTTGATGGCAAGGATGACTTCATACTCTCATAGCTATCAAGTAAAATACTCACTTTTCCCTACAAGCAAATTTATAATTAGAACATTAAGATGTTAGGACTCCTGTCTCATCTAATGGATTTAAGTTTTCAGAACACAGAGTCTCCTCAACTAAAATGTGAAGAAATGCACGTTGCCAGGTTGGCATAGTTGGGAAAAACATATATACAGATACATCATAAGGCAAGCATTCTATTGGGAAAAAAAATAAATATATATTAGCTGGCCTTCTAGAAGCATGATACAAAGCAGAATAAGCTTGGAAATAATTTTTCTAAGAGCATATCAAGCACATTAACATTAGATATGCAATGATGTACATGAGAAGCAGAATGACAGAGAGATCTATATTCACAAACATTCTCTCTGAACTGCAATACTAGTCATCATGATTCTCCCTCTCTCGAATTCCAGTCCTTCAAGTCCACTCCAAACTATTTCAGCTGCTGCAAACAAAATAAACCACAAAAGGGAATGATAGTCATACAGATAGAGTGCGCTAGGGAAACCTCAGAAAGAAGAACTACATTTATAAAAATCAGGTACTGTACTCTGAATAACTGTAAAATACTAGAGCCAGATTGTTCAAAGCAATCTTTAGTGAGGATCCATGCAGTCATCCTCTGAAAAAAAAAAAAAAAAAAAAAAAAATCAGAAGTTGTTTTTCTAAACCTGTTGCAATATGAGAAATCCATGAGCACCTGCAATGTACCTCCTCTGCTAAGGCTTTCCATCAGAGCATTTTACACATTCACGTAGATGTTGATACCAGAGGCAGGGGTGCTGAAAAAGTACAATTTTTTCCTTAAAACAGAATTCTAGCTTGATACAGATACCTTAACTTCTTTTTTCTTCCTCTGGTACAGTTTCATCCTTTCTTCATCTGCTTTTTGCTCCCAACGAAGTTTACCTAACTGCTGGGTTAGTGTAGCTACTTTCCTTCTTGCTATTTCCTTCAGCTCTTTATAGCGCTCCAGCTGAACAAATAGCAAAAAATAAAATCACTGCACTGAAAACGAAACGACTCATGTTTTTATACTCTCAATTACTAAATTTCCTACCTTATCAAAATTAATATTATGCAAGACACTGAATTCTGCAGACCATCCGTTACATTTTATTAAGGGAAGATTAAGGAACTAAGTTCAAAGCTTATGCTTAAATAACACCACAGGTAATAACTGTTTTGACTTTAAACAGTTCCTGTTTTACCAAGCTGACAGCAATACGTGAATATTAAGGTCAGAACAATCTCTTCGTTCTCCAAAATTAGTGAAAGCTTTGAATTTATTATTACACTGTTCTATCACAGCATTTCTGTATTATCAAATCTATATTTAAAGGTTAACACAAAAAATGGCACTTGAAGCAATCCTGCAAAGTTATGACTAACTTAACAAACACATTTAAGGTGCAAAATAACAAGATCTACATGCTAAATAAGCAACCCTTCAGGTTCTTCACTAATTGATCAGGAAGTATTTTATGGAAGATCCAGTAAGAAGAGAAGCTAGTACTTGGGTACAGATGAGTTTCCAGGCAAATAATTTCAAAGACAGATTTTCAAAACGTGAATTTACAGTAAACCAGTACTGTACTTTCCTTCTAAAACTTACAATAACACAAGTAAGCTATCTCAGCATTAGATTCTGACCCACAGTAAATGGGATGTACAACATGAAGCCTTGCATGTACTTCTGTCATCTATTTCTGTACTACAGCAACACGCCATTTCTAAAAATGAATCCTCTCAGCCCCAAGACCCTACACGGTACTTTCTATTCTACCTTCCCACACTGGACTATCTGAACTCCTATAAGGAAGGAAAACAAAAGGAAGCAAAATGAAAAGAAGCCTCTCAACCTAGCAGTAGGTAATTATTTACACAGCTATAACCCTAACCCACAGAGGAGAGTCCCTGGAAGATTCCATCAAATTCTTCGCAATTTCTTTTACACTGGAAATTCACTGCTTCTTCCAGTATTTTCTCGTATTACTTAGCCAATGGATTTTACACACTGAAATGCATACACTTCCTAATCTTAGAATAGGACATTTATCACTCTCTATGCAGCTTAGACATATTTCCTAGAACTCAAGAACTTCAAGATCGGACATTTTCTTTCCCTCTTTCCAGAAAGGAGCTGCCCCACTAACCCAAAAGGTTGAAGCCTTTAATAAATAGCCCCCCAAAAATAACTCAACAAGAACATTAGAAGTCACAGATTATGGGTGAAAAAAACAGTTTCTTCATCATCAGCGCAGATAGCAGACTTCACTAGTAAACAGAACATAGCTTCCTGAACACCCAAATTCACCTGACGCTCTCTCAGCTCAACATGTTCTAGTCTCAGCAATATCTCCTCTTCAGTTTCCTTCTCAAATTCTCTCCATGCCTTCTCAATATCATACAATTCTATCTCCAGTTCTTTTATGTTCTGTTTTTCCTTATCACAGTATTTCTCCTTGTCCCTTAGAGTTCTTTTAGACATTTCTACTTTCTTGATTTGGTAGGAAGTATTTTCCTTTGCTTTTATATAGAGAGCTTTCTGTTGAGTCAGGGATGCCTGTAGAGTCCTGAAGGAACAGAAAATAAAACAACCCCTTCAAACAAACATGCAAACCAGCCACCAATTTCCAGCTGCAAGGTTACTTACCCACAGACTATAGTTTTTAGTTTTTAAGTAACCACTGAAAACAAAAGCTAAAAGAAATGCAGTATAATATTCTGAAATCACACACACAAAAAAAGTATTCACATAATTAAACTACTGAAAATGCAGGTAAGGATGGGGGCAATCAGTGTCCGGTAATTACTTACGTAAAACGCTACAAACCAACTTCCACAGTATTGGGAGCTATCAACCCAATACTGCTTTCAACAAAATGCCCATCTGCCAAGCAATTCCCAGTGCAGACTATGTTTTAACTCAACTACCAGAGAACTTCACTGGAAAACCTACCTCACTTCTTTTTCTGTGTGTTGTTGGTCTCTGTTTAGTACACCAAGCACTTTCTTCCTTGCTCTAAGAGCATCTTCTGCTGCAGAAAGAGAGTCTTTCTTGATACTGGCCTCCATATTCTTTTCATCCAAACTCTCTTTCAGAGATTCAATGCTCCTTTCGTTGTGATAAAGCTGGAAAATGTGAAGC
This sequence comes from Oreortyx pictus, assembly GCA_036925125.1. Lineage (NCBI taxonomy): Eukaryota > Metazoa > Chordata > Aves > Galliformes > Odontophoridae > Oreortyx > Oreortyx pictus. The sequence goes on along the minus strand of JAUPFR010000001.1, from coordinate 117,995,454 downwards.
TGTACCCTGTTTTCATTCAGTTCTTTGACAAGCATCTGGTAATGCTCTGCCTGCGAACGTTAACGTTTCATTTTGAGCTTAAGAAAGGATTTTTAAATCACTAGCAGTCTAATCTGAAGTCCAAAGCGATGTAGTCTGATGTACAAGTAATGCAAAGTATCAAAACTCAGATATCTAAGTCAATCCTCACACTAATTACCTAATCTACTCCTCATTTAGTTTTCATAATAATATATTTGAAAGAACATACAAATGCATATTTTACAGTGTATTGAAAAAAATACTACATGAAAAAGTGTCTATTTTTTTTCTAAACAGTATCTAATTCCACAAAAGATGCACAAATACACACACACAAGTAGCAGCTTTGAGTTACCTCCTCTTTCTCTGTCTTTGCTTGTTTGCGTTCTGCTGCAATATTTTTTTTCTTGTTATAATTAAAGTGTGCATCCTCTTCTGCTTGTTGCATTTTTTTCTTTTTTCTTTCATATTCCTCAGCATATTGCCATGAATTGCTGATTTGCTCAAAAAGCTGAGTTCTTTCTTTTGGCTTCTTCATTGCAATTGACTCTACTGTTCCCTACAACAAAATTGAGAAGAAAAAAAAAAAGAACCACTGCAGATCATGTTGTAGAATGACAAATTTCTTCTCTAAGAGCATATAATACAGATTTATCTCCTGATATTTTAATGATTAGCACAATTGAAAATATATACTTATAGATTCAAAGCCAAGGAAAAGTACAGTAATGTAAAGACTATCATCCAACCAACTAAACGAGTTACATTACTGATAATCAAATACTACCTAAGAAATACACATTCAAATTAAATCTACCTAAACAAGGGAGTATCTCATTAACCTCTTTAGAAGAACTGAAAGACAGTAGCAATAAGCAAATTCAGAAACAGCTACTTTAAAAGTGTAATTGCTGAAGTCGGTGCATTTGAAGATTCTGTAACTCAGAATCAGATGCCCTCACCACAGAAATAACGATCACAACAAGAATGCATAGCTAGGTTTTCTATAAAAGAGAAATAATAGTACTTCCTTGGGAATTTCACAGTCACAGTTCAGCAAACGTAAAGAAGGTAATCATGCGAAATAAACTCAAAAGCACTTGAGTTTGTACGGCGTATGCACATGACATTTATGACTTGTATCATTAAATACTTCTGAAATAATAACTCAATAGGATTTTCAATCCCTAAAAAGACAGTATTACAAATTTTCTCCTCTCTTGATTAATGTTACATGATGAAAGAATTTTTGTTTATAAAATTCCTAGAAATTAACACTCCAAACTTTTAAAAGATCCACGTCTTTTATTTTGAAGAATCAAAATATTCTTCCAAATTAGTTTCTTTCTTCCTAATGAACTGCTGTATACATAAGGTCTATCATTTCCATTACAAAGACTTAAAACTCTTTGATAAGGCCAAGATAAAGTTTATTGGTTCGAAATCATCTTGAAAATAGCTTGAATATCAAATAGGTAACTGATAAAGATATCAAATAATCTCAGAAAACTTTTTTTCTTTATGAAGTACCTTAAGTGCTCACCTGAAAAATAAGACAGTTCCTAGCTTTGACAAGTATGCCTATTTTTTCAAGCTCAGATACGTAAGCAGACCGGGTAACAGATTTATCATTGAAAATATATTCTGAACAACCATCTAAAGGAGGAAAAATAACAATTATTATTAAATGCGACAACAGAAAACATAGATAAAATTATTCCACATTGTTTTCTCGAGCAACTTCCTCAAAGAAAACGCATCTCAACTATTTCCTTAACCCCTGGTTAACTTCTAACATTACCCTTAGTGTATGTTTTCATCCGTTTTTACACATTTTTACAGCTGGTATCAAAATGCTTCTGATGGACTGTAAGAAGTATTTGAAATTCAAAGATAAATATTCTTGGTCTTTATTTTTTAGGTATCAGAGAACAGAATGCATATCCAAAAGAACCTGCCACCTACCACGGATTACTCTTGAAAACGTTTTTTCTTCCCCATCTTCCTCGCAGTATATTATCTTTACACTTGCTGTAGAAGAAACTGGTCTTCCAACATGAGCTCCATGAATTAGTTCTCGAACGTTTTTAACTCGCAAATTAGCTATTTTTTCACACAGCACAAAACTAACAGCATCCATTATGTTAGATTTTCCTAGAAATAAACAAACAAGTCAATGTTCTGACATGGAAGAAATCAAAGGAGGGATAAGATCAACAATAAACTGAAAACAGAAACACAGACAGAGAGGCTTCAGTATTTCTAATTCTGTATTTTGTTGAAGAAAATATATTGCACGCAATAAAGAAACATTTCTGAAGTGTAACAGTGGCAGTAGATAAAAAGCTAACCTTTAATAAAAATCATCACAAAACCCACTTGTTATTTGTTTGGCTTTGTAGAATAAATTTTACTGTCATTACTTACACAGAATATATTATATATAGTGTATGTATATATCTATAAAGTCTTCATTGAATTCAGTTTTGTTTTTCCACTCTACAGTTGATTAGTTCTGTTCCTAGATTATTTTACTGTCAACCTTGCTACTTCAACAGTATACTGAATCACTTGCCAAAACAACAGAAGAGTAGTAGAAAACAACCTAAAATACAGATATTACAAAATCTCACATTATTTTTTCCAAGTTGATCTAGAAAGTTTATTCAGATTAACTGTGAAGAGGATTTGGGAAAAAAAATATGCAGAATTTTGACACTTTTCAGTATGAGACAGTGAGGATGGGATAGGGTGATTTGAAATATGACAATAACGCTGGCAAAAATCAGGCTATTTACATTCACAGATCTCATTTCAACTGAAAAAAGTACAGGAACAGCAGGATCTAAAACCATTATCATAAACTAAATCACTAACGGACTGGGAAACTAAGATCAAATGCCAAGCCTACCCTTGTGGCTCCTCATTAGAGCATCCCCTACTGCCTATCACCTCACTCTAGGAAGTAAATAAAATCCCATTTGCTTGAATAGGGCTTTCAGCAGAAGCAAGCCACATTTTTAAAAGCTCCAGCACCCACCACCAAACTACGCCAAGACACGCTGACAAGTAAACACTCTTGGGAACTGAACTGCCACATCCAAAGTAGCTGCCACCCCCCAAAGGCTGCCCTCTCTCTCATAAGGCAGGATCTACAACAGAATCAAGGAGCCTTTTTGCATTGTTACAGTTTAGAACCCAGAGCATTAGAGTAAAATTATCTTCATTTCACCATACCAAGCTGACCTACGCAGATGGCTGTGCTGTTTGCAAACTGCCTGTTATACAAGACCATGAAAATAATACAGAAATCAACTGATAATCAATACCCTCCGTTACAGAAGCGATGGCAGCTCATGAGCTTCCAGAAGTTAGGCCACAAACATAAAAAACAGAAACAAGATGAAAGCAGTGACTGGAGAAAAAAAAAAAAAAAGAGTAAATGAAATTTTGTGAGAGAAGGACCAAGTACAGCCCAAGCCAATGAACTTGAGAAATATGACAGAAGAGATTAGAGTGAAATACCATCCCCAAAACATCACTGTTTCGACAGATGCATTCCATCAAAGCTTCTAAGATTTTTTTTCACATTATTTTTATGGATCATAGTAGAAATGTATGTGTTTTCTCTACTGTTTCTGCTCTAACAGTGAAACTATGCCTGAAGCTGTTTGGCAATGATACTGGTTGAATACCATAATGACGTTTTTCTAAACGTGTGACAGGGTAAGCATTCAAAGAATTGCATAAGTTGACCCAAACGAATTTCTCTGGATTTCTCTTCTTAAGTCACTTATTTTTCTCATCGAATCTAGACCAAACCTTGCCTACTGATTCCCTGCCTCTACTGAAGCATGTTACCTTCAAGTCTACCTTGGTCCTGTGGTGAAAGATTTTCATCCTGTTTTCCACAACACAAATAGTACAAGGTTAAGAGACATCACTAATAATATTTCCCTTTGTTACTCCACCTTCTCCCCGGAGCTGAAAGTTGACCTCACACGTTCACTCCTACCTGACCCATTGGGCCCGATTATGCAGCTGAACCTCATGAAGGGTCCTATGAGCTGCTCCCCGCGCCAGGACTTGAAATCCTTTACCATCAGCAGCTTCAGGTAGCCCAGACCTGATACCACGGGTGCAGAGGCCATCTCGCCCTGAATTTCACACAAAACTGAAACCAGCAGCTCGCCTTCCCGACGGGGACACGACGGGCGGGCACGAGGGAAACCGGCCGCCGAGCCGCGAAAACCTCGCCCCTCAGCAGCCGACGGCGGCCGCCGCCGCCAGCCTCGTGCTCGCGGCCTCGCCTGATTGGCCAGCGGGCGCTGAGGGGGCGGGAGCTCATCCCCATGGCGACCCGGTGTGTTGTTCCTCTCTGTTGTCGCTACCCGCGCTGCTCGCCGGCGCCATGAGCGGGCTGAGGGGGCAGCGGGACCGGCGGGAGGCGGCCGCACTGGAGCGGCGGCGGCAGCGGGAGCTGCAGCGGCAGAGCCGCATCTTTAACGCGCGGCTGCGGACCGTCGGGGTGAGGGCGAAGCCTGCGCGCCTGTGTGCTTTACTACCTTTGGTCAGGTTTTGATAGGTCGTTCACGCGAGGCAGGCTTCAAGCTATCACCATTTCCAGTGAGGCTTTAGATTCTTCGTTTTCTCGTTCTCTCAGCTGAGTGACGGTCTGTGACAGTTCAAAAATGAAGGCAATATTCGGCAGTTTCAAAAATACTCAGGCGGGTGGATTGAGTAGTTTTAAAAAAGTGGGGGTAAAATACGGTCTAGCAGAATGGGAACCGAGTTCTTTTATTTTTATTTTTTTTTCCTTGACTGCTAATTACTTTGACTTCTGTATGAGAAATGGGAAAGCAGGATGCGTCTCATTACAGATTTAAGAATTAATCCTCGGTAATTCAGTAATTTTCTGACAGAGTTCAGATGAGCAGTTCTAACGAAAAATGATGAATGACCTTCCATTTATGTAGGATTCGTTATACGTAACTACAAGTTAGAAATCAACTGCTCCCAACTGTTAATAGCAGGAAATGTATCATTTTAATGCCATTTGCATATCTCAGTCTTAAATTTGCTAATGTTTCAGCTAGATGAAGTATGGTTCTGGAATGAGCAGGTTAAATCTATAGTGTTTCGTGACTAGACATCATGCTGTTAAGGGTGTGTTCTCATAAGGTGAAAACTGAATGGAATAGTGCTGCTCATCTAACTCCGAGCATCCTACTCAGTACATTCTCTTACCTTTATTATTCCCAGTAATTGTAGTTTCCATGGAAATAAATAGGAGGCATTACTTTTGGAGCAATCTACATGCTAATAGTGTTGAGTTGAATTTCTCTGAAGAGTGTTTCCCATAGCAGTGTGGACTTGGTTTCTCAAATGGGACCTATAAATGAGTTAATATTTAATACTCCTAAGAGTATTTGTTTCCTTGTTTGCTTTGAGGGGGAGGCATGAAGGGCAGGGGCAGCAATACAGTGTAGGATTCTTTATGGTTTCACCTTGCTTACAGTTAACAAATTTCCCTCTTTGCCTGATTGATGCAGTCACATTAACAGTGTGTTTGGAAAAGCTTATTCTGCAGGGCCCTCTGCTTAATGCTCATTGCTCTCCCTGGTGAGAAAGAGCAAGGCCTAAAAACTGTATTTAGGTTTCCTTCCCAGAGTGGGTTGGCATTGCATGCATGACAGAGGTAAACGTTCCGTAGCTGCTGTGCTTCTCATCCTCTGGTGTGCATGTTTATAAGTGTGAGGGGCATGAGGGAAATAGTTACCCATCATCTGAGAAAAAAAAAAAACATTGGAGTACGAATAGGAAGAAGAGGTCAGTAAAGCACAGGAGGTATGTGGAAGGGAGAAAAATGCTTAAAAGTGAAGCAAATGTTCAACTTCCATCTCTTTGATTGTTATGGAAATGAGGCAAAATAATTACACATCACCATCCTTGAAGGTGTTAAAAGAGAGATGTGGAGATGTGGCAGTGAGGGACGTGTGGGAGGTGGACTGCTGGAATAGATAATCTTAGAGGTCTTAGGTTCTAACTAAGGTTGATATCCTTAGTGATTCTATTATTCTAATGGGCAAAGACTATTAAAGTACTTTATCAGGCTCTTAAAGAATTCTCAGTGTTTTTTAATAAGTCTTATAAGAACATACAGTGACTTAGTCGCAAAAAAAAAAAAAATTAGAAACACAATACTGTTTTTTGCAGATGAATTTTTTACGTTCTTTCAACACACGTGACTCAATTATTTTAACTAAAATAGGGCATTCTGTCTTGCTTAGCTTCTACTCTACAATGATATTCTGAGTGTATTGTATCAGCCATCTGACTGTAGGTGACTGCATGCATCTCAGATGACATCCAACACTGCATGCTGGCAGCTACAGCAAGCTCCCTGCCCCTCCTTCTCTCCCTGGTATGACTGTAGTATTTCTTTTCATTCCCTCTTACATCTTTAATGTGCTTTTAGGGAGCCATCCTTTTTGTTTTGTTTCAGATCTGAAGTATGACAACTTTCTGTCATCTTGATGGTCAAAATGCTTACTGTAACTAGGAAAACATTTTGTAATGCAAATATATAGCACTAAATATATACATCAAATACATGTTTTGATATACCTGTCACTGTTAAAAAAAAAACAAACAAGAATATTCCCAGTTTGGGATTTTCTTTTTATGTCTTAAGTATTGATGTGTATATACTCTGATGGTAGTGAGTTTATATATGTTTGATAGAACTACAGATCAGTGTAGACTTTTACCTTTATGCGTAGTATCTCTTAAAGAGTTGCTGTGTTGGTGTTTGTTTGTTTTAATAGGTTGATAAAGATGCATTGGATGCCCAGGTCAAGGATAGGAAGATTCAAGAAGCAACTGAAAAAGCACGAAATGAAGAACTCGGTATATATTCAAATGACGTCTATCTCCTTGAATCTCAACTATGCATATCTCTGTATTTATAGGTGCACATGCAATTGTAGGTTTTTTTTCTGAATTCAGACCTACTAATAGAATCCACTGTGTATTCCTATTTATGTTTATACATTTGCATTGGTAGAATATGTGTTTTCCTTATTGTCCGAGGTAAGGGCTCGCAGGGATTCGTATTGTCATAAATAAACTGGTGTGTATTTCTAAATAGGTTTTAATCTTCAGTGTTTTATTCTAATAGATCTTGACAAATAGCATTGTTAGAGACCTGAATATATAGAATGATTTAGAAAAATAATTTTTTTTTTCAGGCAGAAGTGGAAACTTATTTAGTTGCTGTCTTGAAAACTAAGTTTGTCCTTTCTGGCTGTTCTAATATATAATCAGTAGGTAGAATCTTTTACAGATATCTATTGCTAGAATCATAGAATGGCTTGGGTTGGAAGGGACTTGTATCATCCAGTCCAACCCCTTGCCACAAGCAGGGACAGCATTTACTAGATCAGGCCTACTTCGAACACTTGAATTTATAGGACATCCATAACTTCTCTGGCTAGCTTGTTGCAGTGTCTCACCACTCCCATCATAAAAAAAAAAAAATCTTCCTTAAATCCAATCTAAATTTGCCTTCTTTATGTTTAAAACCATTGCCCATTGTTCTGTCACTACAGAGCTTAGTAAAAATGTCTCTTTCTTACTAGCCCCTTCTACATATTGAAAGGTTGCTATAAAGTCTTCCTGAAGCCTTTCCTTCTCCAGGCTAAACAAGTCCAGTTCTCTCAGCCTTTCCTCATAAGAGAGGTGTTGCAGCCCTCTTTTTTTTTTTTTTTTCTTGTTTTTTTTTTTTTTTTTCCTGGGCCCTCATTTGGACTTGCTTCAACAGCTCCACATCCTTCTTGCGCTGGGGCCCCCAGGGTGAGATACAGTAAAGAGTGGGGTTGTGTGTGAGCAGAAGGCGTGGGTATAATTGCCTCACTCAGACTGCTAACTGCACTTCTTATGCAGCCCAGGTTATGACTGACATTTTAGGCTGCAAGAGGACATTACCAGCACATACACAGTTTTCATCCACCAATATATTCCCAAGTCCTTCTCAGCAGGGCTGCTCTCAATCAGTTCATCTAGTTTGTACTGTTATATGGACTGTCTCAGCTCAAATGCAGCACTTGTACTTGGCCTTGTTGAGCTTCATGATGCTCATGAGCCTGCTCCTCAAGCCTGTCAAGGTTTCTCTGAATGGCATCCCTTTCCACCAGTGCAGTCAGCTCTATTACTCGGTTTAGGGTATCATTCACAAACTTGCATGTGTCGCATACAACAGGGCTGTAATTGAGAGGTGTGGCTGAGTCAGAACACATATCCACATTCACTGACCTTCAAACTTCTGATGACCGTCTGTGACTGGAACACTTTTTCATGATATCATTTCTAAAGGTCCCACGGACTGGGCACTTCACACATTTCAAAAAGAGTTAAAATGCATTTGACAGCTTCCATGCTTCCTTCTGCTGCTGGTTTTGATTATCCTGGTGAATACCTGTCAGACTTGGACTCTAGAAAACTGCCAGAAGCAGTGTATAGTCTAGCATCAGAGGAAATTGTTTCATTGTGAATTATATTTGTATGGCAATAATGTAAGCATTTTTTTTAAAAACTTTAGATTATATAGCGTTTTTATTAAATAGATAAGATATATCGGGTTGCCTCTGCTGGTGCAGATTTTTATGAGCACGGCATGCAAGTTCGTCTTCACCACTGACAGAAATGGTGGTGACTGTGTTGAAAAGTAGTGTTTTATAGCTGAGAGTGAGCTATATTAAATAGTGTTAGTTTGCTCTTTTTATCTGTTGTAGTTTCCATGGAAATAAACAGATGAAATTACTTTTGGAGCAGCCTACATATCTACATTCCTTAAATTGAGAATCTTCTATTGTGTGTGTTTCTTAATAAGCAGCTTACTGTATTTTAGTCATAATGGTAAATTGGAAATAAATATGAAGAATTAATAAACAGTACACTTCATCTGTTTAAGTAAGCTTTCATCACATGAGATTTAATAGTTCTAGAGATACTTATTGTTGTATTCTTTTCACATGCTTATGTATAATTGTATCATTGATGAGAAAATTTATTCCTAGAAACATTGTTCTGTAAATAACTGTTACTGACATTAGAGTGTTTTGCAGAATGACCTTTGTAGATCAAATACTCATTCCTTTTCAAAATGTGATTTTCCATCTTGATTGTATTTTCTTCTAAGAATTAGATGTTCACTGTGCTCATTTTACTCTAGCTAATGAGATGAAGCAAAATGACAAGATGATGTGTATGTTAGAAGAGCGACAGAAATACAATATCAGAAGCATGAACAAGGCTGTCAGTGACTTTCAGAAGAATTTTCAGAAGCCAGAAACAAGACGTGAATTTGATCTATCTGATCCCCAAGCCTTAAAGAAAGATAAACCTGCTCGGCTTTCAGACAATGATCCTCGATGCACTGTATCTGGCTTGCAGAAGTTCATGGGTGAAGATTTAAACTACGCTCAGAGGATGAAATTTCAAAAGGAGCAGTTAAGAGAGTGGTTTCTTCAACAACAGAGAGATTCCAAGAACGCATTAGCTGATAAAAAATTTTTAGGTAACAAAAGAAGATAGGGGGATTTTTATCTGCTTTTTCTGTCAGTTAGGTGTATAGGGCAAAACTATGGGATAGCCTGTTATGTAAGGTTCTGACATAGCAGTATTTTGGTGTATTCAGCTTTTAGAGAAAGCAGTTTTTGCTTTACAACTTCTAATGTATTTGATATATAAATGAAGAATTTAATAGCTCAATGAATGTATTATCAGCTAGGCATCATTTGTCTTTTACACCTCACATGGAGTATCCGACTATTCTGAAAAGTCATCTATAGTTTGAATGACATACATATGTAGACAAACTTCATCAGACCAAATTATCGAGTCTCTACTTTCCTAGAGGAAACAAAATAATTCTGATTTTTCTTTTTCTTAACGTGCTATTAAACATGCTTTGTATACTTTTATGTTTATTTTTAACTTTTCTGCTAAGACAAGATTAATATACTGATTTCATGAATCACTTGAAATTCCAAAATTTAAAGCTTTGGTGACAGGATTAGAAAATAGTTTTTTAAGTCAGCTTACTACATCTGTAGCCTCCTCTTCTTCCATATTCATATGACACATAATGTCCATGAAAACTGACTATATTTCATTTTAATCCAATTCAGACAATCTTCATGACAAGAATAGGATTGAACTTGACCGGAAGACTATGGAGCAACAACGAATAGAAGAAGAAACTAGACGTGCTGTTTGTGCAGCTACCAAAGACTTTAACAGAAGCCAGGTAAATTCATGTTGCTGGATTTAGTTTCAGTTTCTGTTAGCGAGTGGAGGAGGAGGGGAAATGGAGGGAAAATTAGTTGACCAGTGAGCCCAAGTACAATTGAGTAGAGGTGTTTTACAGATGTTCGATAGCAGCTACTTTTAAGTGTTGATGCAGAAGATTTATTCACTTCTTTGTCCTCTGCAAGGATCTGGCCATCCTCACTCTAGTTACCTTCTGTCACTATTCTTCCTTCTGGTTCTCTGCTTGTTGTAGCAGGCAGCCACAAATCCCCTGTCTCTCTGGGACTTTTTTCTGTAAAATAGTCAGCAAAAGGCTTCAGTGCTTCCTTCTGGTTTTATTTCAGTCCTCTGATAATCTCAGCTGCCTCTGCCAGCTTTTGTTTTTTATTGTGTGGAAAAATTACTACCAGTAGATTTTTGTCTTTATCACTTATATTAATGCCCCAAGACCATTGTTTTAGCACATCCTTGATATTTGTGTATCTGTCTCTCAGTTGTTTTCTTAGCATGCTTTGGAACTCAATGAAACTTGGCATGAACTTTTCTCTATCATTGATAACCGGAGCAATTTCTTTACTGTGATGATGGTCAACACTGGAACAGGAGGTGTTGGATGCCTCAAGGGAAGTGTTGAAGGGGCATTCAAACAGTGCCAAAAATAACTGTAAAATAAAAAATAGCTGTAACTTTTGGTTAGCTCTGAAGAGGTCAGACAGTTGCAGTCAAGATACATGTGCAATGCTGTTTATGCAAGAGGAAGGTCTGACAGTCCATTGGTCTTTGTGTCCTAGCAAGGAGGAGATATTATAACATTAAAACAATGCTATTATGCTTATATAATTAATGCACACTATTAGATTTTCAGTCTTTTTGACCAGTAGAGCCACGATAATATTCCCATGTGATGCTGTTGACAACTGTATACAATTTGAGAATAAATCTATGTGTTAACTTTGCTGCATCCCCTTAGTTAATATTTTCTATCAGAAAAGCTATTAGTTCTCTTCTTCCATTGACTTCAGGCTGCTGAACTAGCTGAGAGAAAGAAGCTGGCTAAGTGTCAAAAAATGAAGGACGATATGGATGAAATTTCTAGCCTTCTTCAAGGAAACTTACTTTCTGAAAACCCTGAGCAAGCCATCAGTTCCTTTGGTACACATCGTGTGATCACAGATCGGTGGAAGGGAATGAGTCAGGATCAGCTGATGGCAATCCGCTCCTTTCAACAGCAGCAAGTTCTGGAGAAGCTGGTATTTAAGCTTATGTGCATATTCTTTATTCTTAGTTGTAATAGTGTTATATACAATATGTGTTGAAGAACATATTTCTTAAGTTTGCACTGCATATCCAATTTTCAGACTTCTGTTCAGAGCTTTACCCAGCCTCCATTCAAACAACACAGTATCTCTGAAGCACTTGGGAAATGTCAGGGAGCAGCAGGCGTGAGCTGGAGCCTTGGGGTTGGGCTGAGAGGTAGGTTGCAGTGAAGCCCAATGCCAAGGGGCCTCAGTAATCTTGGGGATTGGTCCATGGTGGCCCAGAAGGGAAAAAGGGCCTATGCAGCCCAAAGACCAGGCTTCATGGCACCCAGTTTATGTCTTGAAAGAGCATGAACTGCCAGCAAGAGATGAGCAGGAATAGGAGTGGTCTGCTCCACAGGGGAAGAGGAACCAGGAGTTGACAATCACAGCAGGACAGACATGCTGGAGCAGTGTCCTCATGGACACTGGATACCTGAGCAGGGCAAACAGTCCAGTGATACGACTGGTGCGTATTTCACAGTCTTAGAAGTTCCTGAATCCAATGGAATTTCCTTTCTACTTTATTGCACATTTACGACTCATACTCTGAGACAAAACCTAAATATTGCCAGTAATTGATATTCTACAGGTGGATGGAAGGAGGAAGTCTAAATGAAGAAATCTATACTTCCTTTGCAGTCAGAAGTGTTTTGGTATAGGTGTTATTTTATAGGAAGCTACTTAATTCATTTAGTGCAGAAGCTGACTTAGCTTAATGAAAGGATGTTCAATTTTTACTTTTTAAAATCCCTGTAATATCATATCTTACATTGTGTCTTATCTACTCTGGTGTTAAAAATGAAGAGAGGGGTTTTATTTTTCTTTTATTTTTTTTCCTAAGGGCATTTTTGTAGCTTGTGATGAAAGTTTTGGTACTGGCTCTCCTCTCATCCTATGCTGAAACTATTTAAATAGCTAAGGTGTCAGAAAATAAGCTCTACTGAGAACAGTGAGGTTTTTGCTGGGTTGGTTTCTTGATTCAGTTCACGTGATATCAGACAGGAAATGTAGTAGGAATGGTAGTGTGACCGAGAGATGACAGAAAAAAATGGTTTGGGTCTAGCAACTTTAGAAAACAACGTTTTCTAGAGGTCATCTTGCCAATCTGTGTTTTTTGAAAGAGCTAGTATGTAGGAAAGAAAATGTACTCTACTGATTAATTTACTGGCAGTTATTTCTGTCAGACAGCAGACCTAAGTTTCTTACCTTCTTTTGCAACAGTAGGAGACTTTTCTAGGGATTGGTCCTTAGGAAAGAGCAGCTATCTAATCTGAACTGTTTTGCTGCTGTCTAGTGAGCGTGCTTCTGCCTTGTTCAGAAGTGTATACTTCTCCCTCCCGATTTCAAGTGCTACCCCTAGTGTTCAGTAAAGGCAAGCAAGTTTTTTGTTTGGATGAATTTACCTATAAGACTTCATCTAGACTGTTTTGTCTTTGAGCAAAATAAAAATGAAGCATTTCTTTTCCCTCTTGTAGAGACTTAAAGAGGAGGAACGCCAAAGAGATGCTGAATGGGACAGGCAAAGTATGCAGGCTGCAAGAGCACAATTAATTTTAGAGCGGCATCGGGAACGACAGAACCGGGAATGCCGCCAAGCTCTAGATAGCATAAATGCACAACTATCCCAGGAGCAGAAATCAAAGTAAGTGCCAAGAGAGATTTTTTCTTTTAAAAAAAAAACTCTTTGCCATTAATACAATTGCTTGGCTTTCAATGAACTTTTCCACTTAAGTACTGTTTCTTTTCTAACAGATTTATTGCAAAATTATACTTAAAAAAATAAGCATTTTAGATTAAGAATGTTTTTCACGACCATTGAAAACACCTTCAAAGAGTAGTTTGTGATGTTTATTGACATACATATATGGAACAGTTGCTGAAATTCTTACCAGTGTTTCACTGACAACAGACTGTTAAGTTTATATAGATAGCAGAAGAGTAAATAAATACAGTCAGACAGCAAATTATATTAGCAAGCATGAAACAGAATGTGTTTCTTCAATTTACCTTACTTTTCTGAAACAAATAACAGGATAGGTGTTCACTCACTTCCTTCAAAATTTCCAGTTTCTGATAGCTCTAAGTGAAGTTAATGGTACAAATAGAGCTTTGACATTGTGACAAAACTAGGTGATTTTCTAGCTAACCACTGACAGATGGTGCATAGGTGTTGTTCCTGATGTGCTGGGAAAGAGGGAAGATGATACGTGATGGAAAAAAAAATCAAGCCAGCTGATTCAGTTTTCTAATTTTCCAGCCTGATTTTTTTTCCTTCTCATTATGTATCCATCTATACACCTAGCAAAAGAATTCCTAAAACCTGGTGCTATCTTATTGTGCAAGCAAAAATTCTGAATTGTGATAGTTTTCATTGTGAGGATTTGGAAGGTTACTTTAGGATGAAAGTAAAATTTGCTGTATTGACACATGATATTCATATTGGAGATACAGTTACATTTAATTCCATTCATCGTAGTTCTGAATATTGTGAGCAGTTATGAATTTATACATTACATCTTCCTTAGGTTTCTCAAGTAAATTCTGTGTAATGAGAAAACATTCACTAACTGCATTTTTTTGTTTGTTTATCTGTTGCTAGGAACATCTATCTTAAAGAAGAAGAATATTCAAACTGTCCAACAAGTCAGTACTATGCACAGTTTAATACAACCAGTCGATGACATTCTAGATGCATCAACCTGAAGTACACAGAAAATTAAAACATATTAAAATTTTTAGTTGAGTAATCCCAATTTTTTATTCTGATTATTACTGTTATTCTTCTGTATAAATGGTGCTGTTTGAACAGTTCACTTGAAATAGAGGACAGTCTGTTAGGCTCTGTCTGTGCTTAGAAAAATGGAATCGTTTTAAAATGTTATTGTTTCTAAAAAGTGCTAGTCGCTTGTGCAGTTAGATTGTTTGACCATTGTGTCTTGGGCTTAACTTTAATACCTACATTATCCAAGTCTTTAGAAATCGATTTCTAGAAAATATGACTATTTAAAATATAGTGCTACTTGTTGCAGCTTGGGCAGAGAGAGCGATGCCTTAAGCAGATCATGTGAATCACAAGTGGCAAACGCTTACTTATGGGCAGGAAGAAAAGTAACCCAGACAGGAAGTTGTGGGTTTTTTTATTAGTTTTGTGGTTTGTTTTTTTTTTCTTGTTTGTTCTGCTTTTAAACAAACAAACAGAAGTAGAATTAGGTGGTTAGAAAGTATTGCTTTTTGTCCTGAATTGCAGAAACAATAGTAGGTGTACATAGGTCACTCTGAATGTGATGACTCCTTTATTTCCATGAGAACTACAAATGATACAAAGAGCACAAGAAGAGTATTTGATAGAGCACATTCTCAGCTACAAAACATAGTCACCACCATTAGGTATGTGTTTTCACTAGTGGTGAACAAGAGCCTGCATGCTGTGCTTGTAAAAACTGGCAGCAGAGGTGACCCGCTGTTTCACAGCTGCCATGATGGCATCATTGCTAGGAAAATGTTGTACGTGCACTCCATCTTTCATTGTCCCAAACAGATGAAAGTCAAAAGGTGGCAAATGTAAAAGATGTAATGGAATATTGGTGTGAAGGTTCTTTACTTCCAAACGACCAGCACTTCCTTTGGATGTAATGAGCCAAGACAGTAAAAATGGGAAGCATAACTTTTGGAGCAGTCTTTTTATATATTTACCAAGGCATGACAGAGAAATTGAGAGTGTGTCATAGTAAGAAGGCAAAAGAATGGGAGAAAATATTCCTTCATGCACCATCACTTCTTAGAAATAATGGAAAAATTGGAAGTTAAACAAATGGGAAAAATGGCGTAGGTAAGTAACTACGTAAGATAGGTGGATATGGAGATACCAAAAAATGAAATCCTTTAGGGTAAGAGATTACATGCAAAGGACTGGAAAGAGGGTTAGAAGACTTAAGTGATCTAAAGCAGAAGAGATATGTATCTGGATCTTTGGTCATATTCAGTTCTAAGCTCTCTAAAACATGGCACACTAACTAAAAATAGTCCGTTGATGAGACTGTGGTTTGCCCTAGGTTCTAGGATGTAAACTTGCAGTAAAAGCATCCTAATGATGTTGACATGGAGTTCACTGATCTCTGTATTGACATAAGTGATAACTGAATTCTGAGGTAACAGGTTGAAGATGATTTCCACCAAGCTAACTCCAAAATATGTGGAAAGAAAATTGAGACAGAGATAAACTCAAGTGAGTTATTCTCATCTTGGTGAAAATAATGAAGAATACAAGGTTCTCAAGGTAGATGTTATTAGAAGGATTTCAAGATGTTTGAAGGAAACATTTCTTGAATGGGGAATAAGACTGGTCTATTTTCTGTGCTGAAGTTGTAGTCCCATGGAATCAGGCTCACACAGTTATGTACCACGTTGAGCCACATGGTAACAGCAGTTTGGAAAAATCTGTGACGTTAAATACTGCTAGATAGGAAGGTAAAAGAAAATCAACTAAGTACTACATGACAGTGGAAACTGAATAACGGGTAGCAAGAAGAAAGTCCCAGTGTTAGTGTATTAAAACTGGAGCTACTCATAACTGCAGTGTAGGTAGAAACCATCTGGGAAAGGAGTGTCTGGAAAACAAGAACTGAAAAATGTGCAATTCAGAAAAGTTGGTAGATAAATCTGAGAGGGGAACAGACTGCATCTTTAGTAATGAGATGAACCAAAAAATTGAGAAGGGTTGGTTTTCAAGAGATGCTAATGTGATAGCATCAGGAAATTCATTTGTAAGGGTGGGATTCAGACATGGCTTATCTTCGTATTATTGTGACGTACTATATTGTATTAAATTGTCAATGCAGGGAGTTCATCTAGTTGCCTTAAAATATAAAGGCCACCAAGTGAAGAAGACACAAAAATCAGGTTTTATTTGGCTGAAGTTATTCTTGATCAGTATTGAGTATCTCAGGCTCTGACTCTTTCTTTCTTTTTTTTTTTTTTCTTAAACATTTATTTTAGTTACCTGACAGAAAAACAAATAAAATTCAGAAGTTCATGGTACTGTCTTCATTTGTTCATTTTGTGTGAGTAGGTGTCTACAGTTTTTATGATAGCAGTACAATCTAAATAAAATGTGCTGGACCTAGTGAGGTGACATTTAAGCTTCCTTAAGGAAGGAATAGATGATCAAATCCTTTTTGCATTTATATGCTTAATTTCTTGAAAATGCTTTATGGAGTTACAGAAAGGATTGACTTCTCAGTTACACTATGAATAAGCCTTTAGATGGAAATCCAAATTAAAGCTCTCTGACCATCTTAATATTAAAATCATTTTTTTTTTTTACTTTTTAAAAATACTATGAATACTGTTGAGGGGGACTGTTAGATCGTGGCTTCAGCTGGTGATTGGTGAAGGGATGTGGCTGGCCCAGGGAGCACAGGCAGATGGGGAGACCGGCTCACCTACTGGCTGCCTCCCAGACAGTAAATCTCGCCGCGGTTTCCACGAGGCAGAAAGCTCTACAGGTGGTGACAAAAGAATGTAGTGACTCAGATGGAGCGCCTGCCCAAAAATGTGGTGGCTCAAGGGAGTGCCTGAGCGTGTTGCTGCCAGTGGAGGGCAGCAGGGATATCATCCATGTGAGGTGTGAGCGGGTGGATGGTCTGCCCAGTATGGTGGTGAAGCTCAAGGAGGCAGAGAGGTTAAAAAAACATCAGGGAGTCCAAGCAAAAGATAGATTGGTGGAATAACTCCCTGCCATACCTGCTGGAATGGCACTGGTGTAAGACCCCTCCAAATAGTGGTTGGTGCTGTGCTCTGTCACCTCCGGGCAGAGGAAAGGGATCTATGATATAAGGAGGAGTGGAAACGGGTCCCAGCTCAGCATTGCAGGCAAACCCTGTCCCCATATACCTCAGTTCCTTGTGTACTGGGTTTGGGGCTCTGGAACTCAAGGGAGATGTGAGGATGTGTTGGAAGGTCCATTCAGAAGGTTGTCTAGGTTGAGGTGGTTGACTCTACACCTCAAGACTGCTTCCACTGAGAAGGAAAGGAGTAGGTAATTGTCACAGGTGAGTCCCTTCTGAGAGGAACAGAGAGCCCCATAGGTTGGCTAGATCCTACCTGTAGGAAAGTGTGCTACCTCTCTGGGACCCAGGTCAGGGACGTTACAAGGAGGCCATTCATTCTTGGCAGTCTGTTACTGTCCGTTTTATTACACTGTTCTGTAGACTTTGTAATGGTTTGAGACATCTTCCATTTTGTTCCATATAAAAAAATATTCTAATTCAGAAACACCATTGCTATTCCCCCACTATTCACAATAAAATCTTTCAATGTATTTGCAATTACCTTAATGTTTCTAGCTGCTGTTCATGTAAATTTCATTTATGGGCTTCCCTTTCAGGTCGCCTGCTATTGAGGTATTCAGAAATGAATTTATTACAGATGCTGTGGCTTTACTGCAAAGATCCTTGAATTTCTCTTGTCTATGTTGTTAAATTTTACATTTAACTTGCCAGACATTTTTTTTTCTTCCTGCCACAGCATCTGATACTGAACCCTGATGGTAAGAAGGCATACTTGAAAAAGTTTCCTAATGATGTTTGGCGAAATACTGTTCTGCAAGATCTTGATAGTAGCTAAAATTTGCAGAATTTATTTTTTAGTAATTTTATTATCTGGGAATTTTCATGATCTCTAGCAAATGGCTTTGAGAGGTCATGTTATTAAAAATATTTTTTCATAGGCTTTATTTTTTATGTACACGAGTGAGACAACATAAATAAACCCTCTTAAACTGTCCACTGGAATGAGCATGTTTTCATCAAAGAATGCAGAATTTCTGCAGTTTTATCTGCTAACTGAAAATTCAACGAAATCTGTTGGTTTGTCTGTTGGTTTGTTTGCTATTTTACAAAGACATTTGGCCGAGGTACTAAGCTATGATAACGTAACATCATCTCTTTCTCTAATTTAAAAAGCCCAGAAGAATCTTCAAAGAGTTTTTCAGATTCTAGTGAGGTTAGGATCAGAAGTGAGCAGACAAGGTTCAGCTCTTTTTTGGTCTATGTAATATCAGAATCTACTGCAATTAAACATGGCAGAAGTTAATGGGAGACATCTCTGAAGTAAAATGTAATGCTCCTATTAAAATTAAGAAGTAACCACGTTCGCCTTGTTTGGGAAAGATGTTTAAAGTGTATCACAAGCCTAAGCAAAACATGTCCAGAACTCTATGAGAGCCATTATGTCACAGCCTGAACCATCGGTTGAGCACCTGCCGAAGGGCTTAGCCAGCCCTGGGAGTGCAGGTGCAAGCAGTTCACCTGTAACCTCATTTAGAGGCTGTCAGCTGAAAGGGAAGCATCTCTACTTGGAGACTGTCTCTTTTAGGAGTTTCCAGTGAGCCCTGATCTTTGGAAAGGGGGTAAGCAATTCCTTATTTATTACTGAATTGTGACCACTACCTTTTTTGTGCGATCTGAAATGTGTTAAAGGCAACTGTTTCTACTGCCTCCTATTGATACAAGAAACAAGCTATGGTTTTGGTATAAAAAGCCTGAGTTGAACTTCATACATCCATGAAAGTAAACAGACCGTATAAAATAATTTATTAGTAGTATTCTGATTTCAATTTTACGTCTCAGTAATTTTTTCATGAGTACTTTAGGTCTACTGACTTGAATAAAATTATTATCTGAATTGAACCAGTCAGAACTAAGCATATTATCTTACTAAATTTAGTATTTTATTTGGTAAATAAATTTCTATTTACATCAACACAAGTCAAGGTAACTTAATCCTATACAAATAGTAGAAATGTCTACTGAGAGAGAGCAACTCTTCAGGTATGAAGCTGGTAAACTGATACAGAGTTGAAAGAGTTCTTAGTTATTCACTGTTTTGGCATGTTGCGTAAGCAAATGTTGGATATTCAAGTTATTGACACTGAAGAGACTTCTACTCTTGTAAACATAGCTTTTTAAAACACTAGAAATTGATTATAGAAGCAAAAAAAAAAAAACAACGAAACTGTGATCTTTTATTGTGTTTCATACTTGTGGAAGGATCTTGAGTTACTTTTTTGAAAGAAAAGCTCTTCTTAGAGCACTTTCTTCTAACCTGATTTTGACTACTCATGTTAAGCTAGGATTGTGTTTAGTACACAATTCAATTCCTAGAGGACGTTAACCTCAAAAGTTAGTGATGCAAGGGCCGGTGTTATAAATAATCACAAATTAAATTAACAAATCAACAAAGCAAAGAATATTTATAGACAAACAGGTGTAATCATTTGCTAAATAAACTAAATTTTACTGAGATTTAATGCTTTTCTGGATGTGAGGACGAAGTTGAGCTTAATCTGTAGCTTTTAGTGAAATGTTAGTAGTACTTTCTCATCCAGTGTTACTATATTGTATTAGTAATACTAATAAATAAACGCACTTAATGAGGGAAGCCAGGTTAGTTCTGTTTTTCCTACTTCAAATATACTTTATTTGCTTTTCATACATCTGGAATCTTCTTTCTTGAGAATATCATGTTCATTCCCAACCCTCTAGTACAATAAAATTGTACTTCAAATTCTTCGAGAAAGGAAATGCTTTATATGAATGAGGAAGAAATGTAAGTCTCTTCCAGTAAATCATGTGTGTTTTTTCAAATGATACTACATTGCAATTATTAGTAGATTGAAATGCTTTTCAAATGGCAGGAGAAGCTGACTACCTAGCAGCCATTCTAATCAAAGGCTGAAGATAGAGTGGAAGTATGAAGGGTACTTTAAATGATTAGAATTAGATGCTTCTTTTTGAAAGTAATTTTATCTAAATTGGCATTTATTCAGCATCTATGGGTGGCTTTAGGGTTTTTTTTTAAATTAACCAACTACATTACCACTACTTCTCTATAAATTTATGTTATTACTGCCATACTTTTGTGCCTTTCTTTGCATGAATGTTTGAATAATATTTTTTAGTACTTAACCATACTTTCTGTTGGTTTAAATATTTCTTGACTGATACTGTGCTCTTCAAGATTTATTACAAGGCACAGATGGGCTCCTTACTGATTGTGGGTACTCCCTGCATTTTATACAATCAGTTTCAGAAAGATAATCCGTGCTGCAGTTTAATGCGATGGTTTCTTTTTGACTACCTGCCAGAAGAATTGATTAGAATGTGTACAAGAGACTGGTCATGAAAAGTGACTGCCATATACATATACACGTGTCCCAGTTTAAGTAAAATAAGCATTGATTTTTTTACTGATAATAGAGAGTGAAGAATTTGATAGTCAGGAGAAGAGGGTGTTATTGTTAATTTTTTTTCTTTTTGTGGATAGCCTCAGTCACAAATCTCATGCTGCTAAGCAAAATTACAGGGAACTTTGACCCTTGCAAATCTAATTCCTGTGGCTTCTTATTAGCAATCCTTATTCTTTACAGAAGAAACCATAAAAATTCTGTCTGTAGAAGAAACCACAGAAATTAAACAGCGGCTGCTAGACGTCATAGTAGAAATTGCACAATTGCAGTTAACATAGCAAAAAATACTTATATTAAACTCCAAAGACTACCAGCTGCCTTCTTTATATCCTTAGAAAAGATGGATGAGTTGTTTTTAAACAAATCTTTCATAATAATACTTTATCTAATCATGCCATTTTGCAATAAAGCAGGAGGAATATTGAGGATCTAGATGCATCATCTTTATGCCAAGTTGAGACAAAGCAGCAGTTCAGTATATGGTCTGGTTTTCCCAGCAGAATATTTGCTATGATAGTGGTGGTGCTTGAAATTAATTTTAAAAAGAAAGAATACCTTAAGCGCTAGCTATTTGAGTCAGCATGTCAGAAATGGCAATTACTCAGCTTTGAGCTTTATTAAATTTCCTGTAATGATCTTCGATCAATATATTGAAGAGTTTAAACATACAACTTCAGTAATTGAAATTGCTAGAAAAGGAGTAAGGTTTGGAAAATGCTATTTCTGTTAAATTCTCCTGCATATGCAGTAAGTTATATTCTGAATGAAATCTTTTATTAATGAATCTATATTATTTGCTGTTTATGTTATCACTGACAACTAAGTGATGAGATGTTAAAACATAGATGTCAGGAAAATAAGTTAGAATACTTGAAACTGACAACGCTGCTCTGGCAACGGGATAAGCAAGTTAATGAGTGAATACATTGGTGAGAAAGCAGCAAAACTGGTGGACATTTTAATAATGTACTATATGAAGAGTCTTGAGTATAAGAAACTGCACAGCAATGTAGTAATTGAAGTATGATCATTTTACCCATTTGCTAAGTAATCAGCAACCCATCTAGCTGGAAGAAATTGCTGTTTTACAGTGTGTCCTCTTGCATGCGGTCATTTTCCAGGTTCACGCTCCTGCTGGGCTAACAGTCTCCAGTACTAAAAAGTTTTGAGTTCTGAATTCTTGAGAGATTCAGGTCTCCTTAAGTCCTGTTTCAGTGGATCAGTACCTTAGCCAACCACTGTATATGTGCATACGCATTTAATGTGTGCATGTAGATGAATATGCATTCACGTAAATGAAAATGCAGTTTTCAAGGCCATCTGTTTATCTCCTGCTGACTTTAAATAAATAAAAAATGACTGGGCTTCTGGAAGGATGGCTAGAGACAGAGCTAATTCCAACAGAGATCATAAGCTTTTTTCTACAAAGAAAAATGTTTTTCATTGAAATCTTCAGTGACTGAAGAATGAGAGATTCTGCCAAGGCTACCCAAGTGTTACGCAGATGGTGTAGAGTTGGGAAAGAGCTTGTTTCTTCTATGAACTGCATTAATGTTCTCAGAGCTCCTGGCTTTTCTGTTTGGAGACCTTAGCAGTATATATTACAATTCCTACAGAACTAAAAGCATTAGTCATGTATGGTTCAAACAAGAGAGCTCTTATGATGCAAATATATGTGCACGTATAAAAAGGTATGAAATATGTGAAAACCTAATCCCTAAGCAGAACCAGGATTCCATCCATTTTCTTTTTTCTTTCTTTCCCGCCTTTGAAGCTCAATGTAATGCCTTCATTTTATGCAGACTAGATGAAGAAGATGACAATTTATTGGTTTGTACATATTCAGTGATGAAGAGAGCTGGAGAGCTGGGGCTCTTCAGCCTGGAGAAGGCTGCAAGGTGACCTGATAGCGACCTGGACTCTTTAGCAGAGTCTGTGGCGCTTGAAAAGGGGGAAATAGATTCAAGCCTGGGGAGGATAGATTTAGGTTAGATATAAGGAAAACATCTTTTACAGTGAGGGTGGTGAGGCACTGGAACAGGTTACCTTGTGTTGTGGTTAGTGCCTCGTCCCTGGAGACTTTCAAGGCGAGGCTGGATAAGGTCCCAGGAAACCTGATCTAGCTGTTGCATCCGTGTTCATTGCAGGGGATTTGGACTACATGGCCTTCAGAGATCCCTTCCAACTCTAAGGATTCTATGAAAGAAAACATGAGAAGAAACAGACCCAAATAAAGGGGATAGCTTGTAACAGAGGTCTAGTAAGAGATGACTTTACATTTTAAGATCAGGAAAAAAGAGGAAATAGATCCAAACATAGATTCATAGATTCATTAGGTTGGAAAGGACCTACAAGATCATCTAGTCCAACCATCCTCACACCACCATCCCTACCCTTCAAGCTACTAAATCAAATCCCTTAGCACCTCATCTAAACGCTTCTTGAACAGCGCTAGGGACGGTGCCTCAACCACCTCCCTAGGCAGGCCATTCCAGTGCCGGACCACTCTCTCAGAGAAAAAATTTTTCCTCAAATCTAATCTAAATCCTCCCCGGCCCAACTTGTGGCCATTCCCTCTTGTCCTGTCGTTAGTTACCTGGGAGAAGAGGCCGACCCCCTCCTCACCACAGCCTCCCTTCAGGAAGTGGTAGAGTGCAATGAGGTCTCCTCTAAGTCTCCTTTTCTCCAGTGAGGGGCCCAAAACTGAACACAGTACTCGAGGTGTGGCCGCACCAGAGCTGAGTACAGGGGGATGATCACCTCCCTGCTCCTGCTGGCCACACTATTCCTGATACAGGCCAGGATGCCATTGGCCTTCTTGGCCACCTGGGCACACTGCCGGCTCATGTTGAGCCGAGTGTCAACCAACACCCCCAGGTCCTTTTCCTCTATACACTCCTCAAGCCATTCTGCCCCAAGCCGATAGCATTGCATGGGGTTATTGTCTACAATACAAATACAAAATACAAATACAAAAACAATCTACAAGTGACAATATAGTAAAAAAAAAAGTGCCCACATATATATCTTAACTTATTTGAAATGAAAAGTGAAAGATTTCAGAGCTTTCAAAGAACCACCAAATTAACGTGGGTGCTAACATTTTTAATACATTATGCAACAGAAACTTTACTCTTTGAAAAGCTCAAGAAGCTTTGTTCCTGTTTTAAAAATTCTTTGCTCTTTACCTGTTTCAAGTTGACAAAATTGTGTGTGAACAGGTAAGTTATGTATGGAGGATTTGTATTTTCTGAAAAATATTAACACAGTATATGAGGCTAGTTATGACTGTTGACAACAAACAACTGACAATAATAAAAAAACCAGCATTCTTTTTTTATTACTGCTTTCCAGTCAGCACTAGGACAAGGCATTGTTTACACCTAATGTAATCATAGAATGGTTTGGGTTGGAAGGGTCCTGTAAGATCATCTAGTTCCAACTCCCTGCTATAGGCAGGGACACCTCCTACTAGACCAGGTTGCACAAAGCCCCATCCAGCCTGGCCTTGAATGCTGCCTTCATTTAGGCTTTTTTTTAGGCCTATGGGTGTAGTCTCTGTTCTCCGTGTTTCCCTGGTACAAGGAAATCCCCTTGTACCTTGAGGTCAGTTGTGGATGGGCTGGCTATGAAGCAGCTGCTCTCAATGAGTGAGAGATTATATTATCCAGATACATAATAGATTTCACACTATGTAACCAGGAACCTGTATGTTATAAAGGTATCTAACCAAGAAAAAGAATTGAAAATAACAAAAAAATTAAATAATATTGGCGGAAAAAAACCCACAAACTGGAAAGGATGGCCATATGGAAATAAGAGTGAGTTATGGAGCTAATGGCTACTTCTAGTTTTTACGCTATTGACCGTCTTAAGGGGAATTTGTGAACAAAATAGGCCAGTGTTCTCTGAAGTTTTAGTTATGATTACAGATCCTGTTGGCTGCAGGCATGATGCGAAAGTAAAAGGTGTACAGCTTTGATAGGTCTCTCTAAACATAAGATGAAGTACGTACCTGTGACAGAGCTAATGCAAAGCTACAGTTTCTGAAAGAAGGATGTTTGGGCAACTTATTGTCTGGATACTTCTACTGTGAAATTAAACAGAAATCTTTAAGATTGTTCCTGCATAATTGTACCCAAGAACCGGCTTATGTAGAGATGAAAAAGTTACAGGCAACCAAGAAAGCATGTATTTCAAGTTACATTCCATGTTGGGATAAACAAACCACAAAAAGTGATTAAGCTTCTTCAGTATAAAAACAAAAGGACCTCTCAACAATGTTTTGACTTGCAATTTTCTTTCCCCTGGGAAGGAAGCCTGAATTTTAAACTTAGTCTGTCTATAAAAGTGCTGCAGAAAGTACTTATGAGGAAATGTATCAGAGAAGAGGAAAGAAAAGCATTTGTTAGATGTGAGGAAGACTTTGAAATAATAACACAGATTTTTCTTGGAAATATATCTTATGTTAAGAAAATATATTTTGTTTCTGTTGGGGAGAAAAAAAAAGAGGATATCCCTGAGGGTAGTAATTTATAGCTCAATGTAGCAAAGGCATAGGAAATAAGAAAGATCTTGGTCTTCTCCACCAGTGTCCTACTAAGTCCTAGAAGAACTATTTTACTGTCGCAGAAACATTTGAGTTGGAAGGGGCCTTTAAAAGCCACCCAGTTTAACACCCCTGCAAAAAATGGGGCCATCTACAGCTGGATCAGATCACTCAGAGCCCCCATCCCACCTGATGTTGAATGTCTCCAATGAAGGGGTTTACACCACATCCGTGGGCAACCTGTTGGAGTGCTTCACCACCATTGTAAAGAACTTTTTCCTTGAGTCCAGTCTAAATATCACCTTTTTTAGTTTGAAACAATTTTCCCTTGTCCTTTCACAACAGATCTTGATGAAGATTCTGTCTTGTTCTTTCCTGTAGCTCCCCTGTATGTGCAAGAAGGCTGCTATCAGGTCTCCCTGAAACCTTCTCTTCTCCAGGCTGAGCTTTCTCAGCTTGTTCTCATAGGGAAGGCATTCCATCCCTTAGATCACTTTTGTGGCCCTCCTCCAGATGCAGTGCAAGAGATAAACAAATCATGTAGCTTAATAATACGTGATTCAATGCACAATGCTTGGCTCTGATCATCTCCATTCAAAAGGAAAAAAATAAAAATAAATAAATAAGCTGAAGAAGTAGAGAGGGGGGATCTTGAAGGTGAGAGAGTAAGGAAAAAAAAAATAGGATCTCAAAAAAATTGTACAATAGCTTAGAACACTGAAGACCTTGATGGTATATCCTCTGTCTGCCATGCATTTAATGTCTGATTACATTAATATTCTTTAAGCTTTCTCCGTATATTTCCAGTATGCAAAATAAGAATAATATAGAAGAAAACATAAATATGCACTTACATTATGCTTGCTTACTCTTACTTTTATGCTCCCTTGAAATTTGAAGAGGTTGTTGCACAGCACTACTCTGATAAGATTATTGCTTCAAATGATAAAGACAGCTTAAGCAGAGGGACTGAATAAAATAGGTCAAATATACTAAAGGTTGTATGTAGCTTTAAAAAGATAGAAAAAAATATAAGGAATTGATAGGTATGATAAACTTCAGATTTGATCAGGTAAACGGATAGGCTGATATGCCTGTCTGTTGAGCTATTATAGGTCTTGTATTATTCTGACTTGTTAGTATTGTACTTGTCTGGGAAGCCCAGGTGATCTATTACAAACCCTGTTCAGTTTTGTGAGGACTTTTCTTACCTGTCCTCTGTGACGTGATAACACCAACTGCGTTCTGAAACACAGCCAGACTTCAAAGTCGAGCAGTTGTATTCATACAGAACTGCAAACTAAATTAGTTCTGATTTGGGCTCCCTCAGCTGTCTGCAGAATTTCACACTTTCCACAGATAGTGTAGCTGTGAACATAAGATGCATGTTCACTTTTTCTATTTATCCTCAGAAAATATGATAGAAGGTAATTAATGAAACAAAGGCAGTGCACTTAAAATTGTAGAAGGAAATGTTTGCAATCAATACATAATGTGATGAAATAGAATCTCTGAGATAGGCAACCTTACATTTTCTTGAATTATATGGTTGATGAGAATCCATGGAACTGCTTTAGGTATTTTGAGAAAGTCTTAAGCCAGTTATTAAGACCACCATATGATGAATCACTGGAGCACGTCAAGAGTATGAAATTATTCATGCTTAAAGATCTTATGCACTGAAGTTTTACTGTCTCAGGAGCTAATATTTCAGTGGTAGAAAGGCAATAAAACTGTGTGCAGATTCTTTCTTTTCTCTGAAGCAAATAGTGAAAGTTACTGTCAAAGGCAGAGTATTGCAATAGATGAATCACTGGCCTAATCCAATGGGTAATTCATGTTTTCATATTTTCCTTTAACGAACAATTTTTGATTCTCAGTTTTCCTTCTTCTGCAGTACACAGAGAGAAAAGAAATGAAGAATGAAAAGAAATGAGCCCCATCTCCTGCAGAATCTGTTTGTTCTCTAAAAATAGAAGAGTTGTATCCACTAGGAAATGAAAGTTATTAGATTTGAGCATGCAGTGAAGATTACCTTTCTTAAACCCATAGCATTCTATTTTTTTTAATACATGGGAGAGTCATTTGATTCTTCAGCAATGATGTCACTAAGCTTGTAGCCCAAATGTTCTCATTCTTGGCAAGTAACTTTAAACAAAGAATGCATGGTTTTCAAATGTTCTTCAAATTCAGTAAAAAGCATTTATGCAAACAAAAGCTGTTGTTGTGTCTAGAAACTGTTGTTTATCTTTACAGTGGAGCCACGTTAATAGTTTTAATATGCTAAAATGTGAGGTCATTGTTGCACAGAATAATTAAATTCTGATAATTTTGCTTCACGGCACTGTCATACTGTGACCTGAATTAGGAGAGAAAGAGAAGATTTGAATGTTGAAGCTTCACGCTCTGAGTAACCTGTGCAAAAATTAGATACCAGCTAAGCCTTTTCTATTCTTACTTATCATGGAAGGTTTCTCTAAACAAGCACTTCTAAGGTTTTTCTAATTTTTAGCTATATATTCTGGAACACATAGAGAAAAGATGTATATTGACGCAGAACGACAGCTATTACACAAGTTTTCTGCTCTGATTAAACTGATATCCACCTTTTCAGGAATCCTGAAAGAGATGTACATTGAACAGACATTAAAAGTCTTGGTTCAAAGAGGTTAATGTCACCAACCTCTGTCTTTCACAACCAAATCCATTAAGTCCTCAGCCTCTAACAGCTAATAGGTAGAGAAGAACTGAGGAATGATGAAGAAAACCAAGAACCATATTAACTTTTTTGTATTAGAAACCTATAAACCTGTGACATGCTGAGTATCTTCACAAAGAAAGCTTATAATGCTACTGCAATATATTATGAAATTCCCTCTCTATTTTTTTTAAGAGACATTAAATTATTGTCATTAGTGTGTCAATAGCTGGAACCTGATAAGGACAGAGCAAAAGAACAGGGAGAGGCCTTATTCTTCATAGCTGTCAAATGGAACCAGGTACATTCCAGCCAGCCTAAGATTTAACAGGAATACAGAATGTAATGTACAAGTCTTCTTACAGGATAAAGTCTATATAAATACTGTGTAAATCAGTTTATCTGGATGGCTCCCCTAATAACCTGACATTTCTAATGCATTTTCAGTCGCATTCAACTGAGCAGGAAAGGTTTCATTGAGGATTTCCCATGAATCTGAATATAGGTAACAAGTTGTCTTCTTTCACAGAATGAATTCTTTTACAGGTTTAGTTGAAGAAAAGTTGCATCTGTATTTGTCTCCAAAAAAACCACACTGGGAAAAGAACATAATTTCTTCAGCCATGAGAAACACCCTCTGGAGTTTGTATTTTTTTAAACGTCTGCTTCAAGTAATGACAAGGGAAAAAGCATCAGAAAACAAGTTTAGTTCTGATATTTTAATGTAACTTGTCTTAATATTTATGTAGTGTCCAGGAAAAATGATGAGAAGAAAACAAGGAAGATTGGAGGAGAAAAGAGAGTTGACTGTGATTAAAGAGAAGTTTTAAACAGTGTGTAGATAGAAATGGAGACGGATATATAAAGTAGATTTTCTTTTTCAGTTAAAATTTCCATCTGTGCATCAAAACATCTTTTCATCTAAATGTCATTGTGACATTCAGTGAAACAAGGGAGGAACATTTGTATGTCAGCTACATACAATAGCATTGTAAAGCATGACTTCCAGACTATTTGGACGGCTACCAAGGCAAGTAATACATAAGTCATTTCTGAAGGTAATATACAAACAAAAGTAAATTGTTACTATCCATGGGTTGATTATCTATTGCTATTTGTTTTTCTGTAATATTAAAGATCTCAAAAGGCCTCAGATAGGAGAAAGAGAAAGGAAAAGTATAAAACAAAAGGAGAAGAAAAAAAATCTGAAGTAATAATAAGGGGGGGGAGGGAAATTGTTGAATTACTACTATAATAAAAATAACTGCTATCCGTTGAGAGCAAAAAACTCTTGGAGTAAAATTTGTTTTTGCAAAACTAGAAAGTTTAAATCCCTTCTGGGAAGAGGTTAGGTTTTCAGAACTTAGTTGCTGTTTTTTTCTTTTTTTTTTAATTTATACTTTTCTTATGAACAAAGTTACTAATTTTCTCTTCATATTGAGTCCACAGCAAGGAACATGTATTTAAGTGTAGTTTTTCCAAAGACAGGAATTAGGCATTCTTGGTAGTGGCATGAGAAGCAGAATCATTATTTTGCTGTCAGCTAATTAGGATAAAAACACTTCTAGCTGCATAAATAACGCCAATAGACTGCGATAGACAGAGGGGGAAAGGTACTATCATGTAGGAGACACAAGATTGTGCTTTATCCTCTGCTGCTGTGATACAGCACTGCTTCCCAGTTGAGGTAGAATATTCCAGGCTATTTTGGAATATGAAGAGCATATCTAAGACTCATTGGATTCCGTCTTTAGTGGTAGCATGGAAACAATTTCGCTGTTACCGCCCAAGGCAGCCATGCAGTTGTAGATGTTACACAACTTATCATTTAAAAAGATAGGATTTTCTTTCACTATCTTCCATCTCATGAAACCATGTTTATTCTGACTTAATGACAGAATCAAAGATCTGGTTGCTTATATTCAGTTGTTGCAGTAAATACAGTAGACCTGTTACATACAGAAATGTACATTTATCAGTGTCACATTCCAGTTCACAGATCCACTCCCAGTAATTAGGAACTAATAAACTTTCACACAGCATGATGCAAAATCTGCCTAACATCAGAGTTGCCAGAATTTATTAAGCATCTGTCTGAAGTGCAATATTCCTGGTATGAAACTGAAATTGCAGTCTATCTGGATTAATTTTTCTGTTTCTAGGAATCTTTGAGGCAACTGCATATTGCAGTTTGCAATGCCAGTTATCAAGTGGATTGCTAACATTTTTGTAAACTTATCTGCACCATTATGACTAATGATGCTTGCTTCGTACATTCTTCTGTCTCAACTTTGGAGTCTTAAGATATTTTAGCTGCTAACTTGGCTTCAGCCAGGGGTGAGAAATTGGTACGTTATCTCTCTCACCTGTTATCACTCATATCAAAGTTCTCTGCCATCTAATTAAGTAGCAAACTCGGATCAGATATGGTCCTTCTTTATCTAAGTACCTGTCATCATGGCCCTTAATGGAAGTTAATTATGTTTTGGACATTCATGTGTCTATTAAATCTGACCCAGGAGTTGCAGAAATAACTGGGGAATGTACAAGAGACAGAAGCATGACTGCATGAGTAAAAAATAATAATAATTCATTTTCTTTTTTTTTTTTTTTAGCCATTCCTATTTGCCCTATAAGATACGATATTTGCTAGATTTTATCAACCTAGCTAGACATCAAGCAGGAGCTAATTGCAAAAGATAATTGCATTAATTCAGGTGGAGTAAAATAGAACAAGAGTCAGGTAAGAAATTCTAACATGCCAAGGTAAAAACTGCTTAACTGTACTGCATGCACAATTCTAGTTCATTGTCATCTAGTTTCCTCAAAGATAACTCAACATTTGTGTTCCCAAAGGAAGTAGTAGTTCACGGTGGGAAGTATTTGCTATCATTGTCCAAGGCAATTGATGATCATTTACCCTTGATTAGGTTCGTATAGCTCACTTCTCTATTGTCTTGGGAATAGCTGTTACCTGATACTAAGATGCAGTATTCATACTTGGAGTTACAGTGCTTTTATGGAGAAAGGAGGGATGTTTAATGAGATTCTGAACTTCTAAGGAAATCTTGAGAAGATTCTTCTCTTTTGGAAATGTCTTGAATCTCACAAGGAACACTAAAGAGGCAGGTAAATTACATCTCAAATGTTGACGATAAGCCTGTCATACCAGGGATTTCTGAGGATACCTAGCGGATTAGTTTAGCTAGCAAACTATTGATGAGAATTGTAACTGAGACTTTGTTCTCATACAGGGGCATTAAAATCAAAGGATTTCTTTTCCATTGCCTAATTCTTAAATCTAGATACGATGGGCTACGTGGTATTGAATGCCTGCTTTTCCATGCAAACAAATCAAACTTGCAGCTCCTTTTTTTACCAATAACCCACTCCCAACTTTTTTTCTCTACAGCTGTATATAATTGTAACATCTGTTATTATTACAACCAGAAAAGGGCAAAAAATTATGTGCTCACATGCACAACTTCTATTTCCAAAGACTCAGCAATTGCCCCTAAAATATTCTGATTTTCATCTTGTTGCTATAGCTACCTCTTTTGTCCATGCTGAAGCATACAGTAAGAATGTTGTAATTGTATCGTGCTCCCTGCTGTCTTAAGTAGTTTTCACAGCACTGTTTTCAGAGTGTTTGTGAAGTATACCATATGGTTTCCACACATGAGAGCTGACCAGGCTTTGGTTATTACACAGAGATGTGAACAGCATATCTTCAAAACTCAGGTTCTTTATTCCATACCTCCTAATTTCATTAAAGGGTAAAGAAGTTTGGCAGAAAATAAACTCCCTTCTATTCCAGCTTGTCCTTAGTTATCATAGGGGCTGGGGGCAGCTGGGGTTCGATTTTGAGTGATACTCAATTAGGTGCTGCAAGTTTGCTTGCATTTGAATGCGGTAACACAACTACCCTTAAAGGAGTTTGGTCATGCTCAGTGAGAACTCTCAAGGCTAGATTAAAGAAGAGTGCTGTTTACTGAATGCAGATTCCTTTCATGAAATCACAGAATCGTTTGAATTGGAAGAAACCTTTAAATGTCATCTAATCCAACTCCCCTGAAATGAACAGGGACCTCTACGGCTAGATCAGGTTGCTTATAGCTATTGTATTGCTGGTGATAAATACACTGTTTGCAGAGCATGTGCAAGTATCAAGAATGTGGACAGTACAGCTACCCACGAACATATTAAACTGTGAAATAACTCTATAAGGATTTCTAAATTTCCCTGGGATGCACTTGGTATGTGTGCAAATCTTGCCTAATAGATGTCCCTCTGGGGGAGGGAAGGGAGGGGAGGTGAAGAGAGGCTTAGCCTATCAGCTGGTCAGCAATATCCTCAAAACTCATTGGTGATGTTATCTTCCCCAAAATTCCTCTTCTCTTAAGCTATTTTTATACTATTTTCTTACTTTCAGGTGGAGCTGGAATTACTCTAGTCATATCTATCTTTGTTACAGCTGGTGCTGACAGAAAATGGTAAACTGCTGACTCAGGGTGACTGCTATGGAATCAGTTTCATAGTACCACCAAGTTTCCATCTGTGCTGTGCTTGCACAGAGCCTGGCCCATGGTGTTTGCGCTTCATTTCACTCTCTGTGCTTTATCTCTTAGAGCCAGCGTACAAAGCTGTCCTGATGGTATCAATATCTAAGGCTGCAGGTTTGTCTTGCTTAGGGAACTGTCATAGAACAGACTCCTTGCATATTCACCACATTTCACCCTGGAGGTTTCCTCAGTGCTCTACCTTCTCTTAAGAGGTGGCCATCTCAATCACCACCAATTACTCATCCTGTGACTACGTTCACTCAATCTTCACAATATTTAGAAGAAATTGAGGACTGAGCTCAAGGGGCTCCTGGTCTACTTGCTATTTATGGGGGCAGAGAGGGGCATGCTTGCCATCACACTCCTGCTACTGGTTCATTTTTGCAGAGGATCTGTAGTAAAGTAGTATTCATTAAAATAGAAGAAACTGAAATTGTTTTTTCCGCTGCCCACACCCAGGACACAGATCTGTGGCTGCGCCACTAGCATTAGTTGTCCTTGTACACCTCTTGAATTCACTTTCTTGTAAATATTTCTGTTCAGCATTAATTTTATAGGGATTATGTGCCAATGTGATGCATAGAGATGGTAGTACATACATAGATGGTAGTACAGCGGGCTGCGAGTATCACATTTAAAATGCAACTTTAGTTAGTTTAGTTTAGTTACTTTTATATCATTTTCAATCTAAAGGAGAAAGAAAATTCACAATTAAGGACTGTTGGCATTTGTTTATTTATTTATTTATTGATGAAGATTTCCTTATGTATTTTAAGCAATCTTTCATTTGCCTATAAAAGGTTCAAGAAATAGCTATGTGAACTTGCTTCCCAGACAACTTTGGCCTTCCAGATTTATAGGTTTTCACAATTATTTAGTTATTTCCCTTCTCATGAATTAAAGAAAATGAGTAAATCATTTAGTTGTACATTTTCAGTCAACCTTGTGATTTTGGCTCTCAAAATTGTGCATTAGTATGAAAGTAAAGGACTAACAGCCTTCCAGCAGGGAGGAATATGATAGTGGTATACAAATCTGACTGACATCCATCAAATACAAGCTGCAGCTGCTTTTGCAAGCTAAGATATCTAATATAGGAACTATATAAATGGCATGGCTGTGTCCATGCTAAAGCTATAGCAAAACTGCTGGTGTAGACTGAAGATTATAAAAAAAAATGTCCTTGCTCTGAAAGATTTTATTGTCTTCTGTTTGAGATATGTATGCAAGTTTCAGAAGCAGAGAATGGCAGATTCTTCTTTGAGAACCTCTCTCACTGCATTACGAAGTCTCTTTTCTGTTTTCTTGAACCTGAGTGGAAGTTTAGAAGATGATAATTCAGCTGCACTTCTATGCAAGGAAGTTAAATGGAATACGGCATTCTACTTTCTCAACTTCAGGATCTGATATACAAAAGAAAAAGGTGCAACATGATCATTTTCTCCCTCTCAGACTACGCAGCCTGAACATAAATGAGCAGGACTAAGTGTGTCTTGTTGAACTGAATGCTGAGCTTGGCTGCAATTAGCGCAACAGTACTAATTTATAGCGAATGCAGCCCATAAGTCAATCTGTATTTAACAAAAGTGCTAGGATATCAAGCAGGATTTTCTGATTTTCTGAACCATAATTATTGGAGAATAAGTCAGTTTTACAATAGACAGTGGTCACTAGTAAAGTTTGACAGGAGTCCATCTACTCTATTCAACATACTCATAAATAGCTTGGAAGTGAGGATGAACAGTGGATGGAAAAGATTTGTGAAAAATACTCTGTTATTCAAGGCAGAAAGGAGAAGTCAGTAAAGAAGAGATACGCAGTATTACAATGGCAGTTGAAATTCAGTGTGGAGAGATGTGAAGTGATACACATTGTGAAAACAACTGGAGTCATGTATAAAATGGAACCAGCTGTTACCACTCAAGAGCAAGATTCTGAGGTTATGATCTTTAGTTTCATGAAAGCATTGATTCATTGCACAATGGCATTCAAAAAAATAAATCTACTGTTAGTTCCAGGATTGAAAACAAAACAGAACACCATTATACCACCCTCAACATCTATAGTTCAGCTGTGTTTTAAATACTGTGCAAGTTCTGATCCCTTGATCTCAAAGAGGAGTACATTAAAACTAGAAAAAAAGCATCCACATCCTCAGCCTCGCTAGGCAACCCATTCCAGTGTCTCACCACCTTCACAGTAAAGAATTTCTTCCTAATATCTAATCTAAATCTTCCCTCTTCCAGTTTAAAGCCATTTCCACTTGTCCTGTCACTACCTGCCCGTATAAAAAGTCCCTCTGTAGCTTTCCTGTAAGTCCCCTTTCCCAGGTACTGGAAGGCCACTATCAGGTCTCCCCAGAGCCTTCTCTTCTCCATGCTCAAGAGCCCCACTCTCTCAGCCTGTCCTCATAGGAGAGGTGCTCCAGCACTCTGATCATCCTCATGTCTCTCCTCTGGACCTGCTTCAACAGCTCCACGTTCTTCTTGTGTCAGGGGCCCCAGAACTGGACACAGTACTCCAGGTGGGGTCTCATGAGAGCAGAGTAGAGGGGCAGAATCACTTCCCTCAACCTGCTGATCACCTTTCTCTTACTGCAACACAGGATACAGTTGGCCTTCTGGGCTTTCAGTGCGCACTGCCAGCTCATATTGAGCTTTTCATAAACCAACACACAAAGATCCTTCTCCTCTGGGCTGTGTTTATGCTTCGGAGTATTCTATTTTACTAGGTGATGTAGATATCAAAGAAGTAACTTAGAGCTGATGTTTTCAGAAAAGTCACGGAGCCTGGCTTCCCAATCTGACTGAATTGCAATCAGATATAGGTACTTCATTGTATCTGATGTCCTTGAGAACTGGGGCATAAAGTAACACAAGTGTTCCCTGAATGTGCTATATTGCTCATTCAAGTATAGTAGCGCTCTTTGCATTTGCTGATTCACTAGGGCTCTTACAACACTTCAAAATGTGTAACCCTTCTGAATATCTTTTTTCTAAAAAAAAATCAAACGTTTTTCTTTGTTTAGCTAATGCTCAACAAAAAATTATGTGGTTCCTTAATGAATATATTTCTTAAAACCTCAAACTAAACAATTTAAGATCTAGAAGAATGTTGCTGTCCAAGATTACATTAATGCTTTCAACTATTTCATCTGAGAATTTATGTATGAATGGGCATTCCCAAAGCATATGCATTAGATTAACAGTCAGTCTGCAACAACTACAGTGCTTTATATACAGTTCTGTAATGAATTCCAGCATTTCAGAAGAGTATATTTTACATTATTAGCTTCAGCTCAATGCTACTGTAGTGATTAATCCTTTTGAATTCAACTTAATGAGATTTATGCGAGTTTGGGACTTTGAAGATAATATTGATGTATTAGCATGAATCTACAAATGAAGGGATAAATAGTCAAGAAAAATCTGGTAATTCACAGTTGATCCAGATCTACCACACTGCTCATCATTAGCATGCCTCAGTTCACCCTTGAGTAAGTCTTCTAGTTAGCACACTAGTACACTGAATTCTTCCTAGGACTGTTGCTGACTAATTAGAAAATGAATACATATATTTATTTACATATCTAGTATATTTAGCAATCCAGTACAAGATTACTGATAAAATCTGGAATTTGTTTTCTACATTAAGGTATTTTATTATTGTTAGTTGCAGTGTATTTTAATCCTCAGTAATAATAATATTGTGTGAGGTCAGCACGTTAGTTCTTGATGTCAGATTCATGTGCAATATAACAAAATGAGATTTTTTTAGATCAAAACAGTCTGTTTCTTGATCTACACATCTAGTAAATAATAAGGTGCAAAAAATCAAAATTTTTTGAGTTGGAATAAGAGTCTTTCTGAAGTTTTGAATGAAGGAGGGAAGAGAGTTTTCCTACCATTTCAGTATGTCCAGCAATTGAGTCAACTCTAAAGATACAAACAATTTAGATAATCATTTTGTTCACTGATTTTTTCTCTTGTCTTAACAAATAATTCTGTTAGCCAGTTTACTTGATAGTATCTAGCATATTTAATCTGTTAGCATATTACTTCAATCATGAGACCGTAAGACAGGGTGCGTCAGTTACTCTGTATTGGCATTCGTTCAGGAAGATCCTTAATGCAGTTTGTCACATTAAATGAGAGTTGTTGTGTTCAATTAAAAGCATTTTTCAGGTACTTAAGAAGATATGCTCATGTTCAAATTCCTTGCATGGAGATTCATTTCTTGAATATGTCAGTTTTGACATAACCTGTTTCTGTTATGCTAGCAGATGATATGTGTCTGGATCCAGGCAAACTGCCAAAAAACATCTGCTATATTGTCCTTCTCATACTAAAAAAATTGCTTTTAGTATGTCAGAGGGCTTGGCATAGGCAAATCTGTAGTAGTATGGGCAAAACGTAGTACATTTATTTTTCCTGTTACGCACTGGAAAGACAAACTTGCTGTTTGAAAGGAGTCACATTATGTACAAAAAAAAAGTTGCATTTAAATTACTTAAGAATGTTAAAGATTTTTAGTTTTTCCCTTTGTGCTTCTTCTCTTAGGCTAAGCAGAAGTCTGCTGGACTCTTAAAAACATGTGACAGTCACTGTGTTGGAAGGAAAGGCAGAAGTACGTTGGTCACTCTGAAAGTAATGCTTTCTATTTATTTCCATGGAAATGACAACAGATATGAAGAGCACACTATTTGATAGAGCAAATTCTCAGCTACAAAACACTATTTTTAACACAGACACCACCATTAGTTAAGTGTTTTCACTAGCCATAAAAAGAGTCTGCGTGCTGTGTTTATACACATCTGTAATGTGCCCCACTGTCAGTCATACCACCCACTGTCTAACTGCATTCACTGCTTGGTCATCATAAATGTTCAGCAAGTGTCAATGAATGTCAGCGGGTGTCATTTTCTCTGTGTTGAGGAATTCAGTGACACCCCTTTTCTTCATATGCACTTCTGTGTCAGATCCATTTTGTCAGACTACCCCTCTGCTGCCATCTGTCACATAGACACAGAATGTAACTGAATATTTGTGGGAAGGTTCAGCCTCTGCTCTCTTACCTCCAGCATCCATCTCTGATATTGTGGGCCAAAATAATAAAATTGGAGGCATTACTTTCAGAGCAGCCCTCATATAATGAGTTAAGGATAATAACAACAATATAAAATCAAGAGTATAGAGCTTTTGCACATGAATAAACAGCATCCAAGAATAACACATACATGGTTATTATATGAGTGCACACCAACTGACTGTTATTTTTTATTTTCTTTGAAGGGCAGAGAATGGCTAAATACATCTCCACAGCATAAAATACTTCACATAACTTGGATTTGTTCCTGGTTCCCATGAAGTCAAGTATATGTTTGCCATAGGATTCAATGGAGCTAACTCTTGCCTGAGTGCTTACATAGACAATTGAGACAAAGCAAAGAAAATGAAAGGAAAAACACTTCTTATTGCGTCTTACTTGCAATTCGCACCAGCATTAGTCACTAAACATGAGATATGGGACAAAGGAAATAAGGCTTACTGTAATGTGGAACATGTCAGATTTCATATGTTCAATGATATCATTACATTTTATTGTAGAAAAAGGCTCTATAAATGCAAAATCAATGTTTTTAATCAGGCGTAAGTGCTACTTTCTTACTCAGTTAAATAATTAGAATACCTGATATAAACTTTTTGAAAAGCTGGTAAGAGTTCTTATCTGACTTTAGTGGACTTTAGATAAAGCTTATGTGTAAATGTCCAAAACTGCCCCTGGTTATTTGTAATTAGATGCTTTTACTTTTTAAAACTCTAGATTTCAAATTGACTGTGATCTGTTTTAACTCTGTGGGCATTAACTGCTTGTGTTGATTACACTGATGGATCTGTAAAGTAGTTTGGTCCTTCAACCATTGAAAGTAATGGCAAAATTCTGGCTGATTGCAGCAGCAAAACCAGGTTGCATCTTAACTAACCACTTGCTCTACTCTATGTGCCCTCTCCAAATATTTTGTTTATTATAGACAATGTGTTTTTAAACGATCTTTACATATTGATCTATAGAATGAACTCTTTCAATTTCAATTTATTTTGTAAAAGTCAAAAGTTAATAAATGAGTTGCTTGAAATGAGAAACAAAATAAGTTGGTTAATGGCTTTCTTTCTCAGTTTGTGCATGAATGGAAAGGAGATGTTAATGGGATATACAGTATATTGCAAACAGCATTTAGAAAGATCTGTATTAATGTAATTTTCCTACTTAAATACATCCTTTGTGTTTTGCATGGTACTAGTTTAAGCTTATTATGATGCATACTAAATGAAAGAGACTAGTGAAATAGGAGGTTGTCAGATCCCACATGATGAATTGTAACTCCAGGCATTTCTGCTTAAATCTCTCTGCTAACCTGTTCCCAATTAGTGACATCTGGGACCAGATTTCTTTCATTTAAAGCAGAGGCTTTTAAAAGGTTTAATTCTGAAAACAAAACAAACAAAAAAAAAAACATAAAAAAAAGGAGATGGGAAGTTTTACTCTACAAAGATGAACTGAAAAATCTTTGAAGAAACACTAGTAAAAATCCTGTCTTAAGCATAGAAAATTATAAAGAGGTTAGATACTTACCTTGTTTTCCAAGAGTTGGAAATCCTCTTGTGTTGTAAATTGGCACGGTTCATTTGAAATGAGTGGAGCCATAAGTATTTACACAGTTGAGAATCTTGGCATCCCTATATTTATATTGATTCTGCATTGCTGATTATGATACCACTTCTGTTTTGATTCACACCATGGATGATTTTTTAGACTAAGCATCTGTTGTCTTTTGCTGAAATTACAGCTGGAGTGCAGGAGTCCTGAGGGAAAAGCATCTAATTTGCTGAAATATAAAAGTGATCTTTTAAACAAGAATTCTTCATTTTGAGAGAGCATTAACCTCTCATGCTTTCAGCTGGAACATAGGAAGTTAAAACTTGAACAAAGGAAGTTCCATACTAACATGTGGAAGAAGTTCTTTATGGTAAGCATGATGGAGCACTGGAACAGGTTCCCCAGAGAGACTGTGGAGTCTCCTTCTATAGGGATATTCAAGACCCAACTGGTTGCCAACCTGTGTGACCTATTGCAGGGTACCTGCTTCAGCAAGGGATCTGAATCCGATGATCCCTTGAGATCCCTTCCAACCCTGCAATTCTGTGATTCTGTGATATATTGAACCAATTTGCAGACAAATGTAAAAACATACACAAACATGCTAATATATATATATATGTTCAGGCTTAGCAATTCTGTGGTAATAATTTAACTAAATTCAAGTAAATCATTTTTGGTGTTCTGGAAAATAGATACGCTTTTCTTGTTTTAACTAAGAGCGCTTAAGTAATTGGTTGCATATATGTAGTATATATGCTGTAATGACAACTACAAACCCACGCTGCAAGAAAATGTCAGACCAGTGTCAGATGTACAATGGAAAACAGCAAGACATTTTACTTTTGAATCTTCTGAAATCCAGAAAAGAACACCATGAAAATACCTCCAAATAATGTACAACTTGGGTGGTATGTGGTAATGCCAGAGTCCAAATTAGTACATACAAACTAATTAAAACCTGAGCCAGACTCTGAGACAACACACACTGGCTATTTTCTCTGAAAAAAAAAAAAAAAAAAAAACCAAAAAACTAAAATAAAATAAAAAAATTTGAAGAGTGTCATGTGGAACAGATATAGATGGACAGACACAAATCACTTTGCATGTTTAGGTTCACAAAGCTGTGTAAAAGCCCTTGTAGCCAGCTGCCATACATGTTGCTCAGCTATGGCAGTAAATAAGAAAGAAGCTGTAAGGAAAACTCTTCTACGTTACTCTGGACAGAACTAAGGAACTTAGAAGTGAATTTATTAGTCAGTGTCTCAAAAAGGCATAGTAACCATGGAATACCATAGTTATGTAACAGTCAAAGCATTCAAAAAACAACTGCAAAGAAAAAAAAATAAAAAAAAAAGAAGATGAAAGAGTATCAGGTAAGAAATATTTAAAACAATACCAAGTATTCAAGATGCATGAAAAACAGAAATGTTTCATCATTCTTTGGCAGTATTTGTAAATGACAGATTTACAGATGATTGTTTACAGATGACATGATAGAAACTTCCTCCAGAATCCACTTATCTTAGTTAAAAATAATAATAATTTTAGAAAGAAGTAATTTAAGCTTCTCCCATCTTTATATGCCTGTACTTAAAGGTCATTCTTCTGGACCTTGCTATCCTGCTAGCGTAAACAGTGCACTTGTGTACAGCCTCATTTCAATCTCCTGTCCAGCCTGTGCTCTAGGAGCAGTTGTGTCTTTAAAACAACACAGTTATCTCGTTACTCTACCATCTGAAATGTTCCCAGTCTGACGATAAGCTGCCGACAACTTCAACAGCTAACAGCTTGATTATCTTAACTGGCATCTAAGACAAATATTACATATATTGCATGAGGAAGAGCCATGCAGGAAAGAAAAAAGGGCAGATGAAAGGAATTCTTCAGGCTATCATCAAAAGGTTTTCTGCACTTGTTATTTACTTAAAGCATGTTATTACTATTATTAGTAATTACTTATAGCGAGACAATATCTAGAGGTCTGTCTCACAAATGGGATCTCACAGTGCCAGAAATTCTAGTGGAATAAAGCTTATGTCTGTGTAATCAAGTAAGGGAATGTCTGTACCACGTATAGCCATGCCTAAAATTTAGCTAACAATGAGCAATAGCTGTAATGATGTGACAGCATGGCATTAAGTAAAAACTAGCAACCAGTATAGCTCCCTGAAGCCCATGTAAAAGCCCCTGTGTCTTTGTCCTTGTAATTAGCTCTACTGCATAAAGTTAACAGGAGATATAATTTGCAGGGAGTCGCAGGACATCAGTTGGTGGGTGGTAGGTAATTGCACTGCATCTATTTATATTGTTATAAATGCAATTTTGTTTCCATTTTCTTCCTTTGTCTCAGTACACAGCTTCCATCTCAACCCATGAGTTCTGTTTTGTTTCCAGTTCTCTCCCTCATTCCTCTGGGTGGAATGTGACTGTGCCTCCTTAAATTCAGCATGTCAGACAAAGAGACCATCTCGTTAACACCTTTTCTAAATCTAGGGTTATTTTTAGATGCAAGAGCAATGCTGATATTATTAATCATAACTTCTTCTCCTGAAACTGAGTGAAAAATCATTAGGAGCTGCAGCATGAATTAATTACTAGAAAATGAACACAAAAACAGGAGAGACCATGCTGACGTTTAAGGATGGCTTTTCTAAAAGAGAAATTAGCTCAGTGTACCAACAAATTGATGGACTGTGGCTATTGCTAACTTTTAAACAGAACTTGAGAAACGGCAGTGAAAGATTACAGTTCCCAACATATACTTCGAAGAGTGAGTGAGTTTTTCTGTTTAGGATGCTTTGTATAATCCCGGTTAGTAAAGATTTTAAGGTCACCTATAAATTCAGCAGTGTGAATAATCTCACTGAAGTTAATAGCATTGTTAACAACGAAGCGTTTTGCTATATTAGAATAAGACTATATACCATCTAATGGGAACAAGTCTTGCAGCAGTCCAGCAGCAATGTTACACTTTATTTCTGTCATGGTTATTTGCAAACTTGAAACTATTCTTAGCTTTGCCGTTTTGAGGTAAAATTTTTAGGACCAGAACAGCACTACTTTTAACACCCATTGGAAAATTCTTCAGAGTTCAAAAGAAAAATCTCTCAGTAGCTACAAAGACTGAGAGAGGGACACTGACATTTTATTCAATGCAAATGTGTATCTGAATTCTCTGCGTTTAGGAAAGCCCCTTAAACATGGAATGTCCTCAGTATATCATTCTGGGGCCCCCAAACAAGAATGACGTGGAGCTGTTGGAGCAGGTCCAGAGGAGGGCCAAGAAGATGATCAGAGGGCTGGAGCACGTCTCCAATGAGGACAGGCTGAGAGAGTGGGGCTCTTGAGCCTGGAGAAGAGAAGGCTCTGGGGAGACCTGATAGTGACCTTCCAGTACCTGGGAAAGGGGACTTACAGGAAAACTGGGGAAAGATGTTTTATAAGGATATGTAGCAACAGGATGAGGGGAAATGGCTTTGAATTGGAAGAGCAGATTTAGACTAGATATTAGGCAGAAATTATTTACCATGAAGGTGGTGAGACACTGAAGCAGGTTGCCCAGTGAGGGTGTGGATGCCTCCTCTCTAGAAGCACTCAGGGCCAGGCTAGAGGGGGTTTGAGAGGGGTCTG
Organism: Oreortyx pictus; assembly: GCA_036925125.1. Classification (NCBI taxonomy): domain Eukaryota; kingdom Metazoa; phylum Chordata; class Aves; order Galliformes; family Odontophoridae; genus Oreortyx; species Oreortyx pictus. The sequence goes on along the minus strand of JAUPFR010000001.1, from coordinate 117,952,475 downwards.
AGCCTACAGCAGGTTGGAACTAGATGATCTTAAAGGTACCTTCCAACACAAACCATTCTATGATAACAGAGAATATTAATGGTTGGATTTTTAGAGTTCTTGTTGCTGTATGACAATACTGCTGTACTTCTTTCATGTGTTGTATGAAGAGATTCTTGCTGTCTGGTTATAGTTCAGTACCCGGTTTTCAGTCTTTGTGTGGTGGTTATGGGATAGGCAGAAATAAGTTGGACTCAATACATCATATGGGATAGGCAGAAATAAGTTGGGCTCAATACATCATATGCATCATAAAGACACTAACCATTCAAGGTTGTAAAGTTTAGTTCAGTAACATGATATGAAGTAAAAGGTCATATCGTAATAGATATTAATGCCCTGTCTTCACTGAACGGAACAAACAAAATAGCATTGTTTTTTTTTGGCATTTCTGCTGCTAAGTGGAACAGATCTGAGGAGTGAGGCACATTATTAGAAGTGAGTAAATAAAAATACTTCAGTAGATTACTGAAGTAGATCTGATTCTTTGGTGGATGGTGCAGAAGTGTTATCTGTGTATCTTTGTTTATTGTGTCTTGGAAGTTTGTTTTTTTCTATTCAGGTCACAAAGTCATCTTTTTGTTGTTTTGGGAATAAAAAAGCTGAAACATACCAAGAATAGTAATGAACAGTCTGGTGTAAACACAATTAAATCATCCCTAATTTAGATAGCTTCAGGAGATAGCTACTATGAAGATAACACAGTAATGCACCACCAAATTCTGAGTATTTTAAGTGTGTTTATGGTGAAATGTCAGACCTGAAGGCAAAACATTTCATCAGCGTACACTTAACAACATGAGTTTTCTTCTGTAACTGCTAATTACTGTTGAATTTCTATACAAGCAAAATCGTCATTGAAACCATGGGGAGATATGTCTATGTAGGTGCTTTCATTTATAAAGTGAGAAGGTATGTCTTACTCCAGGGTATAAGTTTGGGGAAAATTTATAATGCCAGTTTTGTCTTAAGGATTTGGCAAATTCTCAAAAACAACAGCCTTAGTAATTGTGCAAGGTCTGTTCAGCTTGTAAGCAGTCTGGATGTGAGCCTTAACAATGGCAGGTCAGTTTCTTAGGCAATCTTGAGTTTCACTATAGGGAAGAGTTAACAGCAGTACTGGCCCCACTGAAGTCAGTGGGAATGTCGCCAACGATTTCTGTAGAGCCAAGATTTCATTTGTCTTGAGCAGAGCTATTAAATACAGTACATAGCATAAAGTGAGGGAAAAAACTGAAAGCTGCAAATAAGGATACTTCTTTTGGATTCATGTTAATGATTTGGAAAATGTTTTTTTTTTACTAGATTTTTTCTTTATAAGAGCTAAGACAATTTATATTACCCCTAGATATACAGCTAATGACACCTTCTTAATGAGGAATCTAAAATCTTAGAATAATTCTAGTTTCTTCTGTTCATTGAAGCTATTACTTACATGAGTAAGTTAGATTGTTGCAATGACTGGCCTGTATGTTTGCGGAACATTTCATAATTAAAGTTATGGAATAACAATCCAAGCAAATGCATGTACCTGCTATTCAGCTAAAAATTTTTCTGTGTCTGTACATTTCTAAGTTTAGAGAAAAGAATATGATGACTATTCTGAACACTAACATTACTCTAATAAATACGACTGTATAAAATGGTGCTTTTAAACAAGAGAAATAGAATCTAAGCTAACACTGGCCTGAAGTGATTCACATCACATTCACGCGACCTTAACGCAACACAGTTACTAGTTTGTAACAGCTAAGTTAGCAAGTTTATAACAGCTAACTATAACATAAGCTGCAGCTTACACAGCTTGTTGAATTTTATGGAGCTTGAAATGTTAGGTCAGGTTATTCTTACAGATAAAATGAAGCACAGAATTGTAAAGTATTTTGCCAAAAGACATCTCATAAGCCAGAGAGAAAGCTGGAAGCAGAACCTGTTAAAGACTGCTCACATGAGTTATTTACCAGGCCGTGTTTCTTCCAGATAATTATTTCCTGAACAGTTGGGTGTTGCAGGGTGTGTGGGGGTCATTTTTTCAGAGGAGAATGAGCATGGGTTTTCTACTTCCTTTTAGTGTAAGTTGCTGCTGTCTGGATGCCACATCCTCCTTCTATACAGCTCACTGGGGACTGTTCTTTCCTCTAGCTGGAATAGCTCACTGATCCGTTTCCAAAGTGTGACTAGATCTAAGAGGAATTGTGAGATTATAGTCAAAAGAATTAAGCAGAAGTGTGAGAGAAAGTAGTTTGCTAGAATAAACAGGTTGTACAGGTTTGGTTGGTTAAAGCTTATTTGTAAATGGAGCCTCAATTCTGCCTCTAGGTGTACTTTCAGAACTCAGCAAGGACCTAAGATGGGTACATCCCACCATTCTGTCCCCAGCAGACAGAAAATTCTATTTCAATGCAAAATTAAAAATAAATTACAGTACACCTCCAAAGATTCTGAAATAATCTCCTCATCTCCATAGGCTGTTCCTAATAATGTAGTCTATACAGCTGAAAATTTCTACCCTGATTCCCTTGAACCCGAGGGTACGTGTAGCATGGGATACTTTAACCCACTGATGTTCATTTAGTGGATTTGATCTATTGTGGTTTTTTTTGTTTTTTTTTTCTGTTGCAGCTGTCCAAAGGTATTCTGATTTGTTCACCCTTCTGATTAACAGCTACAAGAAGCACAATAACACTATTTGATAGAGGAAATTCTCAGCTACAGAACACTAATTTTCAACAGTCATTGCCATTAGCTATGCATTTCCAGCAGTGAGCCTGTATTCTGGACACAAAAACCCGCACCTGTGGAGGTGACCTATTGCTGTTGTCATTGCTGCTAAAACGTACCACCCACCATATCACTGTGCTCACATCCACTGTTTGGTCTCCATAAATGTTCAGGTGCCATTTTTTCCACGTGGAGAAATTCAGTGACACACCTTTGCACCATATGCAACTTCCACATCAGACTTCATTCTCTCAGACTGCCCCTCTGCTGTCATCTGTTGCACGGCAACAAAATGTAGTGGAATATTGATGGGAAGGTTCAACCTCTACTGCCATACCACCAATGTCCACCTCAGATATCATGGGCCAGCATAATAAAATAGGAGGCACTACTTTTGGAGCACCCCTCATAGAATCAGGCCACCAAGGATGGTCTTGGTTTCTTGAGACAAAGACACCACAGCCCAAGTCTGTAAAGTCTACAACATGTGGAAAATGAGTAAATGAAGTTTGGGAATCTCTATTATAGAATCCAAGGCTAAGGAAAAGGAACAGAGGCTGTCTATAAAACTAAAGGAAGAGAAGGAAACCCAATGCACATTAACTTGTTGCAGAGCTTCAACAACACTAATGCTCTTTTCTGCTGACTGGCTGCTTACATTATCCTGAGTTTAAATCTCAGTTTTTATTGGTAAGATAAAAGCTTTCTGGCAGGACTGGGACTGTTTGCAGATGGATCACTTTTTTCCTTATTGGACTTAACAAAATAACATTTATAATAAACACAGCAAAATCATAAAATAATGAAATAGCAGTGAAAGAACTCTGAGTAACCATGAGGAAATACAGAAAACTGTACATCCCTGATTTTGACCTGTTAATTATTCTGAAATTTTATTTCTGCAAATCTGAAATGTCTTGTGTATTTTTTCCTTTTCAAAGATCACTTGGTTACATACTTGGACACTGTTTTTGTTTGACAGGGATGGAGCTCAGATTTATCAGAGATGTCAAAAAGGGAAATGGCTTTTTGCCAGAATAGCCATTTACTTTATTGATGGCTTTTCCCCAACCTTTATAATGAGATTTTATTTTTGTTTGAACATTGAAACTAACTACTGGCACATGTGCTGATGGTCAAATTTAAGTCACCCTCTGAGAGACTGCAGTAGAAATAATGACTGATCCATACTGTTAGACTTCTGTAGGCCCCAGGCAGAATCTAATGCAGATACCATTGACCCCTCCAAGTCATATGTGCATGACTCACATCTCTCTACATCTTATGCAAACTGAACCCAGCCTTCCTAAGCCTCAGGTCTTGCAAAATGCCTTGACTGTTCACACAGAAGACTAGCTCTTCCTGGAGTGACATAAGAGAGTCTAAATGGGGGAAGGAAATTTATGGGATGGGGGAGATCTGAGAGACTGCGTGGATGCATCTCTAGACGGAGAGCCAGGAAATAATACCTCATGAATGTCAGACTGACTTATCCCTGAATTCTACAAATAATGCCACAAGGGAAATGACATGGATAATCAAAGCATTCCTTTATCCTCCCAATAAGCTCTTCCTTGTCTTAGAAGAAGACATATTAATAGAAAGCCATTATCTCTTTTGAGTGTCCAAGATAGCTGTATCTATGCTGTATCTATCTGTGATAGCTATATCTGCTCTCAATCAGACAGAAAATAGAAAGTAGGATATCAAATGGATATCAACTGAAAAATGGATAAAAACTCCCAATATTTAGAAGCAATGATGTTCAGGGTTATCAGTCTCAGTCTGGAATATTAAACAAAAAAAAAGTTGAATTCTGCCTTGGTGTTAACAAACTAATCCATGGAAAGAGGAAAAAAAATGTTCAGAGATTCATCTAGCAGTGAAAGGGTTTGTTTCTGTGAGGGAAGCTCTATAAACTATCCTCTTATGTATTTGAGCTATAGAGAACAACTACATTCCCTGGTTTGGATGCAAGCATCCATATTGCTACCCATATGATATAGGTGGCTTGGATGAGAGGAATTCATATTATTTCATATATGTTTATGTACAATATATGCATATGTATTTATCTGTATAAAGAGGAATTCAAATTTAGAATGTTTAAAAATTTAACCTGACATTGCAATTATTCTGGAAAGATTCCTGAGCCAGATTAGCTGCAGGATGCCATTCTAAACCAAATGGGATATGGGATGGTGTCCAGGTCAGCCTTCTTGACACAGTTGGAGGCACAGTTTTGTACATGCTGGGGAACTGAGCAGGCTCCCAGTCCTCCTCTCTTCCATTGCTCATCTAGGGCCTGGCATGACTGAAGACAGTATCTGTTTGGCATGGATAATCAGTAGTCTTGATTTTGAGAACAAAGATGAGCCTATGGCTTGGGGTACAAACTGGCTTATCTAAAAGGAAATTTTATTCCAAGCTAATCCCTAGTGAAGATATGCAAGTGCATATGAATTGTCCACAAGCTACAGCATTATAAGCTACTTTGATGGTCACTTTAGATGCACAAAGCACTGAATACATAGCGGTGATAACTTTGCCATGAGTACAAGCCCATATATCTATTAAGAATGAAGCTAGATTGATTTAGGCTCAAAATAACCAATAAACTGTCATATGTGATAACATTAACAATTTCAAAAGGTAACTTAGGATTGTTGTGCATCCATTTCTGAAAGTTCTGATGTGGATTTTCTGTAAAAGATGTGTTGCAGTTCTATCAGAGAAATTAATGCACATCCAGGACAGGCAAGAAAATCAGAATGATATCCATAAAACTTAGAAATCAGATTCCAGAATTGAGCTGCTAAAAAATATAAATAGGCCAAATTTCCAGTGTTAAAATGATTATTTGACACAGTTGTTTCCATGTCTTTTGCAAAGAAAAAGCTTAATTATTAGATTTTTTTTTTAATTTGCAAAAGATTCAGGTAGTGTTTTTTTCCAGCAAAGGAAATGAATGCCAGTTATACTTCACACATACCAGTGTTTGGAACTGATTTGCATGGATCATCTGTACTCCAATAACTACAGATTTGTTTACTGTAGAGTTTGGGGTCTATCTGGGAGATGGACTCCATGGACTTTTCTTGATCTTTGTGCATTCATAGCGTTGAGTAGAGTATTATTCTTTTTAAGAAAGAAAAAGAGGCCTTTTTATTCATCCTTGGTGTAGGGTATTTCCATAATGAGAAGAAAATGTAGCTTCATATTTTGCCATTGGGGCCAAGAAATTTTCCTTCAGTAACAATTTAATTTTTAGGTGCATCTATTTTCTTCCCTGCAACAGGGAAGATAGAACAATTTCCTCCTGCTTTTCCTTCAACTTCTGAGGCAAACAAGTGGAGGGGAACTAGAAAGCGGGATGTCATAGCTGCAGTTAACCAGAAAGGCTGGAAGGCACAACAGCTGGGAACACGGGTAAGCTTTGTTCACCAAGTCGACTTTAATGTCCTTACACAGGCTTGTTGAGGCCACTTAAAGATCTGCTGTTCCCATGAAACTACGTAGAAAAATGACAACTGTGAACCTGCTGCCATAGATGGTAATGGATTTGTTGGAGCAATTCAAAACTATTTTGTCATTCTTCTCGATTGTATCTACTCGCAACAAACCCTTGGAAATCACCAATGCAATGATTTGTTACACTGTCATTACTCATTAATCTGAGCTTTTGCAAATGATTTTTATTCTTCTGAAGTAAAAATAAAATCATAATTAAAAATTCTGTTTGCTTTAAAAGCTACACAAAGGATTACAAGGCTTTTGCAAACAGATGTAAGAAAAAATGTGGTTGTGCAAAATGTTCCCTCTCATAAGCCCTTACTTTCCATTGACTTCCAGGAGCTTTGAATTGAGCCCCAAGTGCACAGCTTAGCTCACTACAAAGCTTGGGATCAGTAATTAGAATCACATGTCCTTGAAGCCACTGAATCTGACTGTAGGTGAGAGAGCCAATTTATACTGGAGATACATATTAATTAAAAAAAAAAAAGGCAACCAAAAACTATTGTCAGATTTTCAGATGCTTATAGCTGTGAGAGTTTCTAGAAATACTGCTTAAATTCTTACTTGGCATTTGCCTCGTTTCTGGTAAACAACTTGTGGTGGCAAACTAAGCAGGAAGAAGGAATTCTTACTCTACAGATGGTGTTAATCAGAGTAAGCCCATGTGTGGACTAGCTATTATGTGTGACTTTACACTGATTCAGTAAAAACGGTGAACTTCTTTATATTCATCTTTTATCAATTAGGAACAGGTTTAAAGTAATGTGAAATAAGCCACTGTGGAACTGACTCTAGGATTTCTGTAGAGGAGACACTGCCGTTCCAGTTAAGCTGCTGCAAAATTTAGACAAGGTGTGATCTTTGTTAGTTGCCTCCTGCAGCTGTCTGGTGTGTAAAAAACTGCAGCTTGGAGGTTGTGGGGAAATTGCCAAAGTCCCACTGTAACTGATGCAAGAAGTCTTGAAAACAGGGCATTTAAGGAAGAGGCAGAAATAGATGGGTGTGTGTAGAAAAGGGAAGCAAAAATACCCCTGAATAAAGTCAGTTCCCCCATCCTTTTCACCTTTTTTTAACTGCCTCCTACAAACGAAATAGGAAAAAATAAAAAATAAAAATAAAAAAGGGAAAAAAAGAAACTGGTCAAAAAAGGATGGCCTCGGCAGGATATGTTCATGGCATGAGGAGTGGGGACAGGACTCATATCTTTGTTGAGTCTTTTTGCAGCAGCCAGGAGGCACCGGCAGAAGATGGATGAAGCTGGGTTCGGAGAGAACAAAATGAAATGGTCTTTCACACAAAGAGTGGAAGACCAGTGTATATCTGTTGCCAAAGGACATTTTAGATGATAAAGGTTTAGGAGAACTCAAGGTGAGACTGGACAAATACCTGGCACAGGAGTTCACTAAGAGCTACAAAGTACACAGATCTGAGGAAATGTTCCAAACTCAAAGCAGCTGGAAGCTGACAGGACAGCTGAGAGAAAGCTTTCCTTGGGCTTGCACTTCCTCTGGTGACCACTTGCAATGCTTGCTGAAAGCAGGATGTTGGGCTAGTTGGGCCCTTGGCCACATGGCCGTGTGTTCTTTTCTAAGGACAGTAAAGAGCAAGTAACCAAGGAAAGAAAAATATCTGTATACTTTCATCTCTTAAGTGTCTTTAATGCTTTTTTTTCTGATGGATGTTCTGAAGGGAGATATTCACGCACATTGAGTTACTGAGTGCTCACAACATGAGCAGTCCAATCAGAGTCCCCTGTGGCACAATTGCCAAGCAAACATAAAGAAACTTACAGCTGTTCCTGAGTAAAACCCACACTTAAGTGTAGTGGAGTGATGAACTCCCTGTTTGTTTCCACATGTATTTGCACGTAAACATTGTCCCCACATTATCTGAAAGATCTTGGCAGCAACATAGCCAACTGGGTGCCTCCAACCCAGCTCTGCCTTTGACCACTATCAGTGTTTGTGTTCCTGTTTAAATAAGATAATGGAGGGGGGTCAATAGAGCAGAGCTGTCTGTTTCATCTGAGTAGAAATTCTCATCCTGATATTTTACCAGAAGTTAAGAATGCAGGGTTTTTTTTTTTTGGTTTTGTTTTGTTTTTCCAAGAGAAGTTTGTTTGGAGATTCTAGAATCCCCCTCCTTTTTAAAGTCCTCTGTATTGAAAGAAAAGTTCTTGCAGAGTAAAATCCACGGAAAGACCAAGGAAGGGGGGAGGGGGAGGGGGGTGTTGAAAATCTCCTCTCCAGAGGTTAAACCTTTCCTCCCCTGCTAGGTGGTTTCTTTTGTTTTGTTTTTTTCTCTGCTTTGCTTTTGTTGGTGGCTTTCTCCCACTTGGCTCCGACGGAATTCGCTGCGTTTCTCGCGCACAGAACCAGGCAGGCCGTCCCTAGGTTTCATGCTGAGGATCTCTGTCAAGTTTTCCGAGCCGAAGGGAGTCACATTTACAGCCCGTGTGGGGGTGGCGAGCAGAGAGTAGGGGTATCACCACAACAGGGGCTCTGCCTCCGAGCCGCGGTGCCGCTCAGTTCAGCTGAGCATTCGTAGGCTGTGCAATTAACCGGGGAGGCAGTGAATTAAATCTTTGCAAAGCCCACCGAGTGGTGGTGGTGGTGGTGGTGGTGGAGGTGGAGGGGGGGGGGGGGTGTTCCTGCGAGCTCTTTTCCAACCGGTCTCAGGCGGCTGGGATAACATCAACCACAGCAGCAACGGCGGCGAGCGAGAAGCGGGGAGAGCCGAGCCCCGCTCGGTGCGAGTGCTCCCGCCGGCCGATGGACAAGCTCCGCGGGGCCCGGCCGCTGCGGCTGCTGCTGCTGCTCCTGGCGCTGCTGCCTGCGCTCCGGGGCCAAGGTAAGCGCGGACGGCGGGGACCCGGTGGGCTGCCCAAGGGGCGAGCGGGACCGCGGGGCGGGAGCAAGCTTAGGGTGAGGGGCCGCCAGGCTTCCCTGCCTCTTTCACCCCCTCCTCCGCGCCCCTAGACGTCCCGGCTGGGCTTTAAAGCGCCGCTGCCACGTTCCTGCGTGGAGAAAGGCGTGGCGAGCACCGCGCCCGCGCTCCGGGCCGGCAGGTTAGCTGTGCCGCCCTAGGGCGCGGAGCCCGGACGGCGGCCTGCGGACATCGGTAGCGGCGGGAGGGGCGCCCCGAGGCCGGCCTCGGGGAGAGGGCAGGTGTGAGCCGCACCCCGAAAGCGGGACGTGGGTCCGAGGCAGTGAGGCGGGGTGCGGGACTGTTAGAGACAGAATGCGAAGCGTCCGAGTGGAGTTGCTGAGGAAGGCGAGGACCTGGGTCCTGGCCGCGTCTCTGTACCGTGCACGTATTACCGCATCAAAGGAAGATATTTGATGTCGGTCGGCAGCGTAGACGAAAGTATAACTGATAAGATGCGTCAGAGAAGCTGCATTTCATGCTGTGACGGTGAGTTCGTCGCAGCTAGCGGCTCAGTGGCATCCGTCCGACCAGCCCTGAGGGGCCGTACGGAGCGCAGGCTGGATCATCCTGCACGCCAGGAAAACGTTTACAAACACATGGCCCCTCGGCCTCACGACGCCAGACAAAAGCCGGTGAGGTAATTTATTATTTACTATCACAGCATGTTGGCTCTCGGAGTTCCCAGTTGCGCAGCAGTCGTCACGGCCGTCCTTTGAAATAGTTGCCTTGGATGGAGATGTAAGCCACTCCTTTTAAAGACGGAGGAACCAGAATAAGGAGGGGTTGGAAAGCGAAGATTATTGCTAAACTCCCACTCTAGCTTCTACTTTCTTTCTGAGGACAGGATACGTTTGTGGCTCTGATGCTTCACAATGAAGGGACGTGATAATACTGAATGCTGAAAATTGCTATAAAACGCTGAATAACTTAATGGCTTCACTTTGTAATTCAGTGTACTTTCACCTTAGCTAATTTGCTCCGTTTTGGAAAAAATATAAGCCAGTAGAAGTGTAATTTCAGTTTTCTGAAGTTTACCGCAAATTACAGACAAATTTGGCAATAAAGGGTGTATCAGGTCTTTATTCTCAAATAAAAATCAGAACTCTAATTTCACTGGCAATTGCTGTGTCTTTGGAATTCTAAAACAGTAAATTAGATAAAATTAAGCTTAAATGTCTAAAAGCAAGCGAGGATCCTTGCTTAGGATACTGCTCTTCAAGACGACTTACCTCAGTTTAAATATTATTTGAAGATGTAGATATTCTTTGGAAATTATTAATAATTGTAATCACTGGAAGAGATTTTTTTTCTGCTTTCTTTCACAAGGCCATCTGTGTTTTGCAGGCAAATGAACTAGTTCCATGGCAAGCTCACGTTGTTTGGAGTGTATGCTGTTTGGGGCAGAGTCTTTTTTCCTCTTTGAGAGCAGTGTAAAAAGGCTTGGGATAAAGGCAGTCTCCTGAGGGCTTTAATGATGCAATTGCCAAGTTACTTTATCAACATATTTCTGAAGTACCTGCCTCCTCGTAAACTTGTTTCTTTCAATTTTCTTATTTGCTTTTATTTTCTAATGAATTATCAGATCATCGATATCTATTACTTAAAGACCTGGGTCTAAGAACTGCCCAGTGCATGCGAAGATAGAATGCTTATAAGAATGTTCGTACTTAAATTTTATAATGCAACTTTATTTTACTTTAAGCATTGCATTTTTATTGTAACAAGTTTTACTTATGGTATAAACTGCCATCCTTACTGAAGAAAGATGGATTAATCACATCATCATGTCCAGTCGTTGTAGAACAGTTCACCCTCTTGCTGTGTCTTTGACATGTCTTGGTGCTACAGGCACAGACAGTTTAACTCACTAAACATCTGGAAACATGTCTATTCAGTGTGAGCTTATAGTTTGTAATAAAAAAAATGTTCCACTGAGTTTGTGGAATGAGTTTTATTTTAAGATCGTGATTTTTACATGTGCTTTTATAGCAGTAAATTTATAAGAAATATGTGGGTGGAGTAGGACTTAAAAAAGGCTAGTTTTATTCTTTTTTGTCTCCTATCATAGCTACAGTCTCCCTAATGATAGAATCAGAGAATGACTTTAAGATTATCTAGTTCCAACCCCCCTAAAAATCATACACCACCAAAAGATCTAATTCTAAAACGTGAGTGCTGTCTACCTCTAAATTAGTTTGTAGTTGGATTTCCTTTTAATAGACCATTTTCAGGCATGATGTTTTATTGCAATCAGGGGAAGAGCAAAATGTTAAACTCTTGTTTTTCATCTCTGTAATTGAAAGCAGACGTTTTAGTCAAATCCAAGATGAAAATCCATAAACTAGCTTATCAAGTTACTGCAGTGTATTTATATGAGTCCTTAAGATTTCAGGCAAAATCTGATAGCAGGTCAGTGGATTTTCAAAATGCATTTATTTACTGTTGTGCCTATTCTGCAAGCTTGATATCAACACTACGTGTTCTGTCAGTAAATAGCCATGTAAAGACCAGCTTGTTCAGCAGTATTTTTATAAGCAATTTTTAAAATGGAAGGTGAATCATATTTCTTCCAGAATTTGACAGAAATAGTTACCTGAGACCATAAAAAAATATAAATTTGTTTTCATGAGTTATGGATAGACCTAATGAAGTAGGCATCAAAATCAGTTTGAGAAGCAGAATAAGTGTCTACTATCTCTGAAGAGCAAAAGTGTAAAAAGAGCAAAAGTGCAAAGAGCACAAGGGGAATGAGATAGAGAGTGTCAAGAAAAAGAGAACTGTAATCTTAATAAAACAATCATGGTATGGTCAAGAATTTTCATGGTAGGATAAAATGGCTTAGTATGAAAAAGATAAATAAATAAAACTCTGTGAATACAAGTAGCTAAAAGTGCTGATTGCCAGTGGCAGGGAATAATGAAAATGCAAGAAATCAAGGAGGAAGAAATTAGCAGATAATTTTAGCCAGAATAGACAAATGCTTTTGTAAAGCACTCATGTCAGGCACGTGTATTTACACGTGGATTAGATGAAAGGAAATGGGTCAGGAGCTAGGACTTTAATAGTTAAGTCATTACATGTAACTGCAAGAGTGGATAACATTACTCCAAGAAAAAATGTGTAAGTGAAGGCAGAAGAATAAGAAGACTCTGAAGAGTCGGAAATAACAGAGAGGTTGTCCACAAAGAAGTTAGTGAAGAAATTGATAGGAACAAGGGGGAGAATATTGGAAGAGGTCACATGAAGTAAAAAGAATATGAAAGAGAGGAAGGGTCAATAGTGATAAGTGAAGAGCCCTAGAAGAATGTGATGAATTCCTGGGCATAATATGGTGTTAGTAAAATGTAGCTTAGAAACAGGAGTAGTCAAAGTAGTATCTACAAAGGCAACGTACTGGGTATTTTACAGTGACAGGGACACTGCATACAATAAGGAAAAAAATTACGATAGTAACTTTCAAGTTTGTCGGACGGGATGATGATTCTTATTCTATTATATTCATCTCTGTCAACAAAGTAGGACAGTGCAGTAAGAGTTATGCTGAAATTATTAGTAAAAGTTGTGTTGCATTCTGTCAACAAGAGATGAATTTCAATAATCTTTGGTGCTGATGCTTTCCTCAGTGCACTGGCACATCTTCTGCTAATGCAGTTCATGAAACTACTTGCCTTCAATTAAAATAAAAAGTAACACTTTTTTTCCAGCACTCGTGAGTCCCCTGTTTCTGCTTTTTGCTTAGTATAACCTACTTTAGGCTTCTCAAAGGTCTGAGAAATTGTCCTCTGGTTTTCAAGTATGTGATGTTTGATCTTGAAAAGGAACGGAGTAAAAATTTCTAAATTCTCAGGAATTCTCATTTGATTTCTCTGGTCAGATGAAAATAGAGAGATCCTGGTATGAGACTGATCTTTGTGTAACCATTTTGCATGAGGAGGTTTGAAATGAGAAATCAAGAGAAGGTAAAAAAAAAATTGTTCTTAAACAAGAAAGGAAAGAACACTTCTTAGGATTATCAGCAGATAGTCATCAGATTATCTGTGAAGTAGTTTTACTTTTAAAGTTCAAAGTTGGGGAAGCGTCCGCTCTTGATACTGATATGAATCTGCCTAGAACTACCAAATTGTATGATTTCTGCCTGAGAATAGTGGATACGACAAAATAATCTCTTATGGGCTCCTTCATCCTTGTTTTCTATGGTATTTTGATATGTGTGTAGGATGCCTAATGGTTTTTCTGCAGTAGGTGGAGTCTTTTCTAATTTTTTGAGTAGGCAATTGCCTTCTTTCTTGGAAGATTTTTTTTATTAGAATTTAGGTGAAATAAAAAAGAAACAAAACCCACACTTAGTATTTACTTTCTCTGTCAGAAGAAATAAGGCATGTTGTAAAAAAGCACTGCCTCCCTTATCACCAAACACATCAGCTACCTCATCCCCTTCTGCCCACCATCAACAGTTTTAAGAGCTTCATTTTATAGACTGCAAACAGATACACCTCATAAATTGAGGTTTGGCCATATTTGAAAAATCCCCTTAATTGTGTGATGGCCACTGCTGGTGCTACCAGAGCCACATTCCCCATAAATGAGTGTTCTCCAGACCTAAGAAAATTTCCAGTAAAATGTTGGCTGTTTTAAAACCAACCACAAAGCACTCTAACATACCAGGCATTTCCTTTAGGGTGCTGCTACTTTAGTTAGTATGCTAGCTTGGTTTTCTCAGTAATCTCAGCTGTCCTGAAATAATCACACTCAGATGAGAATTCATCTGAAGGTAGAAACTGAAACCCTTTAAGGGTGTTTGTAGAGAATATCCCCTTATTTAGCAGTGCATGGATGTTGAGTGATTAGCTGTCGGTCCATAAGTTTTAAATATGGCCTCCTTGCCTGGAAGAGAGGCACCGTTTTCACAGGTTCCCTCAGGATAGCCTGGAGCAGCACTGGGAGGGCCAGCAGGGGGTGAAGCCAGGCCTTGTAGGGCACAGTAGATCCACTGGCTTGTGTTTTTGTTGGGAGGGCATACTGGCTTCAGCTTTTGTGCTATGAAGCTCAAGATGGTATCGTAGAATCATAGAATGGCTTGAATTGAAAGGGATCTCAAAGATCATCTATTTCCAAACCCCCTGCGGTGGGCAGAGTTGCTTCCCACTAGGTCAGGCTGCCCAGGGCCCCATCCAACCTGACCTTGAACGTCTGCAGGGATGGAGTATCCAGTTTCTCTGGGCAGTGTGGGACACTGCTTCACCACCTACTGAGAAAATAATTTTTTCCTAACATCTAATTTAGAATATTGCCTCTTTTAATTTAAAATAATTTCCCCTTGTTCTATCACTATCAGAGTGTGTAAAAATCAGTCTCCCTCCTGCTGTATGAGTTCCCCTCAAATACTGGAAGGCAATAATGAAATCTGACTGGAGCCTTTTCTTCTCCAGACTGAATCAACCCAGCTCTCCCAACCTTTCTTTGTAGGAAAGATGCTCCAGCCCTCTCATCAGCTTTATGGCCCTCCTTTGCACCCTGTCTGACAGCTCCATATGTTTCTTATGTTGGGGCCCCAGGCCTGGATGCAGTACTTGTTAGGGAAATTGTAAGAGCAGCTTAATGGAAGAGCTAAGAATAGGTAACTGTCCAAAGGTGACAAAGTTTACAGCCTGCTTCTCCTTCCAGCCTCCAGATAAATCCCTTATTTACCCACCCACAGTATTTTTATGTAAGAGCTTGGCATTTCCCTCAGAGAGCTGTGAAGAAGATCTTTGTGAGGAGAAAAGTAGGAAAACTATGCATTCGCTTTACTTCGTTCTCTGTATGTGTAAGGGGGGAAGAAGTTAATTCCCTTAATTCCAGCTTCATTCCGAAGAAATCCAGCAAATGCACCATCTCATGCTGAGGGTTGCTCTGCTTTCTTTCATTGCCCCCTTACTCTCAATTCAGAGTGTTTATTTCAGGGACTTGTGAGGCCAGGTTTTCTTTCGTGTGTTGTTCTCTTTCATCACTTCTCCCTCTTTGTGAGCCTATTCCTTAGGTTTACAAGCAAGATTAGATGCAAAAAGGCAGTCTCGTCCTGTTACTCTGTTACTAGCTGGACCTTTGAAATCAGCTTTCTACTCTTGTCTAAATGCATCTCTGTGTGTATTTGATCCTTTATGTCGCCAGCCAGTGTTTGTGTTGCCAGAAAGAGCTTTGCTACAGTTTGCAGTAAAGACAGCCAAAAAATTGATGCTACAAATTCCAGTCACCTGTGCTTTACTGCTACCTCTGCTGCAAAGACAGCTGACTTGTCTACCTTATATTAGCCAGGCATCATTGTTTCAACAATTGGTATGGCAGTGGCAGAGCTGGCCAGGCAGAGTTTGTCTGCACTGAACCTACATCACAGTGAAGCCTTGGCCAAAAGGATATGCAGTTTCTCTGGGTCCATCAGGAGAGTATAAATATAAAGGGAGGTTGGGAGACAAAAAACAAAAAATAGCCAACTTGTAATTTTGAGGATCAAATTATGTATATAGACTTGCATTTTTTTCAGCTAGCAGTTAGATAGATGAGCACTACTGGTAAGGGAGTTTTTTGACAAGAAAGATATGTTGTAAAAGCTGAAAATAATTTATCTAAGTGGAAACCTAAACCAATGCACGCCTGTTGTAAGGAAGAGTTCCAGAAATTCAGGATGATGTACTGTTGCTGAAACTTGTTGGACTGTTGCTGAGCTTTCACAATGTCTGTCTGCTGTCTGTAACTGCATATGCTGAGAAGTGATAGTCATGTTCTGTTTTCTTGCATTCCATTAGTGATGAGTCTTACAGAGTAAACTGATGTGCTTAGAAGATTGGAAACATCTTAGTAAGAAGTTGTGACTTTGACCCCTTGACCTGGACTTATTTCCAAATCTGTACCCTACTACAGCTGGTTGTGCGGGCTGGGGAGTCAATGAATATCATGGTCACAATCACTTGTACTGAGGAACTGGAAGGCTTGAATAGCACAAGCTTGATAAGTCCACCTATGCTAAGGTGTAGCTTTGGTTTGATAGTATTATCAGTGATTGCAGCTTTATAAGTGTTCCATAGATCAGCACTGAGTAATGAACAGCTATCTTAATTCTGGGTTGTGCATGGGCTTTTCCATCAGCAGTGCAGCTGCACAGAATAGCTGCTATTCTAGGTTGTTAATTAAAAAATCTGACCTTTTTTGATCTATCTGGATAGCTAGTATCATGAGAATTATCCAGTCTGCTTTACTCCTGCTTACTTTTTTTCCATGATTCCCAGAAGCAATTCAGGGTTTCTCATTCCAGGAATCGAGCTTTTGGATTATGTTCTCAAGCTTATCTTACTTTTACTGAAAGTATTAACCATAGCAGCTGAATAAGCAGTTATTATATCATAGAAGTCTACAGTGATTCAAATTTTTACAGAATTTGACCACATTTTTTGCTTTGACCTCCTTCAGTGTATGGCAGTCCTTTTAAGATTAGCAAACTACTTTTTTAAAAACAACCATATGCTGCTACATGTTTTGCCAGTGTCAGCATAATTCATAGCTAGCAGATGAACGCATCATGTGTGCAAAATGTTTTAATTACTGTGACCTTTAACTGCTTGTTATCTGATAAGTCTCCTTCATGACAGTTTTTATAAAATTAGAGCTGAGTTCCAGCTGTGTTTCTTCTGCCCTTTTCCTTGAAGAGGACTCCTGGAACTTCTCTCTGCTACATGGACCACCTTAACATTAAGATAGGGATCCTAGCTGTTATTATATTAGCATGTAGAATTTTCACAACTCACGTTCTCACGGCTGCCCTTGTGCACATACTTTTTTACAGGGAAAAGGTGCTGATAGAGATGCTTTTGATTTTATTCACATTTGACTTGAATTTTCTCCTGAATTGGTCAAGTGACCTGCAAAATCACTATGTCTGAATGAGAAGTGTTGCTGTCTTAACAGTTTTTGGTTTTATCTTCATGTCTTTGTCTCATGATATCAAAAAGCTGAGTGATTGCTTCAGAAACTGTAACACAATGGACCACACAGTGTATTCCTGCACATTACAACTTTCCTGTAAAGTTCTTCGAAATAAAAGTGCATATTTCATCTGAATGCAAACAGTGTCATCAGCCTTTTCCCAGAAACGTTTTGTCTCTCAGATGCCGGAGATCTCTTTGTCTTACTTGCATGTAACATTATGCATTTGGCAAAACAGTTTTAGGGGCACCGGGTTTAGAAGAACAGTACTGTAATGCGTATTTGATCTCTGGCATTCCAGCACAGAGGGGTGCTGTGAGCTGTTCAACTGCAGTAAAAGCCATATAGTTATATTCAGAAAGAAAAAAGAACCATCTCTTTTTACACAGCGGGTGAGATGCCTTGAGATGTTGTCAAGGTAGTTTCTATTGTCTGCTTTCCACTACCTCTTCTTTCCAGGTGCTCTGTATGATGAATTTCTGGGTAGGACATGCCGTGGCCACCCCACGCTGTTGGTCCCCTAAAGAGGGCGAAGAAGGCACAAATGGCCTCAATACAATCTGCTTGCCCAAAGACTTCCAACTGGGAGCCACATTAAGATACATATGTACAGTTCAGTCCACAACACTGGAGAAATAAAGTTACAACACTAAAAGTCTATCCTGTTTCTAAATAATCATTAGTAACACTTAAAGCCAAAAAAAATTCAAAATAAATTCCATTGCAGTCAGGAGATGAACCTTGAAGTGTGAGACATTCACTTTTATTCTTGCAAAATCTCTACAGTTTTGTCCATGAATGACCATTTTTTAAAGGCAAACTGTGAAGCAAAGCTAGAGAAAATATTTTTCACTCTTTCATTGTTATGTATGAGAAGAAAGGCCTTGAGGGTGGAGTCCTTTTTTTTTTTCTGCTTGTTTTCCACTTACCCCAGTTCTCCAGAGAGTTCTGGCAGAATCTTTGGAGAATATGAATTCTGATGTCACAAAAAAAAAGGAGCTTGAACCACTGTTCTCCCTCCACAGTCTATCCTAAAGCCTTCTTTTTCTGGACACACTTCTACAGAGGAAGCTGCTTAACTTGGCCTACTTTGAATTCTTGAGTTATTTGGTTGGAGTAGAGGTGTATTGCCAGAGCTGGGAGGAAGAATCTGTGTCCAGAGCCAGGGATTGTCCTTCTGGAGAGGAATTTGGCTGAAGACCCATTTGCACAGAGCCATGCAAAAGCCTGCAGCCAGCTCTCCACTTCAGTTAAATATGTATCATTTTTCAGCATGAGTAAGATTAATTGCAGTCAACAGCACTAAAAAATACAATTATTTGTAACACATTGTAAGAAATTCAGTGCATGAAATGTTTGTTAGCAGTATACTGGCAGACAGAGAGCACCAGACAGGGTCCCCTATTCCCAAAGAGATCAGAAACAAATGTACGTCTTTCACCACAGGCAGATATTTATTCACATGACAGATTTTCCCTGCATCATTATAAGCTGCAATTATCTTTCAGACACTGGCATAAATTTTGGACACACTGAGGAATTCAAGAGAAACATTGCCTTGACTTCAGAATTACAGTTTTGATCAGTATTTTGGATATGCAAGTAAGACTAGAAGAATGACCTGGGTCATTGAGTACAAAGCTCTCTTATAAGCTAACATTAAGTGCAATTCCATTTAGAAATATAATGATTTTCTTATTAAAGAATGTTTGGTTTAGTTGATCCCATCATTCTGATTACTGTTTACCTCTGAAATATTTGTTGACAGAAACCACATCCTTTTACAAGCTTTACTTATCTAGGCTTCAAGTAGTCTGTTTTTTTCTTCTAGCCTCCCCTCATATACCAGGGCTTTGATTCTCCTGATCATCCTCCCAGCCTTTCTCTATGCATTTTCCATTTCAATTTAATCTTTCATAAAGAGGGATAGCAGAATTATTCTCAGTGGTTGAGAAATTTGCACAGTAGGAGTAGTAGTGTCCTTAAGGTTACCTGCCCTTAGATGACTGATGCATCCTAAAATCTTATCTAACTTTTTTCCTTTTTGCTTTGAATTGTTTAGGCTGTAATCACTTGTCAGGAATATAGGTTATTCTCTGAAAGCAGCTATGTAACTGGGGAGGATGATCTTCCTGCTTCCAGCTGCTCCTTACTGCTCCATGAATGAAAGTCTGCCAGTTGAGGAACTCATGCGAGTTCCTTCTGGTCTGTGTCAAAAATGTGATCATGAATGGATAAAATAACATTCTGATCTATTTTAATGACTGCAACAGGCTAGGAGGTAGATATGCAGACAGGTATGGAAGGAGACTGTAACCTTCAGACAGCAGGAGCACTTGGTGAATAACTTCATTACGAGCACATTGAGAATCGGAGGACACAGATGCATGTTCTTCCCAGACTCTGCAGGAAGTCGTGCAGCTCAAGGTGGCATTGACTGCCATTGCCACAGAGGCACTGATGGTCGTGGTCATTTGCTCATGGGCAGCTTGGCATCCACCAGGACACTCAGATACTTCTCTGCAGAGCTGCTTTCTGGTTTGTCAGGCCCTAGTGTGTACTGATGGAGTGGTTTATTTCTCTTCAGATGCAGGACTTTGCATGTCCCTTTGTTGAATGTCATGAGGTTCCTTGCTGCCCAGTTCTCCAGCCTTCTGCGCTCCCTCTGGCTGGCAGTATAACCATCTCGGGCATCAGCCACTCCTAGTCTTCTGTCATCTGTGAACTTTCTGAAGATACGCTCCTTCCCAGTGTTCGAGTCATTAGGGAAGATGACCTGAAACCAGTACTGAGCCCTGAGGTATGCCACTAGTGACTTGCCTCCAGCTGGACTTGTGCCACTGACCTCAGTGCTCTCAACCTGTTCAGTTTTCGGTCCACCTTGCTGTGGACTCCTAAAACCTCTTAAAATCTGTACACTGTCTCCTTATCTCTGAGGATGTAGTGGGAGACAGTGTCAAAAGCCTTAGTGAAGCAAAGGTAAACAGCAGCCAGTGCTCTCCCTTGACCCACCAGGCGGGCCACGTCATTGTAGAAGGCTAAGTAGAAGGTCGGTTAAGCACATTTTTCCTTTCATAAATCCAAGCTAACTTCTTCAGTTGCTTTCACATCCTCCTGTTCTGAAATGGTTTCCAGGAGGATTTTCTCCATCAGCTTCCCAAGTTGTGAGATGACACTGACAGATCTGTACTTTTCCGGATGTTCTCTCTTGCCTTTTCTGAATATGGGGGAATATTTTTTTCTCCTGCTCTTCAGCAACTTTTTTCAGTCAAATACAATCAAGAGTAGTTTCACAGTGACATCAGCAAGCCCCCTCAGCACTCCTGGGTGCAACCCATGAGGTCAATTAGTCAAGAACAGATGAAACAAAGGTTGCATATTTGTTATACAAGGACCTGTTCAGTGTCTGGGCTGCAAGATAATTAATAGGAAAATGTGACTAATGTTTTATTCCAAGTTCTGATGCACCTGCTGTGCAGTGAACTTTTGCACTTGGAATATGAAGCAAACACGTAGTGATTGTCAGTTCATTAATGGTATTTAGTTTTGTTCAATTAGAGAGCTCAGCAAAAATAATGCACTACACAGATAATTATCTTAAGTATGCTGTTCCTCTGAGTTTCAGTGTTGGTATCAATTGGTATCCATATAATTTTTCTTTCATATGTGAAGTGGTTAAAACACTGTATACCTTTCTCTCTGTGTAATATTTTTGCATTACAGACATCTTTGGGTGAAACAGATAAATTGGATGATAACCTCAGGAAAAAGAATAAAAAAACAGTTCTGTAAATTAATTTATAATGAGACTCACCTTTCATATCATTCAGTTATTTGATTTATCATGTTTTCTTCTGGATTTTGATGGTTCCTTATGGCTACTGCCACCTTTGATAATAAAGAAGTGCAATGGGGCATACCTCTTTGTTTTAATTTTTATGTAATTTGTCTGGACTGTTTTCTGCTGGAGTATCAGTCCTTGATCTGCGTCTTTATTTGGAAGGATAAGGGAAACTGTGGTTTACTTCACAGATGAAGGAGTACGTTTGGCTTATTGCAAGGTATTAATGGATGTCTCATTGGGCCTTGGCTGCCTTTCCGGATGGGCCCACTATTCTGTGCATAGCTTAATAAATAGAGGGAAATAGAGGGAAAATGAACTATCCTTCTTTCTTTAAACTGACAGATACAGTACTATTTATTAAGGTTGTATTAAATATATTGTGTTTTTCTTTCCTCATTTCTGCAGATCTTTCGATGGAAGAATGCTGTGACAAGGGTGTTGAATGGGCAAACAAAAACAGAATATGTACTTCTCTACCATTAATTTCTGAGTCCAGAGAATGCAGGTATACTATTAAATATTATACATTACATGAAAATATCCCTCTAGTATAAAACCATGGAAATGGCAGGTGTGAAAGCTGATTATGAGGTGAAGAATCTAGCTCTTAAATCATAGTTTTTGAAATCCATCTTCTCCATCCTTGGAGGAACCTGAGAACCGAATTCACTTCTATTAAGTCTTTTAAATTTCTGCTGTTAGTTTAGCACAGAGTTACCCTGCTCTTACCTGTTCATTGAGCACTGTGTCTCTTAGAAGGTTTTTCACTGTAATCTGCTCACTTGGCTTGAACTCAGCCTGTGGCAGCAGGACATCTTCATTTTTTGCTGATTGAAAATGTTGCCTAAGTACAAACTGAACAGAAGTTTTTGAAGGAACAGCAGATCATGCACATGAAGACTGTGTACATGTGTATGTATTTAAGACAATCTTTTAAAGCTGCCTCTTCTCTATGATGCCACACAGATAATTGTCTATAGCTCTTAGTTGTATTTCTTGATGGGGAGCTTTGAGCTTAAGTCAGGGGGATTGCTAGTTCCTGAAAGCATCTATCTTCTGTCAAATACATTCTATTGTGTAGAACAGTAACCTTTACTTAATGAATATATGTCTTAATTCAAATTAAACTTCATATGATACTAATTTATTTTATGCTATCTAACAAATGAAATAATGAAGTTAAACCTTAAAATTAGTTGCATAATAGTATTTTGGTTATACTCATTGTCTTATATGATTGGAGACATATGTACTTTTTCTCTCAGTTTATGTTGTTTTTGCAATTAAATACACTTGTTACATTTTATTTGTAAACCTAACAGTTTGTGGTTGGTAGTTTGAGGGACAGCTTCACAGTCAGTTTTATACACTTTACATTGCCTCCTCTATCTTCTCAAGTAGATTGCAAAGTGATTTAACTTCAGAAATTGTAGAAGTGTTGGATTGATCTGTATTATGGAAAGAATGTTTCTCACAGTCCAGTCTGCTCATGTTTTCTGACTTCTGCATTTGTATTGGCATTGAAAGCAGTCTCTTACGCAGAAGAATTGACAGATAGGACTTAGATCCCAATTTAGAAAATACTTGAAGAAGAGTTACAGACAAAACATGAGGGAAAAACAGGAAACCAAGTTTATTGAACAATCTGGGAGAAGGAATCTTTTTGATTATCATTTAATTACCGTGATCTGTGATTCTGCTGTAAATGTAATTCATTTTCGAAGTCTGCCATTTTAAAGAGTCTTTAGAACTTCATAGGAAAGCTGAAAAAACATTGATACCTTGGCTAACTTTTGTGTATAATTAGCATAATAAGTAAATTATAGTGATGTGATAGTAAATTAGAAATGGGTAAACTCGCATATTCTGTGAGAAGTATGAGCACTCAGTTGACAAAAATAGAAGTGGATAAATTCAGCTGCATTTATTCATGGCTGTGGCATAAATAAACATAACTCCCCTTGAAGCTTGGCTCCACGCTAAAAAATGGCTAAGTAAAATTGGCAC
This sequence comes from Oreortyx pictus, assembly GCA_036925125.1. Lineage (NCBI taxonomy): Eukaryota > Metazoa > Chordata > Aves > Galliformes > Odontophoridae > Oreortyx > Oreortyx pictus. The sequence goes on along the minus strand of JAUPFR010000001.1, from coordinate 117,929,464 downwards.
TCTTAACTACTTTCTTTTTTTACTCCAGTTATGGTTCCAGACTGGCATATCTGCAAAATTACAACAGAATCACTTTATGATGCCATTTTAGACATGAAAGTAAGAGCCAAATTCTACTCTTTTTTATTAGCGTAACTGGAGCCAGAATGAACAATGAGGGAACATGATTCCCTTTGCAAGCATGCTTGGATAACAACACTGATTTTGCATATTCATTCCTACTGCACAGAGATGTGAGCAAAACCAAAACCAGATTCATTACATTTGCTGACATCTAGGCAGGGAGAATATGGCACAGAATATCTTATTGGTTGCAGATTTTGAAAAGAGCTTTAGATTTCAAAGCTTGCTTTATATTTAGACACGTACACAACAGGAGCTACTGGGGGCCAGTCTGTCTGATGTCTGTCATTTACTTAGTTGTTGAAAGCACGGCTGGGATCTTCTGACTATTTACTGCATCATGATGTTGAACAGTCGAAAAAGCCCCTTGTTTAAAAAGCCATGACCTCCTGGGCGTAGAATCCATTAATACATTACACCAGAGGGTGCTTGGTTTGTCCCTCATGTGCAAACCAGTGCCATGTTCACTGGTTGTATGAGGAATAAGCTGCCTTATTACATTACAGTGCACCCACTTGACCTTTTCCCAATCACTCAAAGCATTCATGGGAATCCAGAAGGATTTCCATGCAAACACTGCCATGCTAGTAACTGCAGATAGTTGTGGACTTCACTCTTTAGGATCCATCCCATGAAGTCCCTTGTGGTTGCTGAGGGACTTGCCACCTGTGTGAGTGACACTGAATATGGGGCAGTTTGTATGGCAGGTGTGCATGCTATGCCAAAGGCGAGCCAGCTGAAGTTCAGATGAATTCCTAGGATCAGTTTGTTGCTTGGTTGCATTTAACTTGAATCACAGCTTCTAACCTAACCTCCAATCACGTCTGCAATCTTTTATTGCGGTTTCTTGTTTACAAATTGGTATAACTCCTTACATTATCACTCTTTAGAATGACAGTATTTTTTGTATGCTCTCATGACTCAGAAAGGGTGAACACAGGGTTTTAATGAATGATGAATTTGGCTGTCATAACAGCAGCTTTTTGCCCATTCATCCATTTTCTTGTAATGTGGTCAAACTCACAGCAGCTGGAAACAGCTGCCTTTTTTTTTTTTTTTTTGGAACTCAACCTGACCAATAAATCTTCCTTTCAAGATGTAGAGTTTCCCCAGCTCAGAACTCTTAGCAAATGAACGTAATTCCTGTGCCAGAAATAGCATATCTTCATATGACAATCACTTGCATAAAGTCTTTCTGGAATTACATTTCGAATAACATTATTCATAATCAGTTTTGCAAGAGTGCTTAAAAAAAAAAGATGCACAAAACTCTCCTAGTTGCTGCGCACAAACAGAGCAAAAAGGTGATCCATGTTCCAAAACAGAGACCAGCCATAGCACTTGAATTCAGACCCAGATAGGAACACAAGGAAGTAATAAGACATGACTGTTTGGAATGATAGGAACCAGATGTTTAAATGCTAGTGGATGGTTGTTGATTTATGCCATTGTAATCTTGGAAGAGCCTGAGACTTCAGACATCAAAATTGTGACAATTTTGTGTCTGAAAAAGCTGTTTGCTTCTTGAGAAATTTTCTTATTTGTCATCTCTTCTCTGCAGCTAGCTAAGTGTGCCTTAGTCGTTTTTTGCTTTGCAATCAGATGGATAGAAGAACAATGCTATGCTGTCATCACATGTATAAAGGCAGAATCAGTCCTTTCTCTGACACAAAGTTATCAGTATCATTTATCTATATAATGTATGGCTTCAGTATAATTTTACCTGTTTCCTTTGAGAAAACTTCTATCAAGTAAATTACAGAGCTTAGATATGGATTATAGCTGATTTATTTTGAGGCTTGTTCAATCAGTGAGTTTTCAGTCCCTTGCTAACTCGCAACATATGATCAAATATATGTGTTTTAATTGTTGTGAAATTCTTTACTTTCACCTGCCATATATCATTCATAATACCGGATCTTGCTCTGGCATATTAAACTTAGAGCTGAAAGGATGAAAGGTGGAAGATTCAACTTGTACTTAGAAATAATTCTAGAGTGGGATCGTTCCCTATTTAAATCAGTTTAGTTTATTTTTAAAATCTTTTGTCAAAGGCCTTTGATATGCAAGCTATAGAGATGTATGTCTAGCACCTACATAGCTTGAAGGCTAACAAGAGAGACAGAGAGGATAATGAAGAGATTTTGTTGCCTAAGCAAGGGTGACAATAAACAAATTGTTTTCAGAGCAATGTTATAATGTTTTTATGGAAAGAGATAGAAAGAAAAATAGGTAATTAGGATATCTACATTGGTTTTGGTCTATACCCTCTGTGAAGAATAATAATAAAGATGAAGTGATCATAGAATCATATTGCAGAACCATGGAACAGCTTAGGTTGAAAGAGAACTTAAAGATCATCTAGTTCCAAACCCCCTGCCAAGGTCAGGCTGCCCAGGGCCCAGTATAACCTGGCCTTGAATGCCTCCAAGGATGGAGATGTCCAGGTACATGTCATCAGCTGCCATTTCTTTGTCCACTGATCCTGTCACTTCATCCTAGAAGGCGTTTAGCTTGGTCTGGCATGATCTTCCCTTGGTAACACAATGTCTGTCTCAGATCACTTCCTCATCATGCATGTGTGTTAATGTAGCTTCCAGGAGGATGTGCTCCATGATCTCCCCAGGCACAGAGGTGAGGCTTCCTAGCCTATAGTTCCCCAGGTCTTCTTTTCTCCCTTTCTTGAAAATGACTGATGTTTTCCTTTTTCCACTCGCCAGAGACTTCACCTGACAGCTGTGATTTTTTAAATATGATGGAGAGCGTATTGGCAGCCACATCTGCCAGCTCCTTCAGGACCCTGGGTTGCATGTCATTTGGTGCACATTTAGTCTCATGAGGCAATTTTGGACTTGCCCTGCTCTCAAAGTGGGAGGGACTTTGCTCCCCTAACCCCCACCTTCAGGATTCAGTGTCATGAGAGATGTGAGAAGCCTGACTGCTAGTAAAGATCAAGGCAAAGAACACATTAAGTCCCTCAGCCTTCTCCACTTCTGTTGTAGCCAGTTTTCCCTCCTCATTTATTAGAGTGGGTGCATTCTCCTTTGCCTGCTTCTTCTGATCAGTGTCTCTAAAGAAATCCTTGTTATTTTTCACATCCCTCACCAAGTTTAGTTCCTCCTGCACCTTGGCTTTCTTGATCCGCTCTCTGCATGTCCAGACAGCATTTCTATATTCTTCCTAGGCCACCCATCTCTGCTCCCACTGCTTATACTTTGTCTTCTTTTCCCTCAGTTTGGCCAGCAGGTCCTTGCTCAACCATGCTGGTTTCCTACCTCCTCTGCTTGACTTTTTCTGCTGGAGGATGTGGAGCTTTTGTGCTTAAAAAAAGGTATCCTTATAATGCTGCCATCTCTGTTCTGTTTCTTTGTTCATGTGGATAATTTCACAGTGCTGTTTTTTGTTTGTTTGTTTGTTTGTTTGTTTTTGTTTGTTTTGAGAGAGATAAATCTGGATGTCCTACTAGTCATTAGATATGGTTGCTTTACTGTGAGGTAGAAAGTGAGTATGGATTGTATTAGGGTGCAAGCTAGGGAAATACATAGCTTAGCAAAGGTAGGGGGAGTGAATCTTCATCTCAAAGTCTTGGAGTCTAAATTGCTTCTGGTGACGTGCTGTAGATACCAAAGATGGCATGGGCTGGAGGGGACCTTAAAGATTTGGACCTTAAAGCATGGGAGCTGGAGAGCAAGGGAAAAAGGCTGGTCAGCTGTAGTGAGCAAATGAAGATTAAGACCAGTAGAGTACGATTTTTGTAGTATTTTTCTCTGCCATCTTTCTAGGGTTTCTGCCTCTATTATAGCCACACAAAGCGTTCACAGTCTCAAGCAATATTTGTTACCAATGTAACTTCACTGTCAGATTTGGGCAATTAAGTGTAATTTTATTGTTGTTGTTCTTAGAATGAGCAAATGGTGTTTTAATCTAGTATTTCCATTTAATTGGAAATTCCTTGTTACAGTTGGGGTGGGTCACATGACTTACGAATACAGCTGTGGGAAGCGTTTTGAGAAAATTTTTTTGTTATGGTTGCAATTGCCAATTTGTCAGGGATTTCAAAGAGATGTCTTGTATTTGAAAAAGAAAAGGAGAAAAAAAAATGCCACACTGGAAATCAAACAGATCTACTGAAAAACTGCTGCTGTTTGTTTATTTGTTTGTTTGTCTGTGGCCAACATCTCTAGCTCCTCAAGGGGACTAAAAGGATCTTTAAAGTCTCAGCTCCCCTATTCTTAGGCCTGAAGCTCAGGTTTTACAGGCCTGCAGAGCCCTGACAGGCAGACCACCTCGGAGCTGGGCAGGGACTGGAAATTCTGCTTCAGAGGGAATTTCAGAAACAAAAAAGCTGCATTTTCTTCCAGACTGGAACTAAATCAAATATCAAGAACTTCATATATTCTGCCAAATGAAGTTACCATACTGGGCATAATTTCTAGCTATGACTTTAGAGTCTATTTTTGAATAATTTGTTCATGAAGCTTGCCTGATTTTTGTTCCTATGCCTTGAAATTCCGTGACTGTTTTTTGTCCATGTGAGAGCTGCACTGTCAGACCACTACAAAATCCAGTAAATAAGAATTAGGAATGTCCGGGAACATAGCTCGGCATCCTTGCCTCAACAGCATGCACAGCAAAGCAGAGTCTAAGTCCCAGATTAATGTATGCAATGCAATACAATGTCTGTAAGATATACAAGGCTTCCCATGCTGTGTGTTTCTTACAGACCTTTAACGTACCCAAGCATGTCTTTTTAAGTGCCTCTGTTGTACTAGGAATAGAATTAATTTAGCAGCTTGGATTACTTTGGGAAATTTTCCCCTTAGAAACTCCTGCAACTTTATTCTCAGTGAACATCATTATCAGAAAACAGGTATATCCGTTTGTACCTTGTGTGCAGTCTGATTTGTTTCTCTCCTCTCCTCCTTTTTTTTTTTTTTTTTTTCCTCCTGTTCTCTGGTGTCTGTTAGAGGTGGGAGAGCATTAAGCCTTAAGCTCCACTGACAATGCTAGCCTGTAAAACAGTGTTGCATGTTAGAGGAATGGTGAGGGGACCTATCTCCTTGGGTGGGTGGCAGATGTAGAGGAGTTTAAAGGCTCCTTGCTCAGAATTTTTCTACAGGAAGGAGGAGACATTTTTCCAATTCACTCAATGAAATGGAGAAGAAATGATTTTATGAGCAGCAGAAGTAACAAAACTGAGTTTCCTTCTTCATTGTCTTTCTTCTCCTCCTTACTGCAGTGCACTCTGTTTCTCACTGTCCTTAGTATCTTCAGTCTGTGCCATGTTTCCAGTTCTCCCACAGAGTGACACTCTGAGCCTCCTTCAGTGTGTTGGACTTGTTTGAGCAAGGGTCAGCAAATGCTGGTGTCAGTTGGCTGTAGGATTGTGGACTCTCAGCGTCCAGAGCCTGACTTCCCTTTTCCATTAGTGGGAGATGCTGACTGGATTCTTATCATTCTCTATTTAGTCACCAGCTGTGATAATGCTTACCAGATTGCAGTGTCCTAGAGTACTGTGGCAACTGTAGTTGAACTGAATTTATCCATTTACTTCAAAAACTGTTTATGAGACTGCAGGGTACAGATTTTAATTGTATTATACAGATCACCTTAACTGTATTATACAAGTCACCTAGACATTCTGTCTGCGCCTAAACAATAATTTCACTCTGTGAAATTTCATGAATGTCCACAGGAACCTCTTTCCATGTGATTAGTACAAGTGCTAATTGCCAAACCCAGCTGCACAATCTGTTCTTGACTTACATGTGACATTGTTCTCCTATTGCTTCCATGCTCTTGTCAGCATGACTCAGGTGCAGTGCTGCCGCAGCAAGCTGGAGGAGCACTACTGTTCAGATGGGATTGAATTTGCCAACGTGCATGAGGAGTGTGACTCACACATTGGTGAAAATTCCACCTGTGAAGCTGAATACTTTAAGGTGAGATATCAGAGCTACTCCTGTTCATTTGTTCAGAATTTGTATTGAATAGATTAGTATTAAGGTTAATCCCACAGGTCATGGTACTCAGTCCTGATGCACATAAAGAGTTCTTCCCCACCTACGCCTCTTTTCTCAGTTAAGACAGTGAGCTTTGTGCTTCTTTGAGAGAACAGTCCCTCTTTGAGAGAAGCAGTCCACTTAATAACATTTTAGCAAAGACAGATGGTGAATAAAAAAGGGTGGAAAGTCTCAAATGGATAATTGGCTAGGAAACTACTTTTGCATCAACACAGTGTAGGAGGGGATGGGTAAGAAACTCAGGCTCATTTCAGACTTCAGATGTCATTAGAGTTTCATTGCCTAAGATGGTCATCTTAGGGGTAGGACTGAAGTAAATCCTCACAGTGTGCTTTATAATTCTAATTAGTGTACATGTCCTTAGTTAGCAGACTTTGATTTACAGTTTAATTGAGACATCTGTAGGCTTATAATAACAACATTGGATACTAGAGTAAAAATGCCTATCAATGACATCTTTAGTCATATGTTCTATCCTCCACCTTTATTGCTGTCTTAATCTCTCTCTTTTTTTTTTTTTTGAAAATGATCATAGTCTTAATTCTGCAGAACATTTTTGGAAGAAAGTTCTACCAGTAAGTCTGTGACCTTGACCATGACCCGGTCATGGACAGTCTGGTGCTATTATAGATTTAATTCAGTGCTGGTGAAGATATGGGAGTGATTCACACTACTCATAAATGCTGCATGTTTTGGTGTCATAGAATCACCAAGGTTGGAAAAGTCCTCCACAATAATCCAGTCCAATTGTCCACCCACCACTACCATTTCCCCACTAAATCATGTCCCTTAGTACAACATCTAAACATTTCTTGAACACCTCCAGGGACGGTGACTCAACTACTTCCCTGAGCAACCCATTCCAATGCCTGACCACTCTTTGTGAGAATTTTTTCCTAATACCCAACTTGAACCATCCCTAGTGCAACTTGAGGCTAATTCCCTCTACTCCTTTTGCTAGTTATGTGGGAGAAGAGGTTGACACCCACCTTGCCACAGTCTCCTTTCAGGAAGTTGTAGAAATAATATCTTCCTTGAGCTTCCTCTTCTCCACACTAAACAGTCCCAGTTCCCTTAGCTGCTCTTCATAAGGCCAGTGATCCGGACCCATTACCAGCTTTGTTGCCCTTCTCTGGACATCCTCCAGGGCCTTGATGTCTTTCTTGCAATGAGGGGCCTGAAAATGAACACCATACTCAAGATGCAGTCTCACCACTGCTGAGTATAGGAGGACAATCACTTCCTTGCTCCTGCTGGCAACACTATTTCTTATACAAGCCAGGATGCTGCTGGCCTTCTTGGCCACCTGGGCACACTGCTGGCTCAGTGTTTAGTGGTGCATTGATCAATATCCCAGGTCTGTTTCTTCCACCTAGTCTTCCAGCCACTGTGCTCCAAGCCTGTAGGGTTGCTTGGGGTTGTTGTGGCCAAAGTGCAGAACCTGGCACTTGATCATGTTGACCTTCATCCTACTAGCCTCAGCCCAGCAATGCAGCCTGTCCAGATCCCTCTGAAGGGCTTTCCTGTTCCCAGGCAGATCAGCACTTCCCAGCTTGGTGTCATCTGCAAACATACTGATGGTGCAGTCAATCCTCCTGCCCAGGTCATCAGTAAAGATACTAAACAGGACCAGCCGCAATACTGACCCATGGGGGACACCACTCATGGCTGATCTCCAGCTTCATTTAACTCTTCACCACCACTCTCTAGGCCCAGCCTTCCTGCCAGTACCTGTCTAAGCCATAGGCTGCCAGCTTTTCTGGGAGAATACTGTGGGAGACAATGTTGAAAGCTTTGCTGAAGTCTAGGTAGACTATGTTGACAGCCTTTCCCTGTTCCACCAGGGAGGTCAGTCAATCATAGAAGGAGATCAGGCTGGTCAAGCAGGACATGCCTTTCATGAACCCATGCTGGCTGATAGATTCAGTTTAAAAAAAAACATCTGTTTATAAAACATCCGTTTAAATTTAGAGAAAATGTCTAACTCAAAAATTGCATTGCTCTCTGAAATGCTGAATGGATCATGTTCCTGGCATTAAGACCCCACTGATGCTGGGGCAGTGAAGTTATTGGCATTCTTACTGCAAGTAGAATAAAGGTAACATACTCTGTTGAGGCTGGCATTGGTTTGCCACAGACTTGTTTGCACATGCATCACAGTTTCTTGTTTATGAGATAACAGAAGCACAGAGGGGGCATCTCTCATTTGTTGACCGTGTGCAGGATACACCCTACTCTTTCAAAGATGAGTACATTGAGATTCTTGTACCATTAAGAAACTTGTCCATCTTCATTTGAATATAGTATGAAAAAATATTTAGCCCTCTGTGTCATCACACTGAGAGGCAAGAAATGAATGAACAAGGGCTGTGATGGCAAGTACTGTGCTGATTCAAGGGAGATGTTTATCATAGCAGTACAATTATAAACACGTGCCAAAGCACAAGTCTAAAACAGAATACAACTGTTCAAGGAAGATCACTTTCCTATCTATTGATTTCCACATGTGGGCTTGTCAGCATGAGAAAGAAGTGTTAGTGATTGTTTTCTGGAAGTTCAGGCTTTTTTAAAGGTTTCAGGTTTTTATGGTGGCAGCTGTATTAAATGAAATGGACTAAATGGACTGAGCCTTGATCTCTAGCCCTGGGAATAAATAACTCAGCACAGCTCATGTCACATAACTGAAGTCTTTCCCCTGCAAAACGCATATGTGTAGGTGTTTGTGAACAATATCTGACTTTTAGGAACACCAAAATATTCTTCATGGCTCTCTGAGAGAATGTTAGTAGTCACTGGAGCTTGCTAACACTTAAACAGTAGAGTAGACTGTGGGCTAATGCCTAAGTCCATGTTCTGTCCCTGTTTAATGTACTTGTGTAAACATTATCAGTGTTATTTAATGTTTGTGAGCCACATTCTGTTCCTCTGCTCACTAATACAAATATCAACACGCACATGTCTATCTGTAGTACTATTATTGTAAATAATCTCTTTGATCCATGATGGTCATACATGATTTTTCATCTAGTATCAGTTTATAATTCATCAATTTTTTTGCTGATAATATTTTGCACCTGATGACGTGGATTCAGTCAGTATATTTGGTGATTATAGCCTGCTGTGGTAAACAAACTGACCTTCACATCAAGCTTATCTTGCGTAGATTTGGATCTCATTTTGCCTAGACCAGCTCAGTTTAGTTTAGGTAAAATAGCACAGGAAATCTTTTGGATCTTCTTCTTCGAGGAAGCAAAAAGAGTGGTTTGGTATTTAATTTATTAGGATTACTGGATTAAATGAAGCAGCTAATTTTGTTTCAAATAAAAAACTAGCAATTAAAAAGAAGATATAAAAACCATGTTATAAAAACATTTCCCTTAATTTTTGCACTTTGGCTGTAGGCATAGGTAATAATGGACATAATTCCATTTCTTCAGGTTTTTGGAATTACAACTTCTCTTCCCTTAAAAAATGAATACAAAATTAATAATAAATCTTTAAAAATTCCTCAATAGATAGTCAACAAAGGTAGGTTTTATTGCTGATACAGGAGATTTGGAAACTGAGTTAGAGAAGCTTCTACCTGTGCAGCTCCTCAAAAGGGGAGAAATTTGTAGACATTTAATGTTAAATGCTTGGATGTCTTCTCCAAATCATTGCTGCTTTCTTTTGACAAAGATCAAAGATCTTTCTTAAATTTTGTCAGAAATATTTTGTTTGTATATAATAGTTGAGCTTTGCACTTTTATTTCTTTGACCTGCTGAACACAGTTCTAATTTCTGTTCATCTCTTCAAAAGTTATTCAAAATTCGTCTGAACTGCAAGTACTTTTTCTGACCATTTTTCTTAGCATCTACTGTTTAGTCTGGATTTCAGGAAGTGAGAGACCTCTTGTGGACAGAAATAAAAAGACAGTATACTGTTTACCCTTCAAGTTTTGGTAACAAACAATGATATAAATAGTGAAGAATTATTATCAAATGTAACTAATCAAGAAAGCTTATCACTGACAGCAATTCCAGATGCTTTCTAATCAAATGAAAAATAAAAGTTCAGACTTTATAAATGTATATGCCAGCTTCATTTTCATATTAGGCGCTGGTGATTTTTCACTCAGTGTAGTCAACCCCAGCTATCAGGACAGTACAGTAAATACTTATTTCTAAAACAACTGAATGGCACTGAAGCATGTACTTGATCCTTTCGGTGAGATTGGAAAATATGAGAGCAGTGGAGGGGATCATAGGAATGAAGGTGGGACATAGCTTTCCATCACAGAAAGGTTAAGGTTGGTAGCGGCCTCTTGGAGATAAGCTGATCCAATCCTAACATGAAAATCGAGTCATATCTTTGATGCTGCATGGGCTTTTTCAGGTGAGAGACAAAGCAAAAATGCTTGAGAGTATTATCAGGATCACTTAAAAAGCAAAAACTTAGATGCAGTGAAAATGTGGCATGAAGTGGTTCTTGCAAATGAGTGGATGGTCCACCTCTAGGCAGCTGGCAGCCTTTGGAAAATGGCTACAAATACATTAAGAACTGAACTAATACAGACTCTAGCCTCCATTTCAGTCTAAAGGATTAAAGACTGTAAAAATAAACTAACAACCCTGGGGAAAAAAAGTGTGAAAATATTGAGATTAATTTTATTAGGATAGTGGTAGTTATAATGACATAATACCTTGTGTCTTGACATACCATAGTGCTCTGTGAGGGCCAATTAACCAGGCTTCATTGCTTCCATATTATTCCCATTCCACAGCTGAAGAACTTAAAGAGAAAAAGAGAATTAAGTGACTTTCCAAGTTCACAGATGATGTGTAGAGGAATGTGCAAGTATACAGGGTTCTGAGTTTGCTCTGAATATGAAGCCATCTGTCAGTTTCTTCATCTTACTTCTGTAGCTGAACAAGAAATCTGAGGAGAATATTTTAGGGTCAATATTAAAAGCCAGATACTATAAACATCAGTTGCTTTCCATCTCTAGATAATTTTGCCATGATATATCAACCTAAATTATTACCCTTATCAAGATGTTAAATCAAGATGGATAAATATAGCCCTGAACAAATGGTTCAATGTGTGCAATTATGTTAAATGAGTATTCAGTTTCTCACAGGCATTGCAAGACATAGCAGGCTCTATAGTTGAAGATTTACGTTAGCTGGAGACAGAGGTTTTTTAGGTGCTGTCTCAGCCCGGAGGAGATAAAGAACATAAGGTTATTCAGCACTTCAAGAACAACAAGATGAATGATCACTCCCTACAAAAACATCCAGAGGAGCTCTGTAACTTCCAATTTGAGCATTGTGTGACTAGACAAAGAAGTGAGTTACTTGATATGCCTAGCAGTAGAAGCCAGTGAAGATATCCAGAAGGATGTAATTGGACAGTTTGGCAAATTATCAGCTGTAATTCAATGTTCGGTTGTCAAAAATAACATGATATTAAGCCAAACAATGAATCTTCAGCTCAGTTTTAATTTCTGAGTTCTAAAAAATGCTTGAAAAAATTGGAAATCCACCAAAATTTTAGATATGCTTAAAACTTTGAGAAGGATGCTTCAAGAAAATATTAGACAAATTACACAAAATAAATATTCAGAAATGTGGCAATTCTTGGAAAAGAAGACAAAGTCTTTATTTCTAGTGTCATCCAGAATATGAAACTATCCCATACATGTTGCTGATGAAGCCAGAGCAATGCCCTCTATGGGAGAACTGAGAATATAGGCAGTTCCAAAGTAGTGAAAGAAATTTAATTGTTACCTTTTTTTCAGTAAGTGAGGCTTAAATTTATAGAAATTTGTTTTGCTGTTTATTTGTTTATCCCATCTGCTCTGTTTAATGATGCAGGCTACTTTTTTTTTTCTAGCAGAAGAAGAATCTATGAAATCATAAAGTTAATAATAAAAGCTTAAATCTGCTTTTCAGATGACAGTAGCAGTTAGCAGATATCAGTTCCAAACCAAATATTTTTGACACTTTCTAATAGCAAGAAAGAACAGCAAATAAGTTAGCAGTGTCCCCTCAATAAAAAATGAAGATAAACATGCACAGAAATAACTTTCCCTGTGTTCACTTCTGTGGTGTATTCCTGGGTGGTAGTTCAGCAAGTCTGTGAGGTGTGGAACATGTTTAATTGCTGGAAGTCATGTCAGTACTGTGATGCTCTTAAATAATACCTGACAATGTGGGTTTTTTTTTCAGTGCAGAGCAGCTTCTCTTTCTGTTCTGTTAACAATAGCTTTGGATGAATCATACTTGCTTGCTTGTTTGTTAGTTTTGAGAAAGACTTTTTTTTAACGGGAAGCTGGGTAGACAGTTTAATTATAAACTGAATCATGCACTTTATTGATCGTAGCCCAGTTTGAGGGACTGGACACAAAAGAGACAAAGATGTAAAGAGTTCCCGCTGTTCACTGGTGTTTGAAACTGGGGTGTGCAGGCAGAGAAAAGCATAATTCCATATACACAGATGGACAGTTCTGTTTCTCCACAACACCATATTGGTGTATTTGTGCGCAACATTCACATATACACATTATTTATGAGATCTAGATCCAAGTAATAAGTTTGGCTCCATGTAAGCAGATCCAGAGCTCACTGAACTAAACTGCAAATAAAAATATCTGAAGCTAAGCATAGCAGAAGTTGTTGAAGAATTTGCAGAAAAATTTCAACCACTTTTCCAAGGTGAGATAACACTATTGACACTATTGAGAAAACTTTCAGTGATTTGTTTGGGGCTAGGATGTGATCCCTTGTTTGTTTTTTTAAACAGAAATGTTGTTACTGCTGTCTGCTGGGAAAAACTGCCCAAGTTCAAGGCCAGAGTTGTGAACCCAACCTGAAGATAGGATACCAATGTGGAATTGTCTTCAGAGCTTGTTGTGTGAAGGGTCAAGAAGGCACAGATGTGTCCATTAGTGATGATGCTCCTAAAAAGGAACAAGGTATTTTACGTTGCAAATTATAAAAACCTGAGACAGAAAATGAAATGGGGTACAAGGAGCGCTTGTATTTGAAAGTATTTCTGTATCAATTCCTCTACTTTGAGATTTCCTCTAACATTGTAATGATGCATGTATATTGGAACTCATTTTTTGTCTAGTAATGGCTGAAATCTATATTCCAAGAAGCTAAACAATTGATTCTTTTAGTTGGATTTTAAACCCCAATAGACTTTGCCAGCTATGTGGGATTCAAATGTTCCCTTTTATGTGAGATACGCTCACAGATGTGAAATGCTGGGGGAACTGGTCATTTCTAGACAATGTGGTGATTGCTGGTCATTTCTAGACAGTGTGGTGCTTGCATTTATTTGATGTTGTCATATGAGAGGGAGATATACACAGAAGCAGCTCTTGACACACTTCTCCATACCTAGTCCACAGATCTGAAGAGAATCAGCATGGACTTACTGATTCTTACAGATCTGGTTTTGTGGGTTTTTTTTTTCCATCTTTCACTTAACAGACTTAACTGAAACTGTGGAGAAGTCATGCTGTAGAATGTTGCCTCCATGAACACTGAAAATATTGACTCTGGCTTGTAGATCATCAGTGACAGATTTTAAAGATGGATTATTTAAACCACACCTCAAAAACTTGCACTAGAGTGCCTGAGCCAGTGTATTATCATACTTGCTTCAGATTTTTGAAATTTTGCTTATTTCACTGTACATTCACCCATATCAAGTAACCTTTAGAAATAGCCTGCCAGTTTCTTTGTGTACTTCTGTCATGGCAGGGAAATTGCCCTTGTCCATTTGCTCTGGCTGCAGGGTATATAGATATGGGGTAGATACCTTGCACCTAGCTTCCTATGTTAATACTAGGAATTGGCAGACTCAAAGTATTGTCGTGACAGGAGAAATATTTGAAATATTTTCAAATACTTGAAATTGCAGAATTGCAAACACAGTGTGCAGTATTTCCCTGCTTAATTCCATGGACAGTTGGCACTCAAAAAGACAAAATTCTCATCACTAAACTAACAGATAATCATGTGGTTGAACGTATATCAAATATCCTGTAAGTTAAAGAACCTTTGTCAAAGAAAGGCAGAGCAAATAACATGAACAGACAGTTCTCTTCCATTTTGTAAGACAGCACCTTGTGTTTGTATTACGCAATGGCAAAGCACACAGGGGTTATGCTGCAGAGGGTGAGACGAAGTGACTCTGTGTATGATGCATTATTAGTCATGTAAAGAGAAATATCTGGTACTACGTCCAAAAGTACTGTATAAAGTCAGACCAGACGTGGGCAAACTACTTACAATAGCTTCTGTGTGACGAAATGTACCCTTATGTCTTGAGAGGTCTGTGTACCAACTCAACCTTGCTTCCACATCCCTGATACAGTATTTTCCTGTTAGTAACCATGGATTGAAGGGCATGGACAAATACTGCTATGTGACTAAGCTTCCTATTCAATAACCAGAGCATTTCGAGATTGTGTTTTTACACACTTCTCTACCAGCCTACCATTTCTGAAGTATTCAAATTAGTGGGCACTGGGGAAGTTCATTAGCTAATTATTTGGGCAAGAAAGGGGATTCAGAGAGTGGAAGTATCTTGCCCTTTTATGCCCTTCATTTAGGTGGAAATAACTCTCAGGAAACATGTATGAAGCAAATGTACAGCTGATCGTGAAGCGTATTTGAAAGAGTGCTATAATTAGGTTTCCAGAAGTTGGGTGTGGATTTTTTTTTGGAATGAAGTCTAAATAAATAGCTGAGGTTAATCTGATTTTCATTAAAACTGTAAGTACCCCAAGCTACTGTAAAGTCAGTGGAAACCAAGCATGCCTCAACAACATGTTTTATGAAAATCAGGTTAAGCTCTGGTTAAAAGTTTAATGGTAAGAACCTACATTTGAAAATCTCAGCCCATATATGATCTATGATCACAGCATGACTTTCATACTGAATTGGTCTGATGAAAAATGCCCATGGACATGTGCATTTGAATGTCAAATTTAAGAATGAAAAAGCTGTGAAATATGTAAATAATGCTCTTCAATTTTGTCACATTGTTTCCCAAAGCTCTAGTCTGAAACCCATCCCAAGCAGGCAACTTTTTACTGTGAAAAGTGCTTTCACTTCTAATGCATCTCTCTTCTCTTTCTAGTTGAAATTTCAAAGGAGGAATTAGACCAAGAAGATCCTTATCTGCATGATGGCTGCAGAGGTAAATCATGTGACTAGTCCCGTTAGCCAGGTCTTTCGTGATTGTTTCCAATAAAGTTTAGCAGACTTAGATCTAGTGATTAGTCAAAACCTTTTGCCTAAGCTAGTTATAAAAATAACAGAATCAGAATCCTTTTAAGGAGTAGTAGACCATTATGTGATACCTGAGTTGTTCTTAAAGGAAGGCATTGTCTGTCGTGGTGAAGCTAAATCTTACCCAGGTGAAGCTTATTCCATGCATTTAACTTTCATTTAACTTCTCACTGATAATACCTCTGTTGTCTTACTTACTGAATGAATGGAGTACTCTGGATTCTTCAGACTATATGGATGCCATATTAAATATATGCATTCCTTTCTTGGGATGGTCAGAGTGATTGGGTGAAAATGGAACTTGTTCTGTTTGAGATGCGTCTTCTGAAAAAAAGGAAGAAAGGCATCATTAATTGGACAGTTCTGTCTCGTGAGAAGAGTGTGTTGCTGAGTTATTATTCTGCTAAGTATTCTGATTTACTGCTTGTCACATGTGATTTATATGTCTGTAAACTTAAAACAGCAGAGATGTATTATGTTCCAGAAGCATTTCAGAATGAAATAATGTAGTAATGTAGTTTTAACTTATTAAAATGAATTCAATGGACTTCAATTCCAGTTGAGAGATGATTTACTGTGCTGCATGTGAAAGAAATAACATAAAAAATGTGTTACATATTTTCCTAGCATTATTTCTTTATGTAATCAGTTGTTCCATTTGCCAGTTAATCAGCTGTCTTCAAGAGATACATTGTTGTGACTAATTACAAATGAGAGTTTCTGTCTGCAATATGTTTACTGATAAATTTGGCAAGCTAAAATTGTGATTTTTTAAGCATCACGGGGGGAAACTTAGATTTCTTAAGGAGCAGGACTTCCAACAGTTTGTTTTGGAACACTGTCATGGCACATGAGAAAATAAATTCTGTTATTCCAGCACCTGAACAATAGATTTTACTTTGCTTAGCTGGAGCTCAGGTTTTAGCAGAGGTTCAAGAAGCAGTAGCTGGCCATCTCAACTCAAGACTATGATTCCATGTAGTGTCATTGTCTTTTCCAGTACTATCCTGAAGAACTGATTTCCTGTTTCTGTTAATGGCTCTCATTAGAAACTGTGATAATTTTTAAAATTGTTTTCCTTAATTCGCTTGAAAATTTTAGTTATGATAGCTGCATTTGCCCACATTGGTAGTGCTTATCAAACTTTGTTTAATGCCTATCCAACCATTCTCTTGAAAAACAAAAGAAGATAGATTTGATTTGATACTGAGTTTGTACTAATATCATCAATATTGTTAAAGCAAATAGTTGGAAGTATGAAACCATTTTTCTGTTGTGAAAATATTCAAAGGAGAGGCACCTTGGTCCCTGGTGACCCACAAAACAGGTCTCTACTTCAATCCCTACCCTCCAGCTTCAGATATGAGCTCTTGCAGCTATAGAAACTCATAATATCATGACCAAGAGAAGAAACCATACCTGTAGCTTGCAGTGAATATCATAAAAAGGAATACTATGTGTTTGTAGTGGATAACGCCCTGTTAAAAGGCACTGAAGCTCCCCTCTGCTGGCCTGACAGGGAGTCTCAAGAGGTCTGCTGCTACCCAGGAGCCAAGACGTGGGATGTTGCCAGGAGTGCTGCAGCTTGTCAAGAGCATGCACTACTATCCACTATTGTTCTTTCATGTGGACTTGAACTGGAAGCCAAAATATGGACAAAATCAAATAAGACTAGAAAGCCATGGGAACACAAGTGAAGAATGCTGGTGCCCAACTCTTTAAATTTTTCAGTTGGAGGAATGAGGGAAGCCAGAAACAGATGTATAATGTACATCAACTCCTATCAAATCCTGGCTCCATGGCTGATGCTGGCATAATAGTTCTGGTTTTTATGACAATAGGACCTTCTATGAAGATTATAACCTGTCAGGGAGAGATGGGATCCACCTGTCTGGAAGAGGCAGGGCAATCTTTGGCAGTAGGCTGGCTGACTTAGTGAAGTGAAGGGCTGTGAATGTGGGGTCCAAAATGGCTACGCTCACGCTATTGCTACCAGCTGGGAATTAGTCAGGCCAACCAGAACAGTGACAGCAGTATCCTGTGACATGAGCCAGAAGGCCAGCAACCTCAAAGGTTTGTACAGCTATGGAGAATCCTCTTACATCCATCTAGGGAAACATGCATCCTTGACTGTTTTCTTCTCTGAAATGCCTGAATGCCAATGCATGTAGCGTGGGGAATAAACAGGAAGAACTGGAGATCTCTGTGAGATTACAGGGCCATAATTTCATTGTGATGGCAGAGACATGGTGGGACAGCTTGCATGACTGAAATGTTGTGGATGGCTATGTACTTTTTAGAAAAGACAGACCAGCAAGACAGGGTGGTAGAGATGCTCCTTAAGTGAGAGAATAACTGGAATGTATCAAGCTCTGCTTGGGGATTAATGTTGAATAGGTAGAGAACTTAAGGGTAAGAATTAAGTGGCAGGCTGTTATAGGTGACATCGTTATAGGTGTTTACTTCAGGCTGCCTGATCAGGAGGAGGAAGTTGATGAGTCCTTCTACAGACAGCTGAAAGTAGCCTCATGGTCACAGGCACTGGTTCTCATGGTGGACTTCAGTCACTCTGATATTTGCTCGAAAAACAAGACTTCCAGGCACAAACAGTCCAGCAGATTCCTGCAATGTGTGGAAGATAACTCTCTGATCCTGGTGAAGGAGGAGCCAATGTGTAGAGGTGTGCTGCTAGAGATTGCTCTTTAAAACAAGGAGGGACTGACTGGGAATGTAAAGGTTGAGGGCAGCCTTGGCTGCAGCGATCATAGATACTGGAGTTCAGGATTTTATATGGAAGAGAAAGGGCAATAAGTAGGATTGCAACGCTGGATTTTAGGAGAGACAGTTTTGACCTCTGAACACCTTCTTGGCTTCAGTTTCTCCTGCTGAGAATGTCCTTTGGGAATCCCAAACGCTGGAGAGAGAGTCTGGGGAAAGAAAGACTTCTTGTTTGAGGAGGATCTGGTTAGAAATCATCCAGGCAACTCTACACACACAGATCTGGGGGCCCTCATGGGATGAACCCATAAGGGAGCTGGCAGAAGTGTTTGCCAGACTGCTTTCTTGATCATGGGAGAATGAGAGAGGCGTATTACCTCCATCCCTGGGAAAAGGAGGTTATCAAGACTAGTCAACATGGTTTCACCAAGGGGAAATCATTCTTGACCAAGTGGTAGACTTCTGTGATGTCATGACCAGCTGGGGAGCAGTGAACATTGTGTGCCTTGACTTCAGCAAGGCTTTTGATGCTGTTTCTCAACATCCTTGTAGGTAAGCTTAGGAAGAGTGGTGTAGAGATGTGGACAGTGAGGTGGATCGAGAACTGGCTGATTGGCAGAACTCAGAGGGTTGTGATCAGTGACACAGAGTCTTATTGCAGGCCTGTAGCTATCGGTGGTCCCCAGGGATTGGTCCTGTGATGATATTCCAAATTTTTTGTAAATGTTTCCAGAACAAACTTAGCTCTTTTCCCCATCCTTTGTGACTCCTGCACACACCTCACAAAGTCCTTAGTATGCCAGTAGGAAGTCTTTATTTTTTTATGTTCTCCAAACCTTTTGTCACCTACAGTACTCTCTCCTTCCTTTCTTGTTTCTTGCCTGCTGAATAAGAAAGAGAATGTTTTAGCTAATTCTGAAGTATGATTCTAATATTGATAGGCTGAAAATAAAACCTAATGCAGCTAATTGTGAAAATGTTTTGTGAATTTACAGTAATGCATCTTGTCATCCCTATTGTGCAGTAGAAACCATATAAAGCTGTAACTTCCCAGGCAAAACATGAGGTGTCTGAGCTCCCAGCATTTTCACTTCAGGTTCTGAAAATGATGAGCAACTGTTTAATTTACTTCCTCCTTGTAGTCTTTAGTGCTTAAATCAGTAATTTCAAACACTTCTTCCAGTGTTTAACCCTTTCCTTCTTTCATATACATGTATTTTAATTACTTTCATAATAAATCAGTAAGCAACCTGTAAAGTAGTACTTTGTTTCAATACCTGTAAAGAGCCTCCTAATTTTATAAGACTTCTTAAAATCTAATTAGGTGGTGGTCCCTGCTCTCAACAGTGCAGAGACACAGGATCCAGTTATGTCTGCTCCTGCTTTGTTGGATATCAGCTTCAACCAGATGGTGTCAACTGTGAAGGTAAAAGAACTTAAACCATTTCCTTCGTGATTATCAATACATTTATTTTAAAAGAGGAAGAGTGGATTTAAAGAAAAAAAAAATCCAGTCAGAAGACTTCCCAGGTGGGGAAGGATGTGAGATCTTAAAAAAATGATTGAATAGAATGTTGGAAGGAGTTCAGAGTTGGAGTGTTGGATCAATAGAACAAGTGGAGGATTCAGAGTGGTAAAGACCCAGGAGATCTCGAGCATTTTGTTGTTAGTAAAACAAACAAACAAAAAACTGATAGTGATGATTGGTCAGATTAACACTATTAACACTAGCCTAGCGTGAAGTACAAAAAGGAAGAACTTTTACATTTGACGCACATGGGTGCCAAATACTCTAATCGATTCAGAGAGAAAATGAAAAATTCTCAAGATTAATGTTTTTCAGTAGTTAGAAAGTAGAAAGTGGAAAATTGCAGCCTATGGGTTGAGTAGTCCCTAGGCCATGTGTGAATGGAATCCTGAGCAAAGTAAATGTTTCTGTAAGTTTGTCTCATTCATAAAGTCATTCTAATTGTCTGCTACTGGATACAACCGGATAGCTGTTGATCCTTTGCTCTCATTTAGTACAACTTCTTTCCCTTCTTAAATACAGTGAGCCAGCAGTTGTTAACAGTGTCCTGCTAACAGTGCGGTCAAAATGTCTTTACTGACTAACACTCTAAGAACATAGATGAGCAGGCACATTGTGAGCTTGTGGGTTTGAGGTCAAATCCACAGAATTCTTTGTATCCTTTATGCTCAAAATAATGACTGCTTGAAGGTATGCCCACAACTAGCCTTTGACCTTTTTGTTCAATATCTTCATCAACAACCCTGATGAGGGGATAGTGTCCACCCTCAGCAAGTATGCTGATGATACAAAGCTGGGAAGAGCGACTGACATGCTAGAAGGCTGTGCTGCCATTCAGCAAGACCTGGACAAGCTGGAGAGTTGGGCAGAAAGAAACCAGATGAGGTTTAATAAGAGCAAGTGTAGAGTCTTGCACCTAGGGAGGAATAACTGCATGCACTGGTACAGGTTGGGGGACGACCTGCAGAAGGGGAGCTCTGTGAAGAGGGACCTGTGTGTCCTGATGTATGACAGGTTGATCATGAGCCAGCAGTGTGCCGTGGTGGCCAAGAAGGCCAGTGGCATCCTGGGGTGCATTAAGAGGAGTGTGACCAGCAGGTTGAGGAAGGAGATCCTCCCCCTCTGCTCTGCCCTGGTGAGGCCTCACCTAAAGTACTGTGACCAGTTCTGAGCTCCCCGGTACAAAGAAGTCAGGGATCTCCTGGAAAGAGTCCAGAGGAGGGCCACGGATATGATGAGGGGGCTGGAACTTCTCCCCTTTGAGGAAAGAATGGGTGACATGGGTCTGTTCAGCCTTGAGAAAAGAAGACTGAGGGGATCTTACAAATGTTTATAAATATCTTAAGTGTGGGAGTCAAAGGGACATGGCCAACCTCTTTTCAGCGGTCTGGACTTGATCTCTACAGATCCCTTTCAACCCCTACTATTTTGTGATTCTGTGACCTAATATTTTCTCTGGGATTTCTTTTGTTTTCAATTTAATATCAGTTTTTCTGTTTGTTTTCCTGCCATTTTGCATATTCCAGATATTAATGAGTGTATCACTGGAACACACAGCTGTGGGATTGGACAAACTTGTGTCAATACATTAGGATCTTTTCGCTGTCAGCGGGACACAAGCTGTGGAACTGGTTATGAGCTAACTGATGACAGTCGTTGCAAAGGTATGTCCTGGGCAGAGAAACTGAAATCTTGTGTTAAAAAAGAAATAGTGGCCAGGTGTTTCAATTTCAAAATGCTAAGGTAGATGCAGCCTTTCTCTTCAGGAGGTTTAAATTCATTATAGAGGGATTTGCTTCTTAAACACAGTATTCTTAAGGATGTAAAACTTGACAAAAAGAAAAGATTATAACCAGTGTTGTTAACTAGTTATGTTTGAAAAAAAAAAAGTTGATAGTCTTTTTTTATTTATTCAATAAATGACTGATTCCAAGTTGTGTCTAATTGAAAGTATACAGTTGTGCATGTTCATGCCACCTGACATGCTACCTTTGCAGATGTGCAAATTAGCAGCAAACTCCATTTGTTGTAGAATTGTTTTTTTTTTTCCATGAAGAAGTATGTTCCCCTAGAGCTTAGAACTGTTTAAAAAGAGACTGTAATTTCATTGAGTATGGGAACTTAGACAGAATTCTGGGTAAGGTTTTATTATAGGAACTGATCAGTGAAGAGTAATAAACTGGGGGGACAAGGAAGAGAACAACAGAAAAAAAAGGGCTGATGAACATACTCCAAAAGAAAGCCTGCAAAATATACAGGCAAGAATTTTCCAAGTATCGTGGTCTAACTTTGCTCCATTTGAAGTAAAATTTCTACTGATCTAAATTACATCAGTTTTAAGCCTGCAAATGGCTTACCAGGGAGTATTAGCAATGTTTCTCTGGTGGAAGAGTGGGAGTACAGACATTAAATTATGCATGCCATTAGCTTTAGAAATTTCCTATCTGGATAAGATACGTTAATAATGTTAATTATTAACATTATGCGAATACTGATAAAAATAGAAGAGGAATGATCTTAGTATATAATTTTTAAGAGCCTCATTAAATGATGTGGAATATACTTCTTTCATTACTGACTTGAGCAACATATATAATTCTGCTGATTTATCCCAGTTCAGTATTAACCCATCAAAAATGTAAAGCAGGCTTGATAATTATTTTCTGAATCTCACACGACTTAGCAGTTTGCCTGTCCTGTTTTGTCCACTGCATTGATGGGAAAGCTAAGGCAGCCTATAGCTAGAAGTTGCCTTCATATTAATAACACAATATTTTAGTTACTTATATGTGGACATGTTGCATTCTTATATGTATATGTTGCATTCCTGGATAAAGCCTTGTTATTCCTTATCTGTTTTGTCTGAATGATAATTTATTCACAAATATTTGTTTTCTATGATGAAATAGAATGAAATATTAAAGTACACAGAAATCATATGCATTTTAAAGCAGAATAATTCAAGGAGGCTTCAATATGGATGAGAATCAAGGCCAACTAATTCTCTTTTGAAAGAAATGAACCATGTCTACATCGCGTCTAATGTTAAAATTAAAATGCTCTTGGTCATGTAATTAAGTTCCACTGACTTCAAAGTTAAGCCTATGTGTTAGCACAGTGCTGAAGCAAGACTGAACACTGCTGAACATGGTGCTTCAGATGTTCTATAGTAATTTTGAACCTTTTAGTTGTGAGAGTATGTAATGATACTTAAAACATATACACACGTAAATGCTTTTTTCTTGAGATTGTGTTTTAGGCAACAGTTCAGACTGATTCTGGTTCATTGCACTGAATTGCATAAAACGTGTTTAGGGTTTAATCTGTGTGACATTTTTAACCGTGTCTTATATTTTAAATGTGTTGAAAATGTTTACCAAACTCCTAACAATTTTTTTTTGTGATGTACCAGATATTGACGAATGTGAGACTGGTACTCATAACTGCCCCCCCGATTTTATCTGTCAGAATACTCCAGGATCTTTCCGTTGCCGACCCAAGCTACAGTGCATGAATGGGTTTATACAAGATGCTCTAGGCAACTGTATTGGTAAGATATAATCTTATCTCAGTGAATGCTGAAGTGCTGCTTATGAGATAAATTGTAATTCCATTGAGTGGGTTCTGAGCTTCTCAAGTCATTCTTCATGCATGTATATATTGTTCTATTACGTGTTTTTTCTCTTCTTTAAAGATATGGGTTGGTCCTTCAGGTAAGATTTACAGACTAAAGCCTTCTAAATATCACTTAAATACTAAGTCTATATCTTAATGAGAGTTAAGTACTGAAAGTACTTGGCTGTGTTTGAATTTTCCTTAAGTCTTTGGGGAATTCATCTGGAAAAGAAAAAACAGGGAAAAAAAAGAATATATGTATGATCTCTCTCTATCCAAAAGATATTAGCAAAAGCTTAGTATAAAAGCTGTAAGATATGATATCGTCTGTAGCATACTTTGTCTATACTAGCATGCAGAAGTTCTACAGGTATGTATATATATATGTGTGTGTGTGTGTGTGTGCAAGTCTAGTAGACCTATCCCCCTTTAGTTATGGCTTATGAAGAATTATACTGTGTATGAGTGATGGGCGAGTTAAAATACACTGTGAATACACCATGGAGAGAAGTTTTATTTTAAAGACTGCTTAGAATCTGTTGTGCTTGCACCTTGTTTCCAAGACCTGTCAAGTTATTGTGAGGCTTCTACAAAATAGAATTACCTTTCTGTAAATATGTTAGAATTACTAGTTTCCAGCAGAGTCTTAATGAAATTGTCTAAGGTGACCTACTAATCTATCAGTTACTATTTTCAAGTCTCAACCTAACTAAATTACCCCAGCGGCAAAGCATGTTTTGAACTTGTGGAACTGGCTGAGCAGCAGCAGCTGCCAGTTCTAGCTCACTGTCAGTCCCATGTTCTCCTGACCATCTCATACTCTGCAGCGCTGAAATCTGACACTGGCAGCACTGATGCTGAAAACAAAATTGAAGCCTTTACAATGAAGGGAGCTGATGATTGAGCACAACAGGCTCTTTGAAGGCATGTATCTGCCATAGCTAGCACTAGATCCATGGCAGTAGGAGTTAGCATTCCTGTGCTGACGTTAGTAAAGCCACACCAATTTGTAGCAGTAATAGTTATGTCCCCTAAAATGAATTTGCTCAAAATAATTACCAAAGCAATTTTATAGGCGAATTTTACAAAATATGAATCAAATGCTGCCCTGTGTGGCAATAGGAGGGAAAAAGTATGAAAAATTAACTGTCTTTCCAGCAAAGGAATACTTTGCTTAATACCATACCAACTGGAAAACAGTAACTTTTCAGCAGTTAGCAATACCACAGTGCAAAATGATGATCATGTGTCAGTGATATACGGAGGAAAAGGCTCATACACTCACAAGCAGTGACTGCTCCTACGGACTTCCAGATCACAGATACATTAACATTTTAGTTTGATGAAGGTTGCCTCAGTACCTCCTATAGCTCCTGATGTCTCACTCTGAAACTCCTTTTCCCCAAACTAATAACACGTTGATAACCTTGGTTAACAGTAGGTTCCTTATCTTCTTGGTTAGATTCAGTGCACTAGATTGTACTCTAATATAGATTAGTTTAATCTCATTACATATTTTTGGGTTTTACTTTTTAGGCTTTATTTTTAATAGGTAGATGGTTATCTGTGTCACAAATTGATATGATGTTCAGTTTCTAAAAAGACGAATAGTGAAGGGATGCACAGTCTGAATTCATACAAGAGCTCTTCAGTTTCTTACACGTTTCCATGGGTAGCCTATTATGAGCCAAGGAAAGCATCCTTGGTGAATACCTGGTTGAGCTGATAAACTGAGATCTTGATCATCCCTTTGTTCTTATAGGGAAGACTTTCAGAGGCTTTTAAATAAATATAAATTCTATACCCAATTTCCACTGCTTTTCCATACCTCTCCCAATCTTAATCCCATAGGCTAAACTACATAAACTTGTGCTTTCCCATGAGTAGTGCCTTTCAGACTGTGAAGGATGTAAAAAACATGTTCAAGCAGCAGATTATTACACTAACTTGTTGCGCTCTTGCAGATATCAATGAGTGCTTGAGCACCAACATGCCTTGTCCAGCCGGTCAGATATGTATCAACACTGATGGCTCGTATACCTGTCAGCGAATCTCCCCCAGCTGTGGTCGAGGTTATCATCTCAATGAAGATGGAACGAGATGCGTAGGTAAGTAACAGTTCTGAAAAATTGAAGAGTTTAATGAAGATAAGCCACAACTGCTTATATTGACCTGTTTCTTGAACTCTACACAAAGTTTTTCTTGTTTCTGCAATCAATTCTTAATCCTATTCTTCTCCTCATAACTTTCCTAGCTCATAAAGAGTGACTAAGATCCTCTCTGTCCTTCAAATAACTCATAAAAAACTCATCTATATGCTGAGAAGAGTAAAAGTATAATCACCCCTGCAAAATGACATTGTCTGTGGCCCACCTGCCACTTACTATCTCTCAGAAGATAGTCAAATAAACTTCAAAGGCATATGTGCCTTTGTTTTGCCTGTGTTTTTAGTTATTGTAAATGTATTGTAAATGTTTATCAAAGCACAACTGACTGTGGTCCTCGGACATCTTACCTTAGCTGAAGATTTGTTCCATGAATATTGAGTATTCATAATAAAATACTTTTGCGCCTAATTTCCTCCAAAGATTATCTGTTTTCCTGATTATTTTTAACTCCCAAGTTCATCAGTATTTCCAGCACAAGTGAGAGATACCTGTTTCAGTAAGAATTTTGCATTCAGAAGTTTGCATTTATTACTCTAATCTTCTTATTGAAGCTGGTAGTTAGATCAAAGTGTTCCTTTCTGTTTCAAAACACTTTACAACTACCACTGAAGAAAGCTCATGACACACTTGTAAGGCAGCAAGAATTTATACTTTATTTGATAAATGGAAAGGGCACACAAATATGCATCTGAACTAGGAGTTAATGTGTAGCTCTTTTCCCAACTTGCATGCTCATAAGTACACTTCTAATCACGTCTTTTGTTTTAGATGTGGATGAATGCTCATCTTCTAATCAGCCATGTGGTGAAGGACATGTTTGTATAAATGCACCAGGCAATTACCGCTGTGAGTGCAAGGCTGGTTATTCTTTTGATGTCATCAGTAGAACGTGTATTGGTAAGTTGCACCTATTAATATCTTAAAAAATGAACCTGTGTAAGTTATTGCTCTCTGCATAATCTTTTTCATCTGAAAGTAAAATTGACTACTATATTATGTATATAAATCTAATGCCATTCTAAAAAGATACTGATACTTTAAAGGAAGATGTAATAGTACTGTCAACATGGAATCTGTTACACTCTTATAAGGTAAGATTATGAGAGTGCATGTAATTGTTTTCTGTCATCTTTTTACATTCAGTTGCAGCAAAACACTCCTTTGAAAGATCTAAGTGAGTTTCTTCTTTATGCAGCTAATTCAGTTGTGCACCGGGTTTCTTCTAAATTAGTATTTTGAGCAAATCCTTCCCTTTCAATTGAGAAAATTTAAATTTGGAAAATAAAAGTCAAATTCAAGACCACATTCTCATCCAGAATACTACTGCAGGGAAGCCAGACAATCCACAGATCTCTGTATATATTTATCATTGCAGATATCAATGAATGCAGACGCTATCCAGGCCGCCTTTGTGCTCACAAGTGTGAGAATACTCCTGGTTCCTACTACTGCACTTGTACCATGGGATTCAAACTTTCAGCTGATGGCAGGTCATGTGAAGGTACGGCTGTCATACATATTGACCACGTAGCATGAGATGCAGCTGTTGTTAAGCTATTTTTGTTTGATTTTAGCTCATAAAACTGCATTGGAATGGCATGAGAAATGACCCATTTGGTTTCTTTGATTACACGAAGGCTGTTATGATTAACAAATGGTACTGCAGTCCACAATTCCAATGTATAGCTCTTTGGCTAAATAATGTGACCAGTTCTTCACAGCCAGCCTTGCTGATACAGAAGTAAAAATTCTAGTGTTTTTCCAGTGTCTCCTTCAAAGTCACACACCTTGAAGGACAGTGGGAAACGGATGGCATGTAATAGCTTATACTGCCAGACCCTGTTGAGAGTAATACATCCAAAACCCATTACTTCCAGTTTACTCAGTGACATTCAATCTCTTCAATTTTTTTGTTGGTTTTTTTCAGAAGTTTTTTTCTTGGAACAGGAGTGACAAACATCTAAGAAATTTGGGTTTCACACGTTTAATTTTGCATTTCAGATTTAAATGAGTGTGAAAGCAGCCCCTGTAGTCAAGAGTGTGCCAATGTGTATGGCTCTTACCAGTGTTACTGCCGTCGTGGCTTTCAACTTAGTGACATAGATGGAATTTCATGTGAAGGTAAGAACTGTCTTTGCAGGTAGAGGATGAGTGAGCATTTTCTATTCACAGCAAAATATACATTAACAGTTCCATACAGTCTTAACTATTGGATTTTAACATTTGACTCTTCTTGGTATTTTCCTGTGAAACATTGAAACTGTACTTAATGAAGATCTCCCATCCATACCTGTGCTTGCAAGGTATCATTTTGTTGTTTACAATGAACTGTGTATTTGCATACTCTTCTAACTTACCAGAAAAGTTTTTTAGCAGAATTTTCTTGCCTTCAGGAAGTGAAGGTACAGACATTTTTGTGTGTTACATTATATTACTACACAGTATTTTATATATCTTATTTGTGGCTGACTCTGAATGATTGTTTAAGTAGGCTTTGCTCAAATGTGGTTGGTACACAGCTGAAAAGATCTTGAAAACACAAATCAGATCTCTAGGACTTACTGGACAGTAAGATGTTGGGCAAAACATCTAATTTTCCCTTCTGTAAAAAATAGAGATAATACTGTTCTCTCTCTCTATAGTGAAGCTGTACAATAATGCGTTAATGTAAAGTGTTACTACACATATACAAAACAAAATCAGACTGCCTCTTGGACATTTATACTGAGTTTTATTTTCATTTCAACATTTATTCCTGACACCCTTTATTGACTAGAACCACCCTTATTGGATTTTTTTTTCCTTATCCCCAAACACAAATCATGTGTTTGAACCTCATAGAATGAATACCATACATGTGCTCTTGGTTGAACACGATGCAGGCATAGTAAGTTAATGCTGTTTTCTTCTTGCAGATATTGATGAATGTGCTTTACCTACTGGAGGTCATATCTGTTCTTTTCGGTGTGTTAATATTCCTGGGAGCTTTCAATGTACTTGTCCCTCCACGGGTTACAGGTTGGCACCCAATGCACGCAACTGCCAAGGTGTGTCCCTATTGCTGCAGGGAGTCAACTGTGGGGTGATTGTGGGCTTCTGAAAAGTTTTGAGGAGGTTTCTAATTTTAAACTGCGCCTTTCCTGCATCTTTATAGGCAAAGTAATTAATATCAGTTTGAAATCTGTAGAGACTGATATTTTATAAAAAATAAGAACCTATAAAAATTTCTTATAACTTACAGAACGCAGTACAAACATTTTATAACTATATTAAAGAATTCTAGCCAACTCAATGGACACTCCCACTGTGAAATGAAGTAAATTAGTTTAACTGTCAAAAGGAAATATCATCATGCTGTGGACATTTCATCAAATATTTAGGTCTTGTCCACTTAGTGGCACTGCAGTTCTTCCTTTTCTTATTCTTGCCTGTTGTTTGGGTTTGTTTTCTTCTTTTTTGTTCTCCCGCCCTTGTTACACAATCCTGTAATAATGCTTAATTGTATCCCATATTCTGTTGTACCTAATATGATACTCTCATCATCTGACACCTGCAAATATAGGAAAGGCATGTATTTAACCCACTCTCCTTTTTCCATTTGGCAGATATTGATGAGTGTGTTACAGAAACTCACAACTGCTCTTTCAATGAAACCTGCTTTAACATCCAGGGAGGCTTTCGCTGTCTGTCTTTGGAATGTCCAGAAAATTACCGCAAGTCTGGAGATACGTAAGTACTTTCCTTTCCAAGGTACAGTCTTCTGGGGTGACACACTCTCCTGTATGTCATGCTAATGCTGACTGAATATGTAAGAGATTCTGGCAGATATGTGTGTTGTTGGTAGGCTTAGACTATACTTTGCACACACTCTGCTGCCTTTTTTCTGGACCCGTTTGAGCCCCTTTAGAAGTTGCTGCATGTCAATTGTTGCGTTGTAATGATTTGTAGAGTCATAAACTGATGTTCTGTCTCTGGCTGCCTTGACTGTTAGGGGAGTTATGTTCAGCTACAAAAGTCTGACTTTTCTTTCACCCTCAGTTTTTGCTTACTATTACACTCCAGAGACAGAATCATCTCTTATGCTGTCTCTTAACCTAGGTCAGGCAAAGTCTATGCATTCTGGTTTTCAAAATAGGAGACATAGATATGGGAGGAGGAACAGCTGGCAGCACATCTACACCCATCCTATGGCTCTAGCAATGTGGAGAAGTTGCAGAATTTCAGTACCATAACTATATGGCTGATGCAGATGGCTGTTTTTCCTCCTGTCCCATGGCTTTATGGCCACCCTGTACTCCATATGTTCTTTAGAGGGCTTCTCAACATTCTCCTTATGTGTGCTGTAACCAGGTAAGTGTATATGCGTCAGCTGGAAAGCTGATAAATCGCATTGAGAGTCACCCTGCTATTGCTCTTCACAGTGTTCATAATCCCTTAGAAGAAGTTCAGTATTCTGTACCTTCACTGTAAAATAATGCTGGTGCTGACCTTTCTCTGAGAGAATTTGTGGGGATTATTTAGTTTCCATTTAAACCTTAAGCTGTAAAATTCCATGTATTAGTTTAGCAGATGTATTTGATTAGAATGTTATAGGAAATCATTGTATAAAGACAGGTATTTATAAAATATGTTTGTATTTTAAAAGGCATCAGTAGTAATTAGATTTTAAATGTCTTTTGTCGCATTAGTAAACAGGAAGTGTCTCATGGCACAAATGGACTGTTTATTTGTAATACAATGTTACCTGATTAAAAAAAAGTCATTTGCAGTGGGCTACTAAGCAGAATTAGCAGATTTTCACTCTTGCAGGCATCCTAGAGTTACAAAGTTCGTTTTATGAAATGATATAAACACATATTCCATTTGCTTCTTGGGTTGGTTTTTTTTTTTTATTTCTATATTTTTCTGTATTGAAAGTGTTGAAAGTAATGCCTGTTTGAGAAGTTAAGGATCTTTTTTGGAAGTAATAGAATGTCTGAATTGTTTTTCTGTCTGGGTTGTTACAGCTCTGTAATGGCTTACTCTGCTTAACTCAAACAGATTAATAGGGAGAGATTCTTCTGATGTGCCAAGACTATAATTAGGCCATGAGTCAGACACAAATCCTGCAGCTGCTCAGTAAAGTTCTAATTATTTTAATTACTTGAGTTATTATCTTCTTGGATTTATTAGGCTTCCCCCTTTCAACAGTCACACACACAGATCCTAAATGTATAGTCAAAAAAAGTTTTCGTAAATGAAAAAGAATGCAAGTATTATCCTTCTTGCAAAAAGTCCACATTAGTTCAGTAGACAAACAGGTACTCTTCTGCTTAGCCAGTGTGTGATTATTATTATACCAGCATGCCTGAATCATTCAGATTACCTTGTGCCCACTGGAGATCAGTTCTTTAGGATAGTTCTTTTCTACATCCAATCTGGTTTATACATTCTTTAATCTTTTTTTTTTTTTTTGGCATATGTGAGGCAACATACCTGATAGCTAACTTATCCTTGTTAGCCTTTGCATGATTATGACGTTAAATCACTTTTCTAACCTTGTGCCAGAACTTTAAAATCAAAATAGCTGGCTTTTTGTAACACCCGTTACCAATACTAGTTTCCTCTCTTTCATTCAAAACACACTCCAGTTTCATGAACATGGCACATTGTAAGAAAGACTGTGCATTTTCCCTTCCTATCAAGTTGGCAACTCACAAGGCTTTTTACACCGTATCCCTAATTTTCCTTTGATCGACTATAATTTAATGAGTCTCGGTCCTACAAACACAAGATTTTTAATCTGATTTTTCCTTAAAGCCCTTGTATACAGGCAACAGTTGTTAGTGATCCAAAAACTTCCACACCTAATACCTTTAAAGAAGAGATTTTTGCATGGTGGCTGTAGCAGAAATGATTGCCATTGGATGATGTAATTGCTAGAATATCAGAAGCTACAGGCTGAAAGCTCAGAATGGTGTACTAATATGCTCAGCTTTGCAAGCAGACACCCTGTGCAAGCTTCCCTGGAGACCGGCAAAGTGCCTGGCATGATGTGGTCTGTAATGTAATAATATTTTTTCGAAGACCATAACACTTTTGCTTAAATTCTGTCTGTTTTTTTTTTTTTTTTTTTTTCTTAGAAGCCCATAGGCTTGGTATTTTTCCAAGGATAATTATGACATACTGCTTCTCACAATAGGACTTAACTTGCTGTACTGCCCTTGCCAAACACTTTTTGTTATCAAATCGCATAACAATTAAATTCCCTTTATGTGACACTGAAGTCAAACATTTGTAATTTTTAAGCCAAGAAAAATAGTAGTAAAGATAAAAAAAGCAATTATGGTGGTGTGTGAAAAATGTATGCTGCAAGGAACCAGACTGGGAAATATTTTCATATTTTAAACCTGTCTATGTATTGTTAAGGTTCTCTTTCTCTTCTCCTTATTAGGACCTGTTTTTAACTGCTTAGAAATTTGCTAAAATGTAACCAATGTCTGAAATTTCACATGCCAGGTATCTGAATTAGGCTCGGGTTTTGGCAAATTTCTTCCAAAGCGATTCACTTATTTCCAGGAACAAAGATGGGCAGGAACAAGTTGTTTCATGTGCATGAGAAGTTTGGGTTTTTTCTGGTTGTTGTTGTTTTTTCATTTAACTGTTTGGAGCAGAAACCAGAGGTTGTTAGGAGATAACTACTGCACTTTTTGTCATCCTTACCAAAAGCCTTTGAAATTTTTGAAGATAAAAATTTCTGCATAATGGCAGCTAGGTCTTTTCATAAACCTTAGAAAATAAGGACCTTGATGGTTAATCAGACCCTATGTACCAAAAGTGGATCAGGTCTACCAGACTATTTTTGAAAGGTATTTAACTTTTGCAAGTCCTTCACTGATATTTCCCAGCATAACAGAGTAGAATGGATTAGATGGAAGGGACCACAAAGATCATTTTGTTCCAGTGGCAATTGTTCTCTGTGTTTGACTATCCTTCTCAGTGCAGTTTAATTTCTCTTGTCTGTAGAGAGTTCTTTCTTTTTTAGCAGCAAACAATTCTCCTCTCATTTAGCAGACACGATTCTTTTGCAGTCCTTAAAGCAGTCTAAAATGTGTATATACTAAGTCTGTCTTAGCGTGTTCCCACATATGAAGAAGCAGCCACATCTTCCCTGAAATATTAGCTCCTAGCTGTCCTGGGCCTAGTACTGTCAACCTTTACAGCTCCTGAGCAGCTTTCTTTTGAGCTTTTACCAGCCAGACTTAATGAAATATGTTTCTAGTATGAGTAAGAGAAGAGCCAACTCACTAAGAAGGAAAGGCATACTTATGGCTGAGTCTGAATGTAAGGAGGGTCAGGTCTGAAGATGTGACCAGGAGAGGAGAATTAATGTGAGAGATGGTCAAGAGGTGGAAAGTAAAATTAGGTAAATCAATTGAGAGACAATGGGGAAAGAAACTATGGAAATCAGTGCAGAGTCAGCATCTCGCTGGTGAAGTTTGATTTGTGCCAAGTTTGTGTGCATCAGAGCAAGAAATGGTTTGGGGTGGCTGCACAGAGATATTAAAAGAAAGTGGGACTAAGACTGTCAGGTTGAAATTAAGAGAATCGGGTGTCAGCCAGGAGAACATGGAACACGAAGAGGAGAATTGACACTTTGTAGAAAGTCCTATTAGCAGAGGTTTGAGTGCACAGGAGAAAGATGAAAGGAAGAATAGAGCCTGTTTGGGAAAAATGGATGAAGGAGTCAAGGATCACAGAGCCACAGAGCACGTAAGGTTGAAATGGACCTCTGCAGGTCATTTGATCCAAACCCAAATTCCAGGGAACAGGACAACATATAAAGGCTCAGTGCTGAGAAATAGATGGAGATAAATCTGTGTCTTCTACATCTTAAAACTTACGTTTCCAGTTCCAGAAGGGAGGAGCATGCAGAGTGTACATCAACTCTACCAACTGTTTTGCTACATACTGTATTCCCACTCAAGCTTGAAGTGAACTCCAGATTTATTCTGTGGTTAAGAAACATTTGTGAAAACCAACCATACATTGGTTTTGCTCCCTTTAACTTCTGGTCTGTTTAAGACAAAAATCATTTTCCCCTGCACAGTTTCTCTGTTGGCCCAAATGTAGTGATGTACTGTGGAGATGCATGATTCTGTGATGTGCATGATGTTATTCTGGCTCACCTTAAGGTGCGGTGCAAACTGCTGATAGAGATGTAAGTGAATGCCTTTGTAGGGGAGTATGTTGTTGGAGGTAGAAAAGATAGTTACAGCTCTGGAAATCTACAGTGATGGATTCCAGAAATGTGTAGCATATAATTTGGTGATAATACTTGGTTTGTCATTCAGCAAGTTGAGATTGTTTCCCTATATGAAGTAAATTACTACGCCATAAATCCTGCTAAAAAAGTTCTTTTCAGTCTATGAGCAATTGTTGTACACCACTCAACTTATTCTGGTACAGTATAATAAATTGCAACTGTACCATGTGATAACCAGAATCAGAACTTAACAAGAAGAAAGACAAAATATTTTCTTATGTAGGAAATATGATATTCATTCTCTAAAATAGAATCTCTTTGGTTTTGATGGTTTTATTTTCGTTTATAAGTAACTGATATTTGGTACATAACATTCAGACTATCTGTAATTCCTTGAAGCTAGTGTTTCATCTAAGTAAATATACTCAGTAAAAGAGAGTAGGAAGTGAGCTAAATATCAGTGAGCTAAATAATCAGAAAGAAATTCAGGAGTAAGCAGTTTGTTTCGGTACACATTTTTTAGCACATGCCCCTCATTGCACAGATCTGCAAGGATGCATTTATAGCCTCCTCTCTGCCTAGTGGTGTGCACTTCTTTGGCAGCATACCTGTACCTCCTCCAGTCCTTCCCTTCTCCCACAGGCTGCCCTATGCTTGTGGGCACAGCATCGCATTGTGGTGGTCAGGCACAGTGACTGCATGGCCTCCTCATCCATCTTGAGATGTCAGAGAGCTGGGACAGCACCCAGGGTCTTGGGCTGCTCACTCACTAGCAGTAGGCTACTGAAAACTCCCGCTATGTGATTTTCTTCTGTCCATGAAAGGTAGCGTTTAAATAAGGTCTAAAGGATACACCATGACTTAAATACTCAGTGTTTATTGCCTTTATGGTGCATGACCCCAGAATGAACTCTGGCTCTTGAAAGCAATAATATTTGCTATCTCTTCTTTGTGGTTATTTGAAGGAGCAATTAGTACACATTAACTAAACCTAGAGTGTAGTGTGCAGTGTGTAAGTGTGTACCACCAAAGAATAAGATAAAAGATGAATTTTGAATAATTCTTACTCCTAGCCCCAGGCACATCTGTCTCCACAAAAAGCTTTCTGAATCAGCACAGTGTGTTTTTGCAAATCTTACGGAGTTAAGGTTTTTTTGGTTGTTGTTCTTAAAAAAAAATCTGGCTATTGAAAAACATTTTATTTTTTTCTTTATGTTATTACACTTTTATAAAGGGTAAATTGTGGCACTTTCATGATCATATGTGGCTTCCAGAAAGATTTACATGGCGAAAACAATTTCAAATTGTGTTGCCTTGCTTCATGATTTTGACAAAACCAAGCAGCCTTTTCAATAATTTTCTAAAGTTGAGTCGTTCTCCTTTATGGAGTGATTGATGACAGCTCAGAAAAGAATGCAGAACTTTCTGTACCTGAAGATATTCCTGGAGTATCAACACTTAAATAGATAGCCATCCTGTGAAGAGTTGTGTTTGCTTTTCATACATATGAATAAAATTAAAAATGCATTTATGCCTTCAAAGAATTGCTTTGTACTTTGGTTTGCAAATGATGTTAAAAGGAAACATACAACTCATTAACTGAAGAACTGAGGGTGCTTTTAACTGCTCTTCTTGAAAAGGCTTATTTTGCATATAATGAGCTACAGTTCTTTTGATACCAGATAATCCCGATAAAAGCTTAATTTTGTGTATCAAAATAAAATAAATGAAATGGGCAGTCAGATTTCTTAACACACTATGAGGGAATGAGAAGCAAACTGTCCTTTCTGGCTTTCAGCATTCCTCTGTGAAGAAATGAATAAACATGTTAGGTTCCATATTTTCAGCCTGTGGACTGAATATTGTACTAAGTTCAGAGATTCTTCTATATACTTTAATTGATTCATAGCTATTGTGAGGCAGATTTGGAGCCATGCACATAACCTGATCTTCCCCAAGTTTTGCAGAGTCAACATCCAGCTTAAATCGTCTGTCTACCTCTACTTTCATGTATCTATCTGAGAGGATATTTTTGATGAATTGGGTGTATTTTTCATCTGAAATTCATATAATCTTTCCTTTTATGCAATATTCTAAATATTTCTCAAATCCAACTTCACTTCTTTCAGTAGCAGAAAAGGATAAGAGTTTTCCTTTCATGAAGTTCTGGATTTCCAGTCCTGACAATGGGCCAGAATGTATGGGTGATGGATTTTATTGAGATGGATTTGTTACTGTAATACAGTGTTCAGTGATAGCATTAGAAGACCAGTATATCCTCACTCTTGAGTATCATTCCTGTGATTTGAGCCTGCCTAAGAGGGTACTGAATGTGTAGGGTAAATGTTGGAGACATCAGGCTGTTGGATTTTTTTTGTTTTCGCTTAGCAATGTGTTAAAATGACAGGTTGATTCTCTTTGTGACATAGAGAAATACCCTGCCATGTCAAGAGGATGAAGAAAGTTTGTTTTTAGAGCAAATAAAACTGAGTATACAGTGAGGAATCAAGTTTTCTGCTCTCCTGAATGCTCTCAGATTATGAATGTCCATACTGCAGTGTCTATAATGCCTCTTCTGTAATAAATACCAACTCCTTCTACTGCTCCTTCTAAACCTACACTGTAGTTTTCAGAATACTAATGTCATTCTTAAAATCCAACCCTAAAAGGACATCCAGACTATGACACAGCCAACTCACCAGTCAACTAGGATCTTCTCTTTTATTTAATGTATGTACAATCAACAAGATAATAAAAATTAAAGGTAAAAAAAAACAAAAACTGATGTTCTCCTTGATAAGTATTGTCTGCGATGCCAGCCCCAGTCCACCTGTGTGTGCAAAGAAAAGAGCAACACTTCTGAAAATGGCAGTCCTCCTTCAAAAGCACTAACTACAGGCAAGTTCATCCTTATTTAATAAATGCCCATTTGCTGTATAACTGAGCTGCCAGGATGAAGAATGGATACAGTGTGCAAGTCAACATATCTTCTCCCATCCCCACTGCCCTTGCTTTCCTGTCACGCTTGCTAAATGTACGCTAATCTTCCTCTTGTCTTGTGTTCTCACTTTTCTTGCAGTCGCTGTGAGCGCTTGCCTTGTAATGAAAATAAGGAGTGCCAGAGCCTGCCTCTGAGAATAACCTACTATCACCTCTCTTTTCCTACCAACATTCAAGTACCCACCGACATTTTCCGCATGGGCCCTTCCAATGCTGTCCCTGGGGATAAAATACTGCTGTCCATCATCAGCGGGAACCAGGAGGGTTTTTTCACCACAAAAAAAGTGAACAACCACAGTGGCATTGTGGTCATGCAGCGGCAAATCAAAGAGCCCAGAGACCTTCTTCTGACAATTCAAATGCAACTTACCCGCCATGGAACTGTCAACACATTTATTGCCAAACTTTTTGTCTTTGTCTCTGCACAGCTTTGATCCCTAACTTACAGGCATAAGTGACTACACTTCCTCTCTTGAGAGTAGCTTGTTTTTTTCCCTCCAATTTTAATAAAGTTTTAGTTCATTTGTTGCATGCTGCACTTGCATTTTATTTACCATGATCATTATTGTTCTTCACTTTCCCCCATCACTGAACATCTCAATTTTGAGAGATTATTCTATGTATATCATTATAAAAAGCTGAAATAATTGCACACAATGTAGTTATTTGAACGTACTGAAGACTGAAACTATTAAGTTGCTTCACACAGTAGTGGAATTGGTCTCACCTGAAAAAACACAGCTCCATATGCTTAAGTCTAATTCTTAGAAACAAAACAGATACATAATTGGCTGAAACAACTTTAGAGAAAGTTTTATCATACGGGATATGTTATTTTTTTATTTTAATTCAAAATGAATCAAAATGGCATAACTTAGGGTATCTGTTGATGCATACCTATAAAGCTTCCAGAAGTTGTCAGCAGGAATAGAGTCCCCACATTAAATATTGAAAGCATATGCCCATTCTGCTTGAGCTAATGGGATTTTTTGCTGCCCTAGAAGATGGTTGCATATAAGTGCCTTCTGGCTACCAGTTCATTACAAGGCCATAATTAAGTAGGATAAAGATTAAAAAATAATATTTGTTATATATATATATATATATATATATATATATAATATATTTATTTGGCAGGAAAAGAAGAGAGTGTAAGAATCTGGTCCTCAACATTATAAAATTCTACCATATTCTATCATTTAATGCATTCAGCAATTAATTCAAGAAGGCAGAGATTGCTATTGCACTAATGCTGCAGCATAGCTGGAATTTCCAGGAAGAATTTATTATATAGCACAACTTACGTGTATGGTTCTTTCCAAATGAAGTCAGGGCTGCTGGTCCAAAGAACTTACTCACTCCAAAAGAGACCACAAAAATGAATACAGACCTCAAGAAGAAAGAAAAAAGCTGTATTTGGGAAAGCATTATGTGCAAAGCAATTAATACAACTGAGCTACTTCTTAATTTTTTGTTGTCTAAATAAGAAAAAATTCTGGAGGAGGTAGCAGTTCCAACACTGTAATTTGTGACAGAGGAGGCAACTTCAAGGAAAGATTTGAATAAAGAAAATTTTCAGAATATGGAAACAAACTTGGTCAATCATAGTACCCACTGCTGGAGGATGTGGGCGAAATAGGAAGTCTTCAGCTAGCTAAAATATCAAATGCAAAGATTTTGTGTAAGGTAAAATAAGAAGTCTACTGAAAGCAGAGCACATCATTAGTAGTATATATTCAGAATTTGGAATGAACAAGGACATTGTTCCAGAAGATTCCTAAATATGTGCAATCAAAGCATTGGAAGAGCAAAGTGTTACCAAGTGCATTCTGGATAAACTGAAGCAATTAGACAGCAAAAGAAAGGAGACCAAATAAATGAAATTCAGTCAGTAGAAAATGAAAGCACAAACTCAAGTTCATTAGTATAGATTGAGCACACACACGCAAAAGTTGAGCGATTTCTAAGAGAAAAGATGCAAATAAATAGAGCTGACACAAAACCTCATCATGTATATCATTACAAGCTGGATAGATTTATAAATTAGCTTTAGTTAGTAGCTATCAAGATCACTTGTGGTAATAGTGATTTTCCGTTTCTGTATGTAGAGTACCTAGTTCATGTCAAAATGTTTTGCTCTAATGAATCAAAAGAGAGAATTATGAACATGTATATTACTTAGGGCTTAATTGTAAACAAATTAATGACTTTTTTTGGATGAGAATTTCAGAAATATTTGCATATGTCAAACATTCAAGCTGAGGTCGAGAGTAAAGGTTCCTTTCCGTCCCAGGAAGGAGCAAAGGTAGTGTGATACTGAATCCTTCATACAATCCCACCAGAATGGTTTTGCATACAAATCCTATCTTTCAAATATCTAATGATAACTTTGAAAATTTAATATTCTGTACATATTGTACCAGTACTTCATTAGTTGTAAAAGCCTAAAATGAATTGCACAAATTGTTGGTTAACGTTGTCCCTCAAACCTGTAGAAGACCCCATTGTTATTCACGTATATGTGTTATGTAAGGCAAAGAGAAGAACTTTCAAATAAATGTTTCAGGATTCTTAAGCATGCTATTGGTAGTAAAACTAGACTGGCTTGGCTTTTAAAACCCCAGCACAGTAGAGGAAAGATTCTCTATTTATTTATCTGTCTATATGTATGTAAATATCCACTAAAATCCCATATACACAGTTGGAAAAAGAAGAGGGAGAGAGGGAAATAGACGTGACTAATGTACATTTTACCTCAATTCTATTTCTTATGTAATTTTAAATAGACCAATGGAAGTAGTCTGTACAGTTTAGCTCTTCCTTATTGGAGAGATGCAAGGGTCATCTTGTTGCTGGAAATCCTTTAATTTGGCAGCTGGGTTTTAAAATAAGGGAGTGCCATCTCCTGTTGTAGGTCAGACTACAATGCCCATATATGCAGAATAAAAGCCATCATGAGGCATTTCAACAGAAAGCCTTGTACTCTTCATTAATGTTTAGGAAATTGTGAAGAATTGTGCCTGGATAAAGATAGGAAGTAAAGTATCTCTCCTGATCTGTCTCTCCATTCTCCATCTTCACTCTCAAAATATCAACTATGAAATGAGAGTAACAAACCAGCAGATGTAAATTAATTGAGCTTCATTGCCATCTCTTGGACTATGCCAGTTCACATCTGTTGAAGCATGATCTCCTTAATATTGTTTTGTTTCGTTTTTAATCGTTATTTTAGTTTAATTCAATATCAGCATGTTTGGCTTTGTTTCCTTTGATGAGCAAATATGGGTAACATACAATAAAAAGTTATGGATGTATTTACAATTAATAAAACCATAAAGCCATTTATAATGCTTTAAAAAAGGTGGCTTCTGGGTGTGGATGCGGGTAATGCGTTTTGAAATGAGCAAGAACCATTTGTTTCTAGAGGTATCTGACAAACGAAAGCTTCCATTTTTGTTTCCCATTTACTCAGTGAATTTTTCTTTCTTTTAATCTTTTAATTCCCTCACTCTGACACTGCAGTCTTTTCTTTCTTTTACTTAGAAATATGAAGAAATGGGCAGGTCAAAGTTGAGAACATTTGTGGGGCTTAGTCACATTGTAAGTCCCAGCACAGCCCTTTCATCTCTCATGAACACAGAGTGGGTATTGTGTGAAGTTCTTGAACTGTAAGTGACTTTAAATTCACTCTGGTGGACAAGGGTGAGAAGAAGTCATTTAACTTTTAATAGACTTTCAAGGCCGAGTGAGCAGCTGGTTGAGATGGAATATGGAATGACCCTTACCATTTCCCCAGACTTAGAATTCAATCTTTGAGGTTTTGAATAACGTGGTTAACTTTTACCTCCCCAGTTTCCATTCCTCTGTGTTTTCTGAGTTAAGATGGAAAGGGGTGTGTGTGAAAAAGACTGAAGAGAGGTTTTTCTGATTCTTGCCTCTCAAAAAATTGCAAAAGAAAGTGGACCTTTCTGAGATATTCTGCCAGATTTCCAGAATGGGGACAATTGTTTCCGCATTATAGGACTGATATCAAATTGAATACAAAGAGGCTTGTGTAGGTCTACTGAAATAGGTGAGACCATGCCAAAGCAATGCATCTGAGGACCTGGTTCTGCTGTAAGGCGACTTTACATGGTATCCTATGCTACAATTCACCCTAGTTTTCACACCTGACTTGATGAAATGGGTTTGAGATGATTTTGACTTCAACTCTTAGCCAAGTCAGTTTTTGGTTGTTTTTTTTTTTTTCCTGTGGCCTAGCAGTTCTGCTAATCTGCCTTTGTCAAAGTTTTTCAGGAGAGAAATGAGTACTTAAATCCAGTTTCTAGCTCCCTGAATTGAAAAATGCAAATAAATTTATTTTCAGGAAATATATGCATCTCTCTCTTGTTTCTCTTAGTGTCAGACTTGAAAAGACAGATACTATCCGTTGCATTAAGTCTTGTCGACCAAATGATGTCAACTGTGTGTTGGATCCAGTCCACACAATTTCCCACACTGTCATTTCACTACCCACATTCAGAGAATTTACAAGACCTGAAGGTAAGTGGTTTGTTCCTTGCTCCATTTAATAGACTACAATGCATAAAACCTCCACCAGAAATCCTTGCCTAAAGCCAGACTAACTACCACTGCAGTAAAATGTTTGCACAGTTCAAAATTATAGTGTACTGTTCATTTAATTAAAACCTTCAATATCCAGGAGTTTTAATTTTATGGGGTAAAAAAAGTAAATCTGAGCTCTAACTCATACAACTTCTCAGTCTAAGGAAATACTGAGTCTGAATTCCCATTTACCACATTTGCTCACATAATAGCAGTGTGCCCCATTGCTTTTTCTTCCCTTTTGCAGATTTTACTGTAGGAAGTAGGTACTCCTTATACTTTTCTCGTCTGCTTACAGTCTGGTGCATGCTACTGGTAAGTGGCTTGTTCCAAAGATATGGCCATTATGTAGACCCTAAATCACAAAATGCGGTGTGCATTTA
Organism: Oreortyx pictus; assembly: GCA_036925125.1. Taxonomy (NCBI): domain Eukaryota; kingdom Metazoa; phylum Chordata; class Aves; order Galliformes; family Odontophoridae; genus Oreortyx; species Oreortyx pictus. The sequence continues at coordinate 117,887,768 of JAUPFR010000001.1, read as the reverse complement.
TACATCTAGTACTGTGATTTGCTGACTTATGATCTATGAAAAATTAGTCTCAGTTTTCTAAATATAAAATGAAGGGAAATTCCTATAAAATCAAGGAAGGGTAAGATTGGGCAGAAAGCTTTTTGAGCTAATATTTTCAAAAAACATCCCAGTAAACATCTGCCCAGTCATCCAAAGGGAGATTTCCAGTCCAACATGATGGGTATTTCTTCAGTTCCTTCATTTTCTGAGGTTCCTGGGAACCTTTATGTCCCGAAGTTCCAGAATAATTATACTCACTTTGCTTAATTCATGTATAAAGAATCAATTTTTTGCTACTTGGTGTTTGTATTGGCTTTTAGGTAGCTTTTCTGGGACTTACCTATGCATCCAGAGGTGGAATGACTGCCTTCATTCAGCTTCTTTCTAGGATGAGCCACTTGGCAACTTACCATGTGATGAAGACATAGGGAGAGGAGGGAGAATAGGGAGATTATTCTTAAATCTCTATTTCTGATCCACCCAGAATCTCAGCCTTGATTCTTCAGGAAGCCATCCTAAATAAAAGCCAAGGCTGATTCTTCGTGTCTATGTTGGTCACTCTCAGACCCTTCTAGGTAGGGACTGAGAGAAGGGTAAGAGGCTTCCCAATCTTTGTTCAATTCAGCCACCAATAACTGATGTAGAGGGCTGCTCTAAAGAGCATCAGGCCTGCTGCATGCCTTAGCTGGCCCTACTTCACAGAGACTGGAGGAATGCCCCATAGCCACCTTTACTCCCATACACACTCCGTCTGTTTCACCAGGTGTACTGGCAGCAGCACTAAGGATTTGGCCCAAGACTCTTCCAAGCAGTTCACTCAGTAGTCCATCATGATATAATAACAAGAGATGAGACTTAGTAATCTGAGAGTAATACCAGAGCCCAGAAGACATTCCTGAACTGTAATTCACTGCATGGTCTTGGTTGAATTCTTACAGACTTGTGCTTTTGTTTCATCATCTGTAGATCAAGGATAATAATGTGAATAATAAAATTTATTTCCCTCACATAAGGCTTGGAAAAATATATATATATGTACATATGTATATAAACCTAAATCCCTACTCCAATTCTTAAAAAGACTCTACAATTTGTAATATCAGTGCTTTGTGTAACTGTGTAACATGCCTGAGGAAATGAGAGTTCAAAGGTCTACCTGTTTGGTCCCACTCCTCTCCCCACCCTGTGGATCTTTAGCATTGTCTTTTTTATGTACATGCTAGAAGTCTGATGAATTTCTAAGAGTGGTCTTTCTGTACATTAATGTAATGGAGTTTTGGCTTCAGGGCTTCTTGGATGGTACAGGAGGAGAAAATAAATCTATCTGAATGTTCTCTTCCCCACAGAAATTCTTTCTTTCCATTTTAAAAGACAAATGAGGGGGAAAGAGAGAGGGATATTAGTCTTCCACTGGCTTCGAGAATAAGTCATTTTGGATCAAATGCTGTTTTGTTTCTCGGTGATATTTTCATTATTTCTCAGTATATTCTGTGATATCTTTTGTTTGCAGAGATTATTTTTCTTCGTGCCATCACACCTACATATCCAGCCAACCAGGCAGATATCATATTTGACATAACAGAAGGAAATTTAAGGGATTCCTTTGATATCATCAAGCGTTACATGGATGGTATGACAGTGGGTGAGTAATCATTTCTACATACAATGCAATTTCATATCTCAATAATATTGTAGAACAATGTCAGAGAATTGAGTAATTCTTTCACACCTTGATTCTCAAGTCTCCATTGATTTCAAGTTCTCTTTCTCCTGTCCGGTATGTCTGATTTGTACTAATATCAATATTTTTTAAAATTATTCTTAACATCAGAGGCCTAAACATTAATTTCAGAAGCATTTTTTTTTTCAGAATTAAATCTTAACTACAAATGGTTTAGCTTTAAACTTACTTATGGGGTTTGGCTATTATCATCAACCCAAATATAAAATGTATAGTCTGTCAGCAGAGAGACTGTATGATTTAATTAACTATTCTTTCTTGTTTAAACAGCATGGCATCATTGTTTTTTTTTTTGGATAATAATCAGATTCTTATTGCAGGAATGAATTTTCTGAATCTGCTCACTGTTTTAATATGTTTAGGTGTGTGAATATGATTGGATACATTTTAACATGTATTAATATGTTTTGTATGCCATCCCCACACAATTGGAAAAGGTTTATCAGGTGTGGTCAGCACAGAAGGTCTCAACCAACCTGGTGGCTTTCTGTGATGTCATTACTGGCTGAATGAATGGGGGGAGAGCAGTGGATGTAGTCTACCTTGATTTCAGCAAAGCATTTGACACTGTCTCCCACAGCATCCTTATAACAAAGCTGAGGAAATGTGGAATAGATGAGTGGATGGTGGGGTAGGTTGAGAACTGGCTGACTGGCAGAGCTCAAGGGATTGTGATCAGTGGTGCAGTCTGGTTGGAGGGCTGTACTTAGTGGTGTTCCTCAGGGTTTGGTGCTGGGTCCGGTCTTGTTCAGCACTTTCATCAGTGACCTTGATGAGGGGATAGAGTTCACCCTCGGCAAGTTTGGTGATTATACAGTGCTGGGAGGAAAGGCTGACACGCTGGAAGGCTGTGCTGCCATTCAGCAAGACCTGGATGGGCTGGAGAGTTGGGCAGCAAGAAACCAGATGAGGTTTAATGAGAGCAAGTGTAGAGTCTTGCACCTAGGTAGCAATAACTGCATGCACTGGTACAGGTTGGGGGACAACCTGCAGGAGGGGAGCTCTGTGGAGAAGGACCTGGGTGTCCTGATGGGTAACAGGCTGGCCATGAGCCAGCAGTGTGCCCTGGTGGCCAAGAAGATCACTGGCATCCTGGGGTGAATTAAAAGAAGCGTGGTCAGCAGGTCGAGGGAGGTGATCCTCCCCCTCTACTCTGCCCTGGTAAGGCCTCACCTGGAGTATGGGCTCCCCAGTACAAAAAAGACAGGGATCTCCTGGAAAACGTCCACTGGAGGGCCACAAAGATGATAAAGGGACTGGAGCACCTCTTTTATGAGGAAAGGATGAGAGACCTGGGTCTGTTCAGCCTCGAAAAAAAGAAGACTCAGATCCTCGTCTATAAATGTCTAAGATACGGGAGGCAAAGGGACAAGGCTGGACTTTTCTCAGCAGTGTGTGGCAATAGGATGAGGGGAAATGGTAACAAACTGATGCATTGGAAGTTCTGCACAAATGTGAGTGGGAACTTCTTCACAGTGCAGGTGGAGGAGCATTGGCACAGGCTGCCCAGCAGAAGAAGTTCCAGTCATCATGTTACTCAGCCCCATGTGAATTGCTACTGCAGTCGTAGGAGAATATTCTGTGATTCTCATGCTCAGAGAATGAATATACGAGGGCTGCCCTGAAAGTAATGCTTCCAATTTTATTATGTTGGCCCACAATGTCAGAGGTAGGCAATAGGGGTTGAACATTTCCACCAATATTCTGTTACATTTTGTTGCCATACAACAGATGACACCAGAGGGGCAGTTTGGCAAAATAGTGTTTGACATGGAAGTGCACATGAAGCAAAGGTGTATGATTGAATTCTGTCATGTGAAAAAAATGGGACCCACTGGCATTTGTTAACAATTGCTGAATGTTTATAGAGACCTAACAGTGGATTGAGTACAGTGAGGTGGTGGACAGTGCGTTTCAGCAGTAGTGACTGGGACAGTGGGTCACCTCTGCTGGTGCAGATCTTTATGAGTACAGCATTCAGGCTTTTGTTCATCACTGGCAAAAATGCACAATTAATGGTGGTGACTGTGTTGAAAAACAGTGTTCTGTAGCTGAGAATTTGTTCTATCAAATGCTGCTACCTTGCTCTTGGTTGTAGTTTCCATGGAAATAAAAAGGAGGCATCACTTTTGGAGCAACCTAGGTAGCAGATGTGCTTTATTAAAAAGTAATATTTGATTACACTTTATTAATGCTTATTTATGACAATAAAGGACAACAGTTCCCAGTGAACGCTTGTGCTTCAGCATGTGAATGCTTTATACGCATGCTTCTAGGCTTGCTAGCAGGATTTGCCTGGATGGATAGAAATATAATTGTTCTTCCATAAATTTTGTGATGAGCCATATTCAGTATGATCTGAAGGTGGCACTGTTGCATTTCAGAAGCCTTACAGTACTGTGTCAGCTGTACCAAAGTATTATGAACTGTAGATAAAATAAGTCATTAGGTTTATATTTCTTTCTTTATCAAACAGAGGTGTACATGTGAATGCTGAGAAAGAGGGAGAGTCTGTTAAAGCAGGATAAGATTAGAGATTTCAAGAATTGGTCTGATTCTTTAAAACAGCATAAATGTTATCAGATCCCACAGTAGTTACAGTAGTTTGCTTTTTGTGCTGCGTGCTTTTTCTGTCTGAAATAAGAAAGAAGGATGTGTTTAGATACTTGACTGGCTAAGGCATTTGCCTGAGGGAAATGTTTCCATTTTGAATAATAGGACTGCGTGTCACTGGTATTTTACTTGGTAAACTGGATATTTGCCTCACAATGTTAGGGGATAAGGGATATTCTTATGCACAGTGTTGAAAGGATATGATATATTTCCAACTACCTTCCCAGCTCTACTGAAGAATTGGGCAACAATTTCATCACCTCAGTTCCCCCATGTGCAACATGGAAATGATAAAACATGCCTACTACTGTCTGAATTAATTTTTGTATATAAGAATCTTAATTAATTCCTCTATGTAAAAGTACTTCAAGATTAATGGATGGAAGCTGCAAAGTAAATTGCCTGGAGCAGAACTGGAAGAGGAAAAATAAGCCCTGACCCTGGAGGGGTGAAATTAAGATTGCGAATAATTCTGCCATCAGCAATTCTGCTATTACCATCATGTTATCACTTTTCTTGTTAATAATAATCAGAAATGTTACGTGTTTTTGTAGAAGTTTTCTAGACAAATAAGACGGCATCTTAATCTACAGGAACTAAAAACGTTAAGTCCCTTTTATAAAGAAAGGGGAAGATTTTGCATAATGATGGAATAAGAGGAAAGGTGTAGGTGATATCAGAAAGGTTCATTGGTTATCCCATTAAATTAAAAAAATGTGAAAACTATGGGAATGTAACATAAGGATTCTATTAGAACAGATGCCTAACTAGCTCGTTAACCAGCATTCAATGTTATAACAGCTGGGTATAGAGGAATCTTTCTCCAAAGGTAATGACACACTATTGTAATAATCAGTTTATATGCTTCTGATTTCTGGGAGAGCACATCTGAACTTCTTAACGACCACTGATGGATATAGTCTTCTTGAGTCTGTTCAGACTCTTTTAAAACTTGTGTTTGTTTCTTAAATTATAGAGGAAAGACTACACGTACCCTGATAATACGGCATAGATGCTTGGGTAAAAATACAAATGTTCATGTTTCATTCTGTTGTAATACTTCAGGAAAAATTACCAGAGTATCAAAGCTATTTTATCTGCTATTGGAAAGTAGGTCACCATTAGACCACCATTCTTATAGAAAACCTTGTACAAGAGTAGTTCTTGTTTGTTTGTTTTTTTTTTAAAGAAAAGATATCAACTAGCTCAGAGAAACATTAAATGAATGCATAGGAGTATGTGTAAACAGCATACAGGTATTTACCAGTGTTACTGAGAGAGATGAATATAATAAATTTGGACTTGATGTTAGAGCAGAGGAAACCAATGAAGGGATTTGAAGAAAGGAGGGAGCGCTGGGAAAAGAGGGAGAAAGGACAGATCAGTAGACCATGGAGATGGTCTTACAGAAAGCCTTTCATTTTCAGAATAATTTTTTGCTTGGTTGTCTTTTTGTGACAAGAGAGAGATGACTGCTTAAGAATGAGTTGCATCTAAGCTGTTTGTGTGAATGGAAAGGAACAATATGGTCTTAAAAGTATAACATTAAAAAAATTGAAAACATGCAGATTTATTTTGGAAAATGCTTAGAGAGAGGGAGGATCTGTTAAAGGTGGATTTTCAGAAAGAAAGCTAGGATTTTGGCATTGACAGAGAACTGTGTCCAGAAGAGAGTCAGGTCATCAATTTTAGTCATTATCCCTTTAAGTTGACACTGTGACATCAAAAAGAAGATATTAAAGAAGCTAAGAGAGATGTGGGATTGGATGGAGAATGACCGATCAGTCTGGTTTGTGATTTGTTGATGGAGAGATGGGAACTGAGGTCATAGGAGGAGATGAGACAGTCTAGGAGCAGGTTGTGAGGAAGGAAAAAGAACACTAGAAGAAGAGGAAGGATCTGCCCCCAGAGGCAGGTTAGAAGAAGGAAGTACAAGTTTTCCTAAAGGAGATGTAGGAGGAGAAGCCACCAAGGCAAGAGATGAAGAAGTGAAGGACACGATTGCAAAATAATAGAAAGAAAATATATCAAACCTGAATCAGTGACCAGAAGTAGCAGATAGAGAGGAGCCAAAACAAGTAAGTGCTGGCTACAACAACTTGCTGTTGTGCCCTACAGAAAGTATCTTCCAATGGAACAGAGGGAATTGAAGTCAGCCTACAGGGGCATCAGTAAGAACTATGCAAAGAGTTGCCTCCAGTATTTCTACCCGATTGTATTAAAATGCCAAACTCCTTTCCTTGCTTGTACCAAAAGTTCTGTAAACTGCACATCACTTATTGGCATGGGTGAGAGAAAAAAAGAAGTGCAGACCTATCCAGTTTTTTGTTATTTTTTTTAAAGCTTTTATAGACTTCTCACCACATTCCTCCTTTAACCAGCTGTCAGTGAAAAATGAAGAATGCATTTTCAACCTGTACAAAAATGTCCTATTAATGCCTAAGGTATTATCAGATAGTATAAAACATTTTTGCCCTCAGCTATGCATTCATTTCCTCAGGCAACTGTAATACCACCTTGTAGTATGGTAAATTTCAGGAAAGTTTTAAAATTTCTTAATATAGCTAAAAGTACTATTGGTAGAATGAAATCTTCCCTACCACATTTGACGGTAACATAAGCATGTCTTTTTGCTTGTTAAGCAGAATGATACTATTCTTAGCAAAATCCAGAGCCAATACAGTTAGGAGAACTTCCCAGGAGTGTTTTGCTGGTGCTTGAATATGCTGATATCATCAGTTGCTTATGATTTTACAGATCTGCACTACTGCTCTCCATTGTGATTGGTGTATACAAGCATTCACATTTTTCAAATTATGCTGTTACAGAAGGTATTGTTTAAACATTGTGCTACTGAATGTGTTTTTCAGCTTGCAGTGAGATCTAGAATTTGTTTTATTGTTTACTTAAAGTGATTATTTGAGGAACTTAAATTCATCATAGCGCCTGTCATTTTAATTCTTCTTCTGCCACCTAACAGTAAGTGGCAATGACTTCAGTTACATTTGAAAGGGTCCTACTGCCAACTGTGACCTTTCCAGGCTCTTTTCTATTTGTGATAGTTCATGATGTTACTGTTGAACCATTACAGAGAGTGTCTTAACTACTGGTGTTACAACACTGGATTTATTGGTAGCCTTAATTTTTACTATGGTATCATGATTTTTTTATATATTCCAGAGTGTGGACACAGACATTTTAAAAATGAGCCATATATAAACTGAAATAGATGGTAATGTAACTGTGCTTGCAGGATCCCATACTGGTTGGGTGTGGGAGAAGGAAACTGAACACTTTCTTTTCCTTTTGAGCAAACCTGCCCTTCTGTAGAAGACACTTCTGTACCTCTATAAGCAATTTGTCCGTTCCCAGTTACAGCAAAGAGTTTTCACAATCAGCATGCACATGTTCATGTGGCCTGTTAAATTCAGAGTCACTGGGCTACTAAAGATGGGTTCTGACCTTTGTCAGGTGACCCACTCTGAAGTAGTGCCTTCACATTTCTCTCTGCTTCTATACAGAAGATGCTTTGTTTCTCTGCTGTCTTTACCTTTTGGCCAGAAGCTGGCTGGCTCTTACTGTGCATTTCTACAGTGTTTAGCATAATGAGATCCTTGGTCTGATTTGGACTTTCTGTCATGACAGTAATGCTGAAAGTAGCAACTCACCTACAGCTGCTTTGCTCTGCTGAAAAGGAGCCCAGGCGAAGGCAGTGCTGGAGTGTCCAGGAGAGATCCAGTGTTTGCAGGGGCAAGGATTTCAGCACATACGTTATCTTCCCTTGTGGATATTCTTACTGGAAAGTAAGCAACAATAGCCAACTTTTGTCATGACTATAATGTCATTAGCATGAAGCAACAATGGTGTCTGGCAATACAAAAACGATGCTGTCCAGTCATTCACAAATAGCACACAGAGTGGTGACATAATTCAGCAGATTTTTAGACAGGCTCTTGCAGCCTTACATTAAAAAAGACACAGGCCCTTTCAGTATTTTTGTTCTAGTTGTAGCCAGGCTTGCCCTTTTCACAATAGGAGCCCCTCTGCACGGAATATCTTGTGAACAATTTTCTATGCCAGCTTGCCCTCTCAAAATTAGTAGCTACACATTTGCAACTTGGGTGCCCAGAAGCCATTCGGTAAATGGGATCATAGATTTATTGCCTGAACCTGCCCTTTTGGGATGCTGCTGACTGCACAGTGCTGTAGTCAAATCTCTCAAAACCCTCCCTTCCCTCCAGAAAAAATGTTGGGCAGCAGAGCTCTTCTGGAGGCAAACAGGAACCTCTAGCAGGAGGTGAATTTTCATTTCTCATCTGAGAAATGCTGAAAGTGCTTTTCTAGTGAGATTGAGTCTTGTGCTTGAACAAAATGACATCCCTAGTGCCAGACTTTGCTCTACCACATTGCAAGTATCTGGTTAATCCCACTTTTCCATGATCAAAATTCATTCTCATCCCTTGGGTAGGGACATATAATGTATTACAAAAGCATTGATCCAGACCTTCTTTGATTACAGTTTTCATTAACCAGCAGACAAATAAATAGTGCTGCAACTCCGACAAAGTTTTGTGAGTTGCTGCATGAAGTGTAGAACCTGCCAACTTGGGAGAGAAAGTGACTGTGTCAGAGAAGAGCTAATGGGACTGCTGAAGGTTGTTGGCTCACATTGCGGAGCATGCATTTTTTGGTATTAATTTCAAACACTGGGCAGAAACATTATGTGAATGAGTGAATAAAGCCACATTTGTAATCCAGTACACCAAGAAACATACTATAGAATTCCTCTTGCTTTGACCCAGTTTAGAGGGTAGTGGAAAACCTGTTTTTCTGAGGATCTCCAAGTGTGAAATATTTGTTTAGCACATTAAGCTACTTGAGCTGCTGCTCCTGAGTTTGTGTGTTCATAACAGGAATCTCATTCTTACAGTAGTTCCTATACCCTGTAAAAGCTGGAGACAGAAGATAAGAAACTTGAAGTATATCATAAATCTTTCCCTATATGATGCACAAATGCATGGCTCGAGTGAAAAGAACACTTTTATTTTTAAAGGGGTCAAATGTGGTGGTGACCCCTTACTTCAGCCTTATTTTGTGAAGTTAGTCAGGAATTAATCCACAGTAACATTCAGAAAGCTTCTTTAATCAAAAATTCTGCAAATAATGCCAGCAGAGCTGTTGCCTCTACCTGATGACTGAGCAGCTATCTGAAAGCTTTCATGGCAAATCCTCAGGATTAGGTACTTTTTCTTCCTTGGTACATTGAATCACAGGGCTACAGCATGCTGTATGCCATAATGTGGCTCTTTGCCAAGAAAAGTTTGAAGTTAAAAAAATTAATTGCCCAGGTGTCATATATATACTAGTGTATCAAAACTTGGCTGAAACTGAATAATATAGTAGTAGGACAAGGTAGGGTAAACTCAGCCACTTCTTTAAATGGACTAAGTAAATTAATATTTGGGACTTAGGTATTACCATGATGGGCATTAAACCTTGTGTAAAAAGGACTGTGGAAATAAAGTAACAGGAAGACAATATATTGAATTTTGAATGATTTTAAATTCAGCCTTGATGTTTTTCCACCTGTTTTTGTAATATATAAGATTCTTATACTACACAAAGTGCGATGCATTCTCCAAGGAGGAATAGGAAGGATTAAAATATTTATGGTGGAAACTATTTTTTAATGAGACGACCTCAAGTACAGTTATTGCATTTTAGGCGTGAGTGATTTCACAGCATTGTCAACATTAAAAGCCATTGCAAGTTTTGGCTGGAAGGCAAACCAGAGATCTAAAAGCACTTTGAGTTTGCCAAACCAAGTTAAGAGCACATCTCTCTGAAGTTATTTGGTATCCTTAATAAAGATCATAGTATTTGTAAACTAGCCAAACCTCAGTAAAATCAAAGGTTGTTTTTAATTCTTTCATAATACCAAGGCTCCATGTGATCCAACACGACAGATAATAGCTTTGAAAACATTTACCATTTGTTTCTGGCCAAAAATGTATTAATACCAGGAGGCCTCTTTATTGCCTCTCTATTTGGTGCATTTCAGCAATCAGAGCTTTCTAGAGAAGCCCAAGCATTAATGAAACTCAACTTCATTGAGTAGTTGAAGGATGCAGTTTATAATAAATCGAATCCCAAATTTCTAATCTGTTGAAGTAAGCTAATAAAAAAGATCCTGTTTTCTTAGCTGCAAGCTGAATTGTAACTCTCTGTAATTTCTTTTTTCATTCTCCTTTCTTCAGAGATAAAATGAAAGGCAAAAAAAGAAGCAGATAAAAAGTTTTAGCTAAACTATAGGAAGACCTGTACTGCAGGTGAGAATTTCAGAGATCTCGAGTACCTGTAGAGTGTTAGACACAATTATTTGATCAGATTTTAAATGAGAACCTTGTCTCTACATGGATAAATGATTACTCTGGTCAAGAGGCGTTGTGAATGTTAGATATGTGAGCAATAGGTGTTGCTTATGGACACAGCACAAGCCTTAAATTGTACATGCTCTTCTGAGGCGTGTCTCATTCTAAAACTGATACTCTTTTACACCTTCCAGAAAATTATCCAATATGTCTCTGAGCTGTGCTGTTAAACTGTTGAACTGATCTGGAGACATAGACATTTTGCTTGATACAGAAATAACATGCCAATACAGTCAATGCTGCACCAACTGACCCAAATCATTAGGATTCATGTTCATTCTGTTGTGCAGTATTCACTGTTTCAAAACCTGAATTGCTGTTGCCTTTATGTTCCCTAAATAGGAAACACTGGTGTTGTATTAAGGGATCTGGAGTTTTGTTGACACTCAAAAGGGAAATCTCCTGTCTACATTTGCAAAAATACTCCAGCCTTTTCCATTTTGTCAGCATTGGTGCTTCTTTGGCAAATTTCATTTTTGTTTATCTTTCAGGTATTAATCCAAGAGAAGGGGTGGAGGGTATAGAGCTACAGTTTTTTATCATCTTAAACCAACAGGGAAATGTAGCTTATGAAAATGTAATTGTATGTCTCTGAACTTACTTCTGATGCATTTTGTAAGCACTTGTTTTCTCTGCAGTTGAAAATTAGTCCATTTTCTTATGGATTTGAACAATGATCTGGGAGGAAAATGTTTCAAAAACACATAGTTTTCAAAATCTGGTCCCAGATACTTCAGCAAAGGTTTGTACAGCAGCTAAACTACTATGATGCAAGTCTGCATCAGTATGGAAACCTTGTTAATGTTCAGCTCTAGACTTCATTCTCCTAATCCATTCCTTTATGAAATGCTCACCATCAAACTTGAATGAAGGTCTAATTCACAACGTTGTGAGGGCAATATACTTCAAAGCAAGAGGAAATCTATTTCAGTACTTGCATTTTGATTAATGAGTTTTCTGAATCCTTTAACTGTATTTGTGTTTGTCAGATGCGACAGTTGCAGGATTAATGATATCTTCAGATCTATTTTTCTGTATATGGTTTGATGCCTGCAGTGATGATTACCATGAAATATTTCATTTTCCAAAGAGCAGCCACTTATTAATAAAGCAGATTATATAAAAAACTATAGAATGCCACATTTCACGAGTCTATATTGTTATTGTCACAAATAATTTAGAGAAATATAGATAGCTTTCATGTGCTCAAAAAAAAAAAAAAAAGATAAAAAACTGAAAAGGACTGTTAAGCTTTTGAAAGATGGAGGAATCTAAGGTGTGCATTAACCTTCTGAAGTCAGTAGACATCTGGTGGTCTGGGAAATACCTGCAATTTGACAGCTAGATTGTGCCTTTAGGCACAGTCATGAACTAGGGAAGAACATGCTGCTTGTGAGACTCCCTACAGAAGCACAGCCTTCTGCTCTGAAGTGAAACAAGAAAGGCTTCTACAAGTACATCAATAGCGAAAGGAAGACTAAATGTAGACCAGTGGCTGAATGGGGCAGGAGATCTTGTGACAGAAGACATGCGGAAAATTTAAGTATTCAGTGTCTTCCTTGTCCTGTTCTTTACTGATAAAACTGGCCCAGGAGTCCCAGGACTCTCAGAACAATTGGAAGGTCTGTACCAAGAAATCCTTACCCTCATTGAAGGAGAATTGTGGAAGGGAGCTTTCAAATGAACTAGACTTACCAAGGGACTGTGAGACCTGTTGGGGTACTCACACAAATGCCAAAGAAACTGATTGATGTCATTGCAAAACCACCTCAATTGTTTTTGAAAACTGTGGTGATCAGGAGTTCCTGATGACTGAAGAGAGCAAATATCACTTCAGTCTTCTAGAACAGCAAGAGGAGGTTCTGTGGAACTACAGCTCAGTCAGCCTCACCTCATTCTCTGGGAAGGTGATGGAGCAAATCCACCAGACAACTATTTTCAAACATATTGAGGACAATAGGGTAAGTGGGAGTAGTCAGCAGGAGTTTAAGAAGAGAAAACAATTCCTGACCAACCTAGCCATCTACAAAGAAATTATTGGATTAGTGGAAGAGGAGGGCAGATGTTGCTTTAAAAACTTTAGCTAGGCTATTAACACTATCTCCTTTAACAACAGGTTGTAGACCTGAGGAAGTGTGGACTAGATATGTAGACAGTGAGGTGGTCTGAAAAAGAGATAAACCACAAGTCTTAGAGGGCTGTGAACAGCAGCACAAAGTCCAACTGGCAACCAGTCACCGGTGGTGTATCTCCAGTACTGTTTAACATCTTCTTTAATGACCTGGATGAAGGGGCAAGAGTGCACTTTAAGAGGTTTGAAGAAAACACAAAATTGTGAGGAGTGGCTGATATGCCAGAGGATTGGGCTGCTGCCCAAGAGGGACCTTGGCAAGCTGGGGAAAATGGGCTAACAGGAATCTCATTAAGTTAGGAAAAAGGGAAGTGTGGAGTTTTGTCCCTGGGCCTAAACCACCTATAAAGATGGTTGAACACTTGAACAAGTTGTGTCTTGGATTCTCCATGCTTGGAGATATTCAAAACCTGACTGGACACAGCCCAGAGCAAAATGCTGTAGGTGGCTACTTTGAGGAAGGAATTGTACTAGATAGTCTTCAGAGATGTCTTCCATTCTCAGCTACTGTGTGATTCTGACTGTGGTGTTGTTGAAACCATGACAGGACTGGATTGCTATGGAAACATTTTGCAGTTTTTCCTCTACCAAAAGCAGTAAGACATTCCATAATATGCAACAGCTGAAGCATTAGATTTTCAAACTGGAATTATCAAGGAATTATTGAATATCAAGGAATTATCCACAAGGCTGTTCACTTATCTTCTACCTTGGCATGGTATAGAAATCAGTAAATACTCTAGTAACTATCTGGCAGAAGTAATTTAAGCACTGAAAATCATTACATTGACAAAACCTTTTAGAATAAAGAGAAGCTACTAGGAATTGAATTTAATTAAGCCTTAATTCATGCAGAGCTTTAAACATTTTGACAGAAAAAAAAAAAAGGATAAAATAGCTTAAACTATATGTTTTCTGTTTGCAGCCAGGCTGTCAATTGCTTTTCAACATCACTGATGAAATTCGTGTGTTTGTAATGAATACTTAAGAAGAAATAACCCTTTTCTTACAGATCTCAACATAAATTCTTTAAATCAAGGTCTCCAGAGCCAAAAAACAATTTGACTGTAGAGTTTTTGCTTCACACAGTAGATATGTATTTACATGTTGTAGACTGATATAGTCTGGTATTCAAGCCTAACCTGCAACTTGTTGTCTGTGGTTTGATCCAAAGAATCGTTTATTCATGGCTGGATTCTTTTCCTGCTCTTTTCTGGAATGATCCTATCACCACTGCCTTTTAAAATAGCCACTGCAACATTCATTTCCCTAGCCATTAACTTCCTAATTGCCTCAACATCTCTTCTGAAACGATGACTAGGCTGTTAAGTAACACTGATGCATCCGAGGTGTTACTCTTAATTTTGAAAATCTTGGCCAGCAGTATAAAGCAAGAGGCCTTGAGGATAAAAGCAAATTTCAAATTATAGTTCAGGATCTTGCATTAACATGAGGAGATCAGTCTTGTATTGCTTAAGGGAAGCTCATAAGCATGCTTTTCACCTACAAAAAGTTCATTGCACATGATAACTAGCGTGCAGAAGTTTGAGGCTAGTTTCCTTTAACAGACATACAATAGCCTTAAATTCCAGGAGGCTGCAATGACCTTTTTGCTTTATTACTTCAAGATCCATGTGGGCTTAAAGATGTTTGCTAAAATTAGGGGATAGCCTACATCCCTCCTTTGTATGCAGTTTTACATACCTGTGGCTTGAAGGCTATTTTTGTGATTCAAAAGATCCATTGCTTAGTAAAGAGCAGTTACTGTTGCATAGTGGCAGTTAGGGCTATTAATGTCTGACAAAGCTGTAAAAAAAGACCAGAGAACTTCTTGTGGAGAAACTGACATCTAGAAACAGCCAAAAATTGGGCTTCATAACATAGGCAGAGATTATTTGGAAGTTAATATAAAGCCTAATAAATTAATCATTTCATGTTCTGTGTCCATTCCAAGGACGTGGAAAATAAGTAGAGGAGAAATGGTCTCTCCTGTAGGTGTAATTCATCCCAAATGTTCCATCTGAAAAAAAAAGAAAAGACAGCACTAACTCTCACCATATAATAGCACATTTTCTTGAAGAACCTTTCTGTGATTTTTTTCAGAAGGGCCACAAATTGTGATGGACTTCAGCTTTCACTTACAGTCACATCTGTAGTCTCATAGCCTGAGGATTAGGAAATACAGGAGGAAAATTGATCTCACTGTGCTTTTAAGCATCTCACACGGGATTTTATTTATCTCATTAAATAAATAAGATTTATCTGCAATAGAAATGAATAAATTCTGCAATAGAAATGAATAAATTGCTACCAAAATATCTCATTCTACATGAGGAATCTCTGCTTTTTTCTTTTTCCCTAGTGTGTATTCCTGCCTTTTACTTGTTAAGCCTTACACCATGCTCAGTTTTTCAGCCCTTCTCTCCTTCTTGCCCCACTGGCCTGTACTTGATTAGGAATTGCCTGTAGACCTCACAGCTAGGGAGCCAATGAAACACATTATGCATCAGGGGCAAAGAAGCTTCACCACATGTAGAATTACCAAGTGGTCCCTGAGACATTCTGTTGCTTTCACAGTCCTTAGAACCTGATGACTGTATTTTTCTAATGGAGCCACATTCCACACAGAATTCATGTCATATTTAATATACTAACTTTCAGTTCATTCTAAGTAATGCAAAATGTTCTTTTTTTTTTTTTTTAAGTATTGTCAGTATCATTAGTTTAGTAATTTTGTGGATAGTTTTTTTTTTTTCATACAAGTAAACATTGTAATGAAAAATTAAAACTTTTTCTTGAGTAAGTCATTTATTGCCAGAAAAGTTGGCTTAATTAGCACTTGCCTCTAATGTCAAGTGTGGAGTTTTGTACTAGTGAGAGAAGAGTAATGCTGTTGGATACAACTGATGGTAAGAGCCATGTCTGTTAATTTGCCACCTGAGAAGAATCACAGATATGAGACTGTGTGTTACAAACACGATGAAAAAATACCATTTTGTTACTAGCCTTCAGCATTAGATGACCAGAACAAAATGATGTAGCTGTAACACTGTGTATAGAAAAAAAAAAAAAGATGGGAAAGTGGTAAAAAGAAAAGAGAATTCGTGTTTGTTCCTTAGCATAAGGCTTGCAATGTTGTTGAGGGGATTGATGACATTTTTGATAACTGTGTTTATTGTACTTCCCAGAGTGTAGCTCACAGGTTACTTGGAAGAAGAGCATTTGATTTGGCAGTAGTGTGAACTGTTTATATATACACAAATATGCAGGCCTGCATATACATATTCAGGTAAGATAAGAGGTTTACTTCAGCAGAACCCCTCTTCCAGCACCCATCAGGAGCAGGTCGCCAGTCATCAGCTGCACCCATTGCCTCTCCCTCCTGCCCCTGATCCTTTGTCCACTCCTATAACACGTCTCTGATTTTGTGAGGGTCCTTAAAAGTTTAGGTTATCTGAGGATTTGAAGAACAGTACTTATAAAGGTATGCAACTTATATTTGTACTGTGTTCTTTTGTTATTACAAATGTAAACATCTCCCCTGTGGAAAATCTTTTCAATCTTTGTGTCCAGAACAGAAAACATATCACGATTCATTCTCTCTGCCAATGCAAAAAAGCCTTTTCTAGTGGCAATATGTAAATAAGCTCATGCTCACTCTTTCTGCTTTGCTTTCTGGCAAACCATGGAGATTCTGTTAGAGGAGCTTTCTCTAGAGAAATTGTAAATGCAGTGTTCTGCAGATGGTTTAAGGAACACAGTGACCCAGATTCAGTGCAAATGTAATTGCTGCAGATTTTGTGGTTAATAGTAAAAAAAAAAGGAAAAGTTTTAGAAATATTTTAAAGAGTTTTGTGAGAGCTCCTTTGGCATACTGGGCTGTAAACAGTGCAAAAATCAGAACCAGTAGTCTGGATTTCTGGAAACCAAGTGCTAATGTGTTATAACACAGGAACTTGTCATCCAGAATGGGTTAATGTGTTAACAAAACAGCAGTGTTCTTTGAGTTCAAAATGGAGCTTCTTAGCAAATTGTCTGCATAATGCAAAAATACAAGCAGAAACCAGACACAGAGGTAAATTGCCTCAGGGTCCCACATATTTCAAAGCAGAGAAGTGAAATGATATCTTAAAGAGGTATGGACAAGTGAAGGAATACCTCTATCATCTGATTACAACAATAGAAATTCTGCTGAAAGGCTTAGGAAGATTTAACAATATTAATCTTTCTGTCTCATTTATCCCATATTTTTTGATAAGCAGAACTTCAGTAATCCAATGATGGTATTGCCATTATTTTCACTTGAAATAAGTATTACATATTATTCAGGGTAATGTCTTCACTACATATGATGTTTTACAAGAAGAATTGTGTCATTAAAAGTGGCATGCTTTTACCTTAGACAAAGTTGAAATGCAGTACATAAAAGGAGAAGATAGAGCAGGAGAACAGCTCGATGTGTTAATTACAGAGGTTGAAAAGTTTGGACTGCGGAGTGACAATCACTGCAGAAATAACTGTAACATCCAAGAGATCCTATTTACAGTATGGGCAAAGTGTGCAAGAAAAAGAAGTTGTGATGTTGTTTTCTAAAAGGAGAAGGTCAACAAACCATGAAAATAAATGAACAGATTGGGGACAAGTAATAACATCTCTGATCAGTTAACAATCAATCAGTCAATCATTCAATCAATCAATAAATAGGAGCTGATGGAAAGTAGTGTACCTGGCTTGTGACATGTAGGGCTTTCTGTAGGTTGAGTCAGTTTGGTCACAGATTATGAACTGAAGAGGGTAAACATCAACAGACATACACTCAAGACTGTATGGCATGTGGGCTTCAGCAGCAGTGAGGATCTCCTTGACTCTTGTCACTTGAGACGTTAGCTTTCGCATCCCATAATAGTTTGGTCTGTAGAAGCAAAATGTTGAGCTGTTGTGCTGTGTATATGTATATGCTATCAGGAGGCGCATACTCAGGAGGTGCATGCAAAAATATTGACCATGTATGTTATCTGTGATACTTCTGCAATAACAGTGGGTGCACCGAATACTGCACCTGAATCTTCACATTTCTTATCAGCAGAACTGTTTTGTTCACTTATTAGCAGTGGTTCACCCTGCTTTATATTTATGCTGGATCTTGGTGTCTGAGAGCACTGTTTTCAGGTCACATCATAAGCTCCACTGTTACTCTTCTGGCATTCTACAGATAGTGACTCATGGGCTTGTGTGTACTGCTACAGTAATCCAGGGCCATATCCCATTCTGCATTTATCCCAGTGTGACCTCTGACTCGCTCCATCCAGCTACTTTGTTTTTAGACTAGTAAAAGAAGTCTGAACAGTCCCACATCTGTCAGCCTTCACAAATAGGAGAGGTGCTCTAGTCCGTTGTCTTCTTGACCCTGTGTTGGACTCCTTACAGTTGCTCCATACTCAGGAGCCCATACAGGGATACACCCTCAGCATAGTTGGACCGAAGGGATAACCTCCCTCGAGCTGCTGGCAATCCTTTGCTCAATTCAGCTCAGGATTCCATTAGGTTCCTATCATCGTTAAGGCCCTGTGTACGCCACTGGCTATTTGCTGATTCTTTTAGCCATGTATGAGAACTGCTTGTAGTGGGCCTGAGTCGCATACTTTCACTTTAAGCTCTTGTTTGTGAGGCAAGGCACAAGGCACTACTGGGTTTGTTTGGGTCTGGACTAGCTATCGCTCCCTAGTACCTGACATCAGAGAATCAGGCACAGGTAGCATTAAAAGGCAGTGGCATATTATAGCAGAAGTCCTTCAACTGCGTTTCTGAGACCAATGTCATAGGATCACTGGGACCTAGTTAAATGAGTAGCAAGATTTCAGGCGCTGAGCTGCTTTGTTGTTGCGTGGTTTCCATCTGCATCTATACTTGACTTGGACTGAGGAAAAAAAAAAAAAAGCAAAAAACAGCTCCAGTTTGGCGTTTGTCACAAAAAAAAAATCTGAAAATGTGAGCTCTCAATGAGTCAATCCTCCATGAGCTGAAAAGCATGTATTCTTGTTACATGCCTTTGTCTTTCTTTCCTGCAGTCTTGATTTCTTTCTTGCTCACTTTCTTGCTTGCTTGCTTTACAGCTTTCTTTTTTCTTTCTTTTCTTTTTTTCTTTCTTGCTTTCTTTCTTCTCTCACTCTTTCTCTCATTCTTTTCCTTCCCTCCTTCTTCTTCCCTTCCTTTTATTCTCAACAGGTATCTTGGGAAACTTCTTCATGTTTAGAATCTCTGCAGCTTTATATACACGGTGTAGCACATACTTATGTGACTGCAACATCCTCTTTATTTAATAGGAGAGGAGGGGAAATAGTTATTTTTCATTGATGTTTTCAAATTCATTTTAGGACAATCTAGGACTTTGGCACATTGAATGACAGAATTCAATACTGTGATAATATTTTGTTTCTTTATATATACCTTAAATTCATTACGTATGCAGCATTTACTTTTTAAACTATTGGTGTGCTTGATTTTAAAACTTCAACAGAACTATAAAGAAACCTGCTCCCCATGGATTGTAGCATTCCACCTGGGAAATAAAGAGTGCATTTCTTTGTTTGTTTGCTTACTAGCTGAGAATATCCAAATAATAAGAAAGTTATTTATTGCTTTGAATGCTATGTCAATAGTGTGTGGATACATGCTATACTGTAACGTAGATCAGCTTGAGTAGAATAGTATCACATCAGAAAAAACAAACAAACAAACACCAAACCAACACAATTTGCAATCACACTTCTAGACTGAGAAGAGCAAGGAAGTGTAGAGCACTATCAAAAGATTACTAAATGGAAACAGCAGCCCTTGTCATCTGATGCTTGGTGATCGGTACGTTAGAACTTAACTGTGTGGGTTAAACAACTTGCCAGTATTGAGTGATTCCAATTCCATGTGTTTCCGTGGTTGTCAGTTAAATTGTTGCCTGCAATAATGTTATGTGTTGTTAGTAATATGCTTTAAATGCTACCCTAAAGGGAGGGCAATTTAAACAAGGCTTTTCTTCTTCAATATATCATCTGCCAAGCCCAGTAATTTTTATAAGGCGCAGGAGTGTGGCCAAGAAAACTAAAAAATGTATATTATGTATGTGTGTATATGTATGTACATATAAATTGTGGGGGCAAGAATGCTTAAAAAGCATATTCACAAAATACGGCAAGCAAAGTGAATGCGGTGAAAAGTTTGCAGTTTTACTGGATGCTGAAGATATTAGTTGGTATTTAAACAAGACAAAACTGTAATGTCATCACTGCCTTGGAAAAAGGTGCTGACAGCCTGCATAAGCAAACATTTATCTCTCCCATCAGATCTTAGGCCAATGTGTTCATAGGGGAGTGCTGTAGGAGTTCGGCTGGGACTCCAGGAAGCGCTGGTGTGCTGCCTGCTTGTGAAACATAACCCCCAGCATGCAGAAAGAATATGCCTTAAATAACTCTTTCATAAACTGCACAAATGTGCAGTTCTGAATCCAACACCAGATCAGATAGGCTTGTCAGAAGGAAGCATCTGAGGAGGGGTCTCTACCAGGCTCCAGCTGCCTGCAGCCTTACCTCAGGTTCACAGGATTTTGACCTTTTCTGATACATACAGTTTGGTAGCTCCTTACTGTAGTAACAACAGCCCTCAAAAATAAATCTGAAGGGAGAACATGCCTACAGTCTGATCCTGAGCCTGTTGGACTACTTGGCAAAACTCCTGTTGACTTTCTTTTGTGTAGGTCTAAAGCTTTAGTGCTATTCTTTTCAGCCATGTCATGTCAAGACTCTGAGGGCACTGATCCACTCCTGTGGCCCAGAGTGTTGTAGGCTTGCTGTACAACATGAGTGTCCAACTTCTTGTCTTTCCTGGGCCACAGTGAGTGAACAGGAATTGACACAGGCCACATAGAAAATATAGAATAAACTTCACATATATATATATGTAACAAAACTTATTATTATTTTTTTATTAAAACATAAAAAACAGAGAGCAACAAAAACATAAAACTAATGGGATGTTTGGCTTTTGTAAAACTAACACATTAGGTTGGTTCAGTGACAGTTGTCACCGGGAAAGACCGGTCAGCAGAACAGAGCTGCCACCAAGATGACGCTGCAGCATGGAGTGCGGGCTACAGTGTGAGCTGTGCTGGGCTGCATGTGGTCTACGGGGTGCAGCTTGGACATGTACTACTATCCTTGCAAGAAATTATGCCAATAGCCCCCCCTTTCCTCATCATATTCACCTGCTTTTATTTGCAGTGCTTCCTGGTGGGTTACTCATCGGCACACTAATAATTAGTGAACTAGTGTTATCTGGTATTTATACAGAGCATATTGATTTTCTTGCTGTAATTACCATTACAAGTGATTTCCACTGTTACAAATGAAAGTCAGTTCACAGGATAATATTAAAAATCGCATGTCAGTCCCAGGTGTGTGTGTTCATGTGCTCCTCAGGACAGTGTGTGTGCTGGCATACATAGGAAAGATCTGACTATGTCTTATTTAAAAAGCAGTACTGCAGACTGTTTACAGACTTCATCTCTCTGAATAAAGAATAAAATTTATGCTGATTTCAGAATATATAGTTCTTCTGAAATTAGCAGCATTTTAGTGCTATTTCTGGACCTTCTGCAAGATATTTTGAATAAAAGTTCTATTTTAGTCTTATACTGCAAGCTTTCTTGCAAGCTATTTACAGATCACATTCCTAAAGTAACCTTCTTTTGGCTATATTGAAAATGAAGGGGAATTTTTCTCTTGTTAGAAACAAAATAGGCTATATGACTCACATAAGCCCATTTGATTTCCACTAATCTCAGCAGCCTCTCTGTATCCTAACAGGTGTGGTGCGCCAGGTGAGACCCATTGTTGGACCTTTCCATGCCATCCTGAAACTGGAGATGAACTATGTCATGGGTGGAGTGGTATCTCATCGTAATATTGTCAATGTTCACATCTTTGTCTCTGAGTACTGGTTCTGAGAGAGCTCCTAAAGTCCCAGACAAGCAAGCTGCTCCAACCTAAGTCATTACGACAAACTACTATGTCATATACTTGTTTTAAAACCCAATAGAGTTTTTTGTGGTTGTTATTTTTAAATATTTGTTACATGGTTTAAGCAAAACAACAAGTGATCAATTAAGTGAGCAAATTAAGTGAGCTGATTTAGCTGTGCGTATAAACATGTAGTGTGTGAAAATACTCAACTACCTAGTGAAATTTCAGACTTTTCTAAATGTTTATGCAGACTTAACTATTGCTCCTTGGCCTGATAACCAGAGCAACTGAGGATGTGGAACAAACTACATGTCAGAGTTCACTGGGATGAATATATGGTATCTTTGGATGGAAGAAGTTCGGTAAGGATTAGTTATTTCAGCTCCACATAAATTACTTTGAAGGAGTTAGATTGTCAGAAAGTACCAAATATTCACTTGTGGGCTCCAGTAGAGTAATCCTGAATGGGCATCCAAAATCACTAATCATTTCTGAAATGTTTAGCCTAGATATTCAGCTACGACTACAAGAGGAAGTACAAAAAGAATTAGAAATAGTAGGAGACTAACAAGCTATTGCACATATTAAAAATTACTTTTTTTTTTACTTGTTATTTGATTGTAAAGTCATGTTTGATTCTAATAAACAAATACCTCTCAGTGAAATTAACCTGTTACAAGGGTAGTGAATATTGCTTAAATTCCAGTCTCATCTGTACTCAGCAATACATGGAAACTCAAATCTATATCTCCTGACTGTCCTAGAGTAAAGCTTGACACATTTTTAAAATTGGTATTCAGATGAGCATGTTAAACTATACACTTCCTACGCACCAAGTCAAAACATATGTACTAATACAATGAAACATTCATAAATAAATGAATTTTTAATGTAATTTTTGGGCATCAAAGTAATGCATCATTTTTATTACAGAACAGAAAATAAATAGCTCCATGTTGCATTTTGTCACATTTGTTAAGATATGAGAAAATAAAGAAAGTCAAATGGGAAATACTCCGAAGTGTGCTATGGTTTCCATTTACCAGAAAAAGAGTATTAATATACAAAAATATGTATCCAGCATTAATTATATGTGCATATTATGCATTTTCCACTCAAAATGGTCTTCTATTTGAGTAATTATTGGCAACAAGCATTTGCCTCTGAACTTTACACAAATTTCCCTCACGCTAAAGGGAATCATTCTGTTGACCTGAATGATCTTTTAAGTTAAACAGAAAGAGACTGTCCACTCTGATCTACTGCAAATAAAAGACCATAGCAACTTTACCATGAACGTACAGAAGCCTTCATGCAGTTCTCTGTGGTAGGGAAAATTCTCTGCCTGCAGCTGTCTCATTCTATGTATTCAGATTTTATGATAACGCATTCTCATAAATAAGTGTCGACTAAAGATTACCCTCTTGGCAGTGTTTGGTTCCCTCCCTGCACTTACAGAG
Organism: Oreortyx pictus; assembly: GCA_036925125.1. Lineage (NCBI taxonomy): Eukaryota > Metazoa > Chordata > Aves > Galliformes > Odontophoridae > Oreortyx > Oreortyx pictus. The sequence continues at coordinate 117,864,360 of JAUPFR010000001.1, read as the reverse complement.
AATCTCAGCCCCATTTCTAACCTGCTTTTTAGGATGACTTCAGCTGAAGTATTGTATTTTCCATGGCTGCCTCTGCAGTCTGTACCATTTCACCAAACCGTTATTATACTTGAGTAGCAAAATGCTGTGAAGCAGATATATTTGCAGCAGATATATTTGTAGCATTTATCATTCAGCTATCTTAAGGGGATCTTGGAAAACTCTAAATTATGAAAGTTGATTTCAGGGATTACCAGCATAGGTAATTCTGATTTACGCTGTGAGTAAAAAAATGTTGTATTATCTTATGCTCCAAGAAAAAGAGAATGAAGGACTCCAACTATGTTGTCAAGTTCTTTTTCTTGCCAGTGTAGGAAACTAAGTAGCCTGAGTACCAAAAATTCAAAAACTCTTCCCATCTAATTTTCTAAACCGTAATTTTATTTCCTTTATTTCCTCCATACATGGTATTTACTTGCAGTGGAGAGAAATTTGGGACTCCACAAATCTAAGTTTAGGATCAATCTGCCGAACAAACCAATTTACACACTTATTTTTATAAAGGAGAAACCACAGAGCACCACACACCTCTCCCTTTCTTTTCTCTGCATTTTTTTTTTTTGAGTAAAAATAGGGTCAAAAAAGGATTGCCTCTACTTGGAAAACTGTTTTCCTACATTGTCCAAAATAACACTTGAAGAATTGCAGCCACCTTTTTAAATACTCTTCTTGTAAAATGAGAACATTCATTTGGTAGACAATTTTGTTTTGTTTATAATCAAAAATGGAGTGAATTCTTAGTGCCATGGTCATTTTGACGTGTCCTAACTTTCAGTAGACCAGCACAGAAAATCTGGAAAATTCCATAAAAAAGATCAATTATTTGTGTCATCTAAACTTGCCAAAATAAACTGCAATTTATATATAAATAGGACAAAGTAAAGCCATTTCTAATTTTTACTGGCAAATCATTAGAACTGTTCAAGTGGAAGAACATGCTTAGAAATAGTCACTGAGATCCCCTCAGTTCAAGAGCTTTTCTTTTGCTGGGATCCATTTGGATTGATTAGGTGCAAAACATTTTAACTGTGGGGACACTGATAATTACATGTAAATAAGTATTTAGAAGAAAACAAAAGAATAAGGCTACACTGCCAACTGTTTATTGGTCTGCTGTTTTAGACTCACACACAGAATGATGTCACGTGCCTCAGAGGAATAAGCATACACCACTAAAAGAATGAGTAATAATAACAAACAAGTACAGATATCTCATAGTTATTTCAAGGGAGATTAGGACAGTTTGGCTGAAAAAAAAACATGCAGTGTACAGAGCTGTTCCTGAGTAAGCAGGGCTTTATTCAAATAACAAAACAGGAATATTTAAGATCGTTTTGCTAATAAGCTGGTCTGCTTCTTGCTACTTCAGTTAAAATTCTTGATGCATCTGTGTTCTATTAGCATATAGAGAAGGCAAAATAACATGGTATATGTAATCATAGCATAGCTACTGCTTTTGGAAATGGCTTGGAATCCAAGGACAATGGCAGTGAAGCACAAACATGTTTCATAATAATGCCCAGATAAGTATATTCCATTTATGACAGCTGGTGCAGTGATGACAAAAGCTGTTCCATGATTTGAGTGAAATGCTGTGTGTCATTCCAGGTTAACTTTCCTAACTGCAATGTATGGTAACACTTCTAAACCAGTGGTAACTGACTGCAATGATGCAGCACAGCAAATAGCTTGTCATCACTGTGAATATGTATGTTATTTAGAGTTTGTGCAGCATTAATATGTTCCTGTCTCAACCACAAAATCACACTACGCCCATGAAAAATATTACAGCATCCATTTTGTCTATCCAGTTCAGTACTGCTTCAGTGACTGAACACATGCAATCAATCAGTGCTGCAAACATGACCCGTGTGAAATCCCCTGCAAGAGAGCTTGCCTTGTGCAAGGTAGTGTGGAGTGAAAAACATGGCGCAAGCTGAATTCTGGAGCAGGCCGTGTCATACCAGTCCCACCAGCATATGGCAGACTGCACTCCTTGTGGAAGCAGGTTCAGTTGCAGTTGTCTTCCTACACCCCTGCCAGTTTAAAAGAATTAAGAGTTGGTTTTGCAGATTTAATACAGTTGCTCTGTTGAATTAACAAATACATGTGGATGACAGCCCATACTTCAGGCCATTTAAAACCATGCATACTGGTAACTGAAGTTAATTCAGTTCCACTCTAGTTCTGAAGACTGGCAGCTTACCAACTGCACAGTTCAGCTTGGTGTCATCAGCAAATCTGCTGAGGGTACACTCACTGTGTCACTGATTTAGACGTTAAAGAGCACCAGTCCCAAGACAGACCCCTCCAGACTGCGCCTGGACACACGTTGACAACTGTTGACAACAACCCTCTGGCTACAGCTACCTAACCAATTCTTTATCCATCTAGTAGTACAGCCTTTGAATCAACCTCCCTCCAGTTCAGAGATGAGGATATGGTGCAGAGCCATGTCACAGGCCTTGCAGAAGTCCAGGTAGGTGGACACAAAGCACTCACCCTTTGTGCACCAATGCCATCACTTCATCATAAAGTCTACCACCTTGATTCATTGAGATCCCCCAAAACTAAGTTCCTCATTTATCCTTAGCCCTGTTTTCTTGTTTTGCAATGCACTCCAGGTAGATGACATCAAGCACTCATCCTTTGTGCACCAGTGCCATCACTCCATCATAAAAGTCTGCCACCTTGATTCATTGAGATCCCCCAAAACTAAGTTCCTCATTTATCCTTAGTATTGAACTCATTGAGAGCAGCCCTGCGGAGAAGGACTTGGAAGTCCCGATGAATGAAAAGCTGGACATGAGTCAGCTGTGTGCTCTTGCAGCCCAGAATGTCAACAGTATCCTCGGTTATATCAAAAGAGAGGTGGCCAGAAGGAAGAGGGAGGTGACTGTTTCCCTCTACTCTTCCTTGTGAGACCCCAACTGGAGTACTGTGTCCGTGCCTGGAGCTCCCTCTACAGAAAGGATGCAGAGCTCTTGGAGTGGGTGCAGAGGAGGGCCATGAGGATGATCAAAGAACTGGAGCGCCTCACTTATGACGAAAAGTTGATGGAGTTGGGCTTGTTCGGCCTGGAGAAGAGAAGGGTCTGAGAAGATCTTATTGTGGCCTTAAGTGCTTGAAGGAAGCTTACAGACAGGAGGGGGACTGTCTTTTTACATGGTCTGATACTGATAGGACAAGAGGAATTGCCTTAAAATTAAGTGGGGAAATTTATGTTAGATGTCAAGAAGTTTTTTACTAAGAGGGTATAGTGAGGTGCTGCCCAGAGAATTTGTGGATGCCGCATCTCTGGAAGCATTCAAGGCCAGAATGGATGAGATCCTGGGCAGCCTGATCTAGTGGTTGGCAACTCTGCCCACTGCAGGCGGGGTGAACTAGATGACCTTTAAGATCCCTTCCAACCTAAGCCATTCTATGACTCCATTATATGATTCTAACAGAATTTGAAGCAAGGCTTTTGGAATTCAGTAGAATCAAAATAAATAAACGTGCTTCTTAATGTTATTTTATTAAAAAAAGAAAGAAATCAAAATCTGCTTATAAAAGCATTCTGCGATTTTTCTTTTGCAGCAGTCATACCTACTGTCTTGCTCCTATGTGTTCCTATTTGAAAGATGTTTTCAATAGAAAAGTTCAAATTTGGGTCCATTGGCTGCAGATCTGTTTTTGCTTTTCAGTAGGTTTAAGACACAGTCAGAACTAATTAAATATACTCCTCTTGATTTGTGGAATAGGCCATTCCATCTGAAAGGAAAAAAGGAAAATCGTTCTTTCCCTCCGCCAGGATTTCTGCTGGCTCTTTAAAAGATGTCAGATGAGGACTCCTCCAGATGCTCGTTCCAAGGGCTGCAGTCAGTCGCCCTCGCAAATAGCACTTGATTGTTCTGTCTTGGCTGAGCCTGAAGTGAGCACAGTTTTGATAATAATGCCAGAGCCACTTCTGGTTGGCCAGTGCACACTTAGCCAGTGAATAAATACTGCTTTTCGAGAAGGGCCCAGAGCTTGACTTCACGCCTCACGCCCCAGGTCTGCCTGAGGTTTCTGACATACATGCAGGCCTACCACACCCTCGCTGCCCTCTGCACCTCTGCCCCTGCCCACCACGGCCAGGCTGCTGGGCCGCCCCGCGTGCCTGTGGAGGCTCTTTCCTCAAATTACCCGTGTGGCCGGGCGCTCAGCGATACTCTGCTCCGCGACTGCATGGAATTCCACAGCCGTTCCCAGGATCGTTTCTGAGCGTCTTTGTTCCCTGCTGCCTGTGGTGAGCACGGGAGGTGTGAGGCTGTGCAGAAATTGCTGCTCCCAGACAAGAGAGACATAAAGTACACCCACCAAGTCTCCAAAATCATTGATCCGATGAAAGATTTTTCATTCCTGCTGGGGCTAATAATGCACTATCTGTTCTGTAATGAGCCCCTTTTTTTGCTTTCACCTTATCCTATTTCATCTTCTCCAACCCTTTCAATTTATTGGACACTCTTCTCCCTTTTCTTATTTTTACTCCCCACTCTACTTTTTCTTCTATCACTCTCTGAGTGTTTACTTGAAACTAAGCAATTGGAGTCAAGCATGTCCACCAGACCCACAAGAGAGACCTAGAAGAGTTGCATAAAGAAAACCCACCCTGGGATCCTGGTAGATAGCCAGAGGCACGTCTTGGTCTCATACCCCAAAGATCTTTATCATGGCATATCTAGATAATGCCAGGATGGAAACCTGCGTGGAACAGTCGATGCCCACTCTATTTTTTTTCTAACAGTGACATCAGTGTACTTCCCCATTTTAAGGTGGAATAGCCAATATGGGGCAGCAGAGAAGATTCAGAAGCCCCTTTTCTTTAGGGTTTTCCCATTTGGGGTGGCACTTTGTCACTCCATGCACAGAGGGGATCACTGAGCTTCCAGATTTGTGGCAAACAATATTTTAGAGTGCACCACGCTTTATCCACAGTGTGTCACAGGGTCCAGGTAAAACCCCTGCCCACAGCACTGTCGGCATGTCTGTACAAGCAGACATGGGACCAGAATTAGCCCCACTTATGAAGACAGGAAAATTATGAGAAATAATAAATTTTTATGGTAAGATATAAATACACTTTCTTCCTGTTGCTCCCAAATCTATTTTTCTGAGGGTTTCTCTGTGTGTACATGTGAGAGAAGTGGGTCACTGATCTGATGAAATAGATTCCCTTGACCCCTTTATATTAAAGAAATCATATGAAAGAAAGTTGTGTACTGCCTGACACCAGTAGTGATAGATGTTTCAGCCTGGCAATTAGCGCAGCATTATTGGTGCAGGTTGATCTGCAGGACGGTGATTAGATCTTTTGATGTACCATGAGCTAATGTTCCTTACACAGGTGAGATACGGTGCAGGGCACAGGAAGCTGGTGAGAGGGAGCTGCAAAAAGAGAAATGGGGCTTGGTTCCCCCAGTCAAACTGACCCTGAAATAGGCAAAAGTGACTTTCTCCAAACCTGCCCCATCTATGACCTCGAACCTGATCTGAGGGACCACCCTCATCTCTGGACGCAAAGCAAGTTAAATTATATGCTGCCGGATTGTTCTAATATTGCCAGCGTTCTGGGCAGAAGTTGTAATAATGATAAAAAAGCACCAGTGTAATGGATACCATCGTAACTCCATAACTACAGTTTAGGTTTTGAAAATTACAAATATGTGTTTAAGTAAGGCTAACCAGAAAGTACTAGATGATGTTTTAACTGTGGCCAGCTGTCTAGTATTTAGAAATTAGTAAAGAATGTTTTTCCCTTCTAAAGTGGAAAAACTGCTGTACATTTGTGCATATCAAGCTGGTGACCATTTGTCCAGTCCACCAGGAAACATCAGGCTATCATCTGTATGCAAGCAGCCAGCAGATGACAAAGTACTTTGTAAGCAGCTGCACAAAATATAAGCAGAAATGGTCTCTGTAGCCTTAAACTTCACGATGCACTTCACCTCTTTTGGATTAGAGGCCTGATTCATAGCCACTGATTTTTGTAGGCTTTTCATCAGTCTTTATCAGTTCACAGTTCAGAATAAACTTCACTTTCTTTAGTAACAGCGAGGTTCATTTTGCCTTGAGTAGTACATATGAGACTTATTTCAGTGATATTCCTTCAGCTCATGCAGGCAGATGGATTCTCTCTAACTCATGCACTTCTGCCTGCTCACCTCTCTATAAATATTTATAATTCCTTTATAATTCCATTTGACCCTTACCTCAAGAAAGCCTCACACCTGATCCCCCTGTTCCACCTCTAGCTCTGTAAAGCTGGGAAACAGCTTGGAACAGGGGAAGAGCACTTTAGCTGCTGATGTTTGTGCCCATTAAACTGAAATTAGCTGGTCTGCCCCTCCAAGCCAACATGTTTGTATAACTTCTGGATCCACGTCAGGAACAGACCTAGGTTACATGGATGAAGAAGACTATATGAACATGATGTAAAGCAAAGTTCCTTTCTTAGCCAGCCAAAAAGTGGGCATCAGTGCTGTTTGTGACAACTCCTCTTAGGTGAAGGTCAGACTGAGTTCACCAGCGATTCAGGCATGATTTTGTTTTTGATGTCTGACCAGAGTTAGCTGATAGGTATGGGTGTCTGAAGATTAACTCTTACTGAAGTACTTTGACAGAATGTGATAATTTATTATTATTTCTACTCCAAACCCAGATTTGCAGGCAAACAACTTACCGGGTCAGCATTAAAGAGAGAAGCTAAAACTGATATGGCATAAAATATGATGGAGGATTTCAAGGAGACACACACCCTTCTGGGAGAGGGTGGAGACTAGGGGCATCTGGGTGTCGCTAAATGGTTTTAGCATGTGAACCTCATTCCTATTTCCCTCCTGTCTGATAGGCAAGGGGTGTTAATCATGTAGGGCTGGTGACAGTCATTGGTAGCAACAGGGATTTTACTATCAAATTCAGCAGAATAACGGCTGGCAGTAATCCATGCTGGTGGGCTTTCATAACCATATGTTGGCAAGCCATTGTAAAAGGGAACAATGAGGCTTGATCTAACAGAGATAACAGGAAAAGAAAGACAAAATAGACAAAAAAGTTTTCTGTCATCCCACCATGCTTGTCAAAGATCTTAATTTGAAAATGATCTTAATCATCTGAGAGATCAAATGTGCAGACCAGGAAGGAACTGGGCAAATAAATGTTAAAGCCAAAACTGATCAAAATGATACAGCAACGTAGGCAGAAAGAAAGATGTAACTAGGAGACAGGCAGAACTGACAGTTCATGTATTTGATTCTTCCCTTTCCATCTAATTAAAGTAACTTCAGTGCAGTGGATTTACAGCTAGGTGGTTGAGTGGCTTCCAGATACTATCAGTGTAAGTGCTCAGATGAGAGAATAGCATGTGGTAGATGCTATTTGTGTGTCAATTAGATAAGTTATGTACAGACCACAAACTCCAATATGGATGAGAAGTGCTATCACTTCTTTGGTTGTTAACAGAAACAGCACCAGACCTCCCAGTCCACCCAAAACTGTTCCCAGGGAGATCTATGTGTAAAGTACTTCCATTTTTATGGATCTATTAGTAGGAACTACCAGTAGCAATCTAGGAAGCTTAAATCCTAATATTTTCCAAAATACATGAAAGAGTTGTGTGAATATTTTTCTCCATTCACAAGTGTATGGGAACTGTTGAATCACGGTCTTAACCACTGATTGATCACCTGAGGCAATCACTGAGTCAGCTGCAGGAGCACAGGTGAAGGCAATTCACCTGTGTGACCAGAAGGGGTGGAGTTTGGCTCCACCTCCCCTAGATTTCAATTAAGGGCTGACCACCACTGGGGAAGGGTATATTGCTGGAGATCCTTCCCCTGTGGAGTTCCAGGTGAGCCCTTCCTAATTTACCAGGTGTCTTTGTAACATCTGAATAATCTATCCAAAAATATATCGTCCATTTTCATCACATTGTGTGGGTATTATTCACTCAGAGTATTCACCCTACACACAGGAAACACACTGAGATTAGGATTCAGGATGATTTACTGGTGAAGCAGGAATGAAACAACTCTCCATCCTCTATTAAGTCATACTCTATTAGTCTCCATTAATTTGCATATTGTGTTAAAATATATAGATAAATTTTACAAAATCAAGGTAATATAATAACACTACATCAACTCTATATCAGAAGGCCAGCAATGTCTTGTAAGAGGAAAATGTCACTGGAGGAACTCAATTCTACATATGATCTTTATTGCCTCAGTGAATGCTACCGTGAGGCCAGTGAGGGTCTGCAGCTGAATCCTTTTAAAAAGGCTGTTGAACTGAATGAACTTCTAGATCACGAACTTCTTATTTAAACTGGTGTGAGTTTTAAATGCAAAACTCTAAATCACACTCATGCTATTCTGCTAAATTTGACTGGAATTGAGTTTAGTCAAAGAAGGATGCGATAGAATAGTATTATTACAACTACAGATCCCCAGAGTGGGAGGGAGGTTGCACAATCTTAGGACTGCTAGAAATCCTTTTTCCTGTTTTTGTTAGTATGTTTGGGAAACAACTGGAAGTCAAAATGGTTCTCTGGTTACCTGTGCTCACAGCTCAGTTTAAAGGGACAAGACTCAGTTCTGCACTAGATCATCAGCATTTGGAAAAAGTCAACACAGATGAGGTAGCTGCAATAAGGAGAATGCATAACAAAAGGATTTTATAAGAGCTTATATAGGTAAAGCCTAGATATAAATGAATTAGGTATGACTAATTTACAATGTAATATCATGGACTATCAGACGCAATTAAGTTCAACCAACTTGTCTTCAAACCACAGGTGCCTCACTTACAGTTTAACATCCTATGCAAGTGAGATTAAAAGAAATACAAGAATCTAATTATTTGCAGTATGTTAAAGAGTTTATTTATTTATTTATTTATTGTAAAAGCTCTGTAAAAGCAGGCATATACCAACTTGTTAATTATGTTCAGCTTATTTAATTTCCTTTGCAAGAATAATTAGATACGCAAATCATCTTGTCCCATGCACTGTACAGCTCTCTGGTTCCTGCCATACACTCCAGTAATTCTTTGAATTACCATATAAGCCACTGTGACAATGTGCACTCTGTTCTGCAGCTAGAAAACACTGTATGAACCATTCTTCATATTAAGATGAGGAGTACTCAGATAAGCAACATGGTAAAGTGGCTGAGTAACATCCATCTCTGAACTTGCACTTTACCAAGATCTTGTCCAGACAATGCTTTTGATCTCTTCCTTCAGTTATGTTTCGTGGCATGTGTTGGCTTTCCAATAGTGAATGGAGCATTTGCTAGTTTCGATTAGAGAAGACTCACAATTCCATTAATGACTGAATCTCTCTCTGCCTCTCTTTCTCCCCATCTTTTTGTCTTTTTAATCTTTTACAACATTTATGCAATAAATCCTTTATAATAAATTAACATTCTTTTTTTTTATTATTTACTAGGGAGGAAACTCCTGGAGAGAAAAAAGAATGAAGATTTGATAGGTTCTGCAGATTTAAAGGTATTTTTCATGCTGACAGACTTCTGAAGGTCTGCAGGTACCTAGTAAAACTGTCATAGGAGCCAGGGCAGATTAGCTACCTGTGGCTTTTTTAATCTAGTCATTGAACTCATCAGAAATTCTGGATGTATTACAAATACATAAATACATGCCAAAATATGTACAGAAGTGCATTTTTAAAAATATCATTTTTTCTTGATAAAAGATCATGATGACAAAAAGATATTTGACTTTCTACAAATCTGCATTTTCCTACTGCCCAGCCTTACAGTTAAACCAGAGTTCATATACATAAAATTCAAAACAAATGACAATGGCATTGGCTCTTCAACTGGGCCAGAGGAATAGAAATGCAGACAGGCATAGAAAAGTTAATATCCTATAGGATGCCAATTCACTACGAATCAACTGACTGTAAACCACCTACAGAGTAGAGAAAAGAGTCACTTGTTATACAGTGGACGAAAGTCTATTGGTAGAAAGACTTGCAGCCTCTTCACCTTCAGCTCACGGTCAATAAATCTCATTCAGAAAGCAGCACTGGCAGTTTATTCTTTCAGCACAAGCAGCCTGTCATCACCATGTTATATTTTTTCTGGCCTTGCAGTATGTGCTCTGCTGACCTATTATTAGTCATGCTATATCATCATCCGCAACTAATTTAGTTTGTCAGAAGTCAGTGGGTAGAACTGACCCATTTTACTGTGGTACTCATTGATGGAAGGAAAGGCACTTTACTGTGGAAAAGAAAGATGAGAGGGATGGGCCCATTCAAAGGGGAGCATCCTGTCTGACCCTGACCACAGCCAGTGGCAGAGCAGATGTGCATCCTGATGTGAGGTTACATCTATCCTGAGCTGTATGGATGCTCTAGGTTAAATATAGCTGCACATGTAATTGTGTTGAGTGTCTTGAAGAGATGAAAAGAAACTCAGGAGGGGTGAGCTGTCTTCCCAATGCTGTTGACATATACTCTATGGACTTCAGCAAATTGCTTCAGCTTTGTCTATGCTATCAAATAGTGAAATTGAACAATTAGAGCTGGAGACCAAAACAATTCAGGATAAAGAGTTGACTCTCATGTCTATAGAGCCTATAGAAGATTTTTTCCCTTTGGTGAAGTCAAGTCGGATTCTTTGCACTGTCTGTGAGGCTACAGCACACTTGTGTGCTTCATCCAGGCTGAATCCATCTTTGTTATGACTCCTCCAAAGGAGCAAACCAAAGCAGAGAAGGTGGGGAAAATCAGGAGATAATTTCAGAAGTACAGTAACAGTGCAAACTTAAAATGCTAAAGCAAATAATGCTTTCACTCTTGTTTCATACAATTGTTGCTACAAGCTCATTGAGGTGCAAGATGTTTAGCTTTTATGATCATTATAGTCATGTAAGAACCTAACAGGAAATAAGATAGTTTATACTATTTGAATCCACTTAGCTATGTGTAAGCAAAGATATGTAACATTCAGCAGGCGCGTGATGGCAGAGGTTACTCTGAAAATGCACAGAAAGAAGGTGTTTTTTTCACACAGTGAGTAATTCAGCTGTGGGGTTCCTTGCTGCAGAATGTTATATAGATACTAGAAGTTCATTAAGTTACAAAAGTGGCTGCTCAGATTTTGGAGGAAGAAGAATTCATGGGGGGATACTTCTTGCAAAGATTTTTTCTGTATCTCAGGAACTCTGAACTGCAAATTCCTGGAGGATGGGGAGAGTACCTGTATGGGAATTGTTGAATCATAGCCTGAACCACTGATTGATCACCTGAGGTAATCACTGGGTCAGCCATGGAGCACAGGTGAAGGCAATTCGCTGTGTGACCGGAAGGGGTGGAGCCTGGCTCCACCTCCCCTAGACTTCAATTAAGGTCTGACTGCCACTAGGGAAGAATCTCTTTCTGGAGACTGCTCCTTTTGGAGTTTTTCCACTGTGAGCCTGGGATGTGGGTGAGCGTTCCATGTATTTTCGACTATTCCCTTCTACCACAATGATCTTTCTCATTATACGTTCTGACTACCATAGTATTTGAACTGCTTTTCCTGTTAATTATACAGTACCCTTCTGTGCTAACCCTAGTTACCCAGTACTACTCCTAGAGAGAGGGTAATGGGGTAGGATGCACCTGTGATCTAAAACGCCAGAACTCATGAGAACTCATGAATTGTTCATTTCTGTAACACCCTTGGTCATACAACTGAACTCAAATGGAATTAATTTTAATGAGTCAGGTTTTTAATTAAGTATAGGTGTATCTCAAATATTTGGAAAGAGATTATGAAGAAGGAAAGTGTATACTCCTTTCATAACAGCAGAAATCCTTCTGCAGATGCTCAGTTACAAAGTAATGCCACATCTCTCTGTCTGGAATGGTCTGTGATGAGAAGCACAGCCTCTCTGAAGCATAGGGTACAAACTTTGGCTCCTCAGTCTTATGGTGGAGTGCTGAAAACTGAACGTTTCTATTTCAGCCTCAATATTTGGGGCATTCACGCTTTTACTCAGACTGGTCATTTCCCCTGAAACCAGACACTTTTAATGAAAATAGTCTGTTCCATCAAAATCTTAGGATTCTACCAAAGGGGCAAAAATTTCCTACCAGATCATACTGAAGCTCTTAATCTGCCACTGGTGGAAGGCCTCAGCTCACACGTATGATATAGGATATAACTACAGCTGATACTGGTTACATTCTCCTAACAGCTTCTTCTTCTATACGCCAATTTTAGAAGCTCGTACTATTCAGAAGACTTTTCAAACCCTGTGTGCCATTCCCCTGTCCCAGTACAGTGCCTACTACTAACCTTAAGTCATTTGTGCTGTGAACCAAGTCTTTTTTCTTTTTTTTTCATTTGAAAAATAAATCTCTCTCTCTTCTCTGGAAGGTGTTTTAACCCAGAAGCATTTAGCAGCACAGTAAGTAATTCATTACATTAAAAGGTTGCATATGCACAACAAAGAAGGTACAAATAACTACACAGGGATTAAAAGAATTTTTGAAAAAATATCCTGGCTTTGCAATAGAATGAAGTTACGCAGCACTTGTTTTATTTATGCTTATAGTGACTTTCATCTATTTGTTCAGGTTTTGGCCTCAAAGCCATCAGTTTCCCTCTGCAGACCCACACAGCAGCTATATTCTTTGTGCAATTCAAAATGTGGAGTTTTTGTCAGTCAGCCGATGGAACCTGGGTGACACTAAGGGAAATAAAGTTTAACCTCTTACCCATAGACTAGGCAAGGTCTGGCTTTGTTGTTTTTTTTTTGTTTCCTCTTTTGGATCTGTCATTGCTAAGCCATAAAATTTTATTCTAGGTGTTGGGGATGAGGAAGTCTCAGCTCTAGCAGTGAGCCAGCTGGTGCTGATCTATTGCTTCCTAGCAATTAATCACTTTAAAAAATACGTGCATGTTGCCAGCCTCAACAAAGCCCGGGTTGACCCCATCCTTTCAGAATACCCAATTTCTGCAAGAAATTCAGAGGCAGGCCATACAGGTTCCAAAGTGACTTGAAAGTACGTTGACTTTCTTGAAAAGAAGTATAGATGGCATATGCCATGTGCTGTAAAGAAGTAAACTGTGGAATGGAGAATGCGAATAGACGGAGAAACACCTGCCGCCAGTGGGGTAAACATACTGATGAAATTAATTCTTTATTTTTCAAGAAAAATCTTTTATTTCCATAACATCTCCCCAACTCAGGGCAATCCTCAGTCCCCAACCTTGTGTCACATCGTTGTGGTGTAGCACTCAGGCTGTTCTGTTGCAGGAGTCTTCTCAAATGCTTGCCAAAGATTAAAGGTGTGCTACCTAGCTGCTGCAGAACAGAGCTGCGACTGGAAACTTTAGCTTAAGTGACAACATTTTGAAAGGGAAATCATATATTTGGTGTGGAACTGGAGGAAACCTTGTGGTAACATTAATTACTCATAGTTGTCTAAATGACTTTTAATGGCTTTGCAGAATAGCAGCACTGTACTTGCCATCTCAGTTCTTCTTAGAAGGTTTTCCATTTCTTAGGCTGCTTACTCTTTTCCTTCTGATAAGATTCAGCATGCAAGTTGGGTTGGGTTAGGTATACATTTCAGCAATATCTGGATTAGTTCATTTTTTTCTATTTAACTTTTGCGTTACATGACATGTAAAATGCAAGATGACAAGAACATGACTTTAAAAGCATAATATATGTTCTTTTTAACAGCAGACCTCTAACAAGAGTAGGATAGTGTGCTTGCTAAGAGCTACTTGTAGAGATGTGCAAGGAAAGCTGTTTGCAAAGTACAAAAAGAAGTCTGATCTGGTACAGGAGAAATAACTACAATCTACTGGGATTTTATCCATCAGCAATTAGCGTGCCTATACACACATCTGCCATTTAGGATATATTAGTAGGCTCATTTTTAGTTTGAGGTTGAAATCTCTTGAAATAAAGTTGTACAGTACTAGCAGAAATAGCTGGATGATCGAGGAGCCCGCCCAAAACAGTAAACTCAATCAACAGCCTGGGAGGGAGGAACAGATAAGATGATACGATGGTTTTGTTGAGTTTGACTTCTATGCTGGAGTGTATTTACCCATGCAATTATGCAGCACTTCATCTCAGCAACATCCAAGGGCATGCAAATGAAGGCCAGAAATAAGAGATACACTGTCCAGCCCAGTGCCTTGCAGACAAAACTCTGGTTATTAAGAAAATCCAGTCTTATTCAGCCAAGGCAGGTAATGGAAATCAGGGTAGCCAGTGAACCTTCTCTGCCTGTGCTTTCTATATTGGAACTGCTTTACTACTTTGTACCCTTTGGTCTGAAATGGAGAGCTAGACCTTTGCTCTGACCCATGGTCATTGTTTGGTGCTGTTGTTGAGCTTCTGAGCTAACCCTAAAAGAAAGTGGGATCCTAACGTGTGAAGAAGGGCTCTTGGCTGGGAGCATGAGGCAGGTCCAGTCAGGAGTCTTAGTTCATCCAGATTTCTCTAAGGAGAAATTTCTCATGAATACAAATGAAATATACTAAATGCTAGAGTTCTCAATAAGTGAAGATTGAGAAGAATACTAAAATCAAAATAATTCAAAGAGGGAAACTTCAATTTCTCCTGTAAGCAGTTCAACCCAGAGACCAAGAGATTAAGCTGACAAAAGGACTGGAAAAATATGGTATATGCAGATATGTGTAAGACAGATTAAACAGTTACTTGTAAACACTTGGCTTATAATAGAAACATACTGATGTTTGCTCTTGCAAGGGTGGGAATGCCAGTGCAGAACTGAAGTGCTGGTTTCTATACCATTGTGGAATGATCCATTACTGTCACCTGATAATGTATGGGGAAAACTTGTATAGTGCATTCAGTTAATGAGCACAGAAGCAATCTGCCCCTCTAATGGTGTGGTGTCTCCTGGAGATGCTGAAGGAATGATTCAGGTGTTTGAAATTAGTTGAGATGTTTGAGACTACCATAGCCTGCCTTGGCTCTGGCTGCCCCTCCGGAAAGGCGTGTGTCTTCCATGGTTCCTACAGCCCTGTGTGGGCATCTCAGCTAGCCTAAATCATCCCAAATGGCACTACACATCTGTGTTCAGGCACCTGGATTGCTCCCATAGGGAGCTCTGCTGGAACCGGTATTTGGAGAGAATTATAGTCAGGCGATGGTTGATTTTCACCATTTGGAAGACCCACACACTGTGGAAGGAAGAAAAAAATTATAATAGATTACATAGGGATTGCCTGACTAAAATGCTACCAGCTGTGCACAGAAGCATGGAATTTTGTTGCTGCAAGCAGGAAAAGGAGCAAAATGCCCACTTTGTTATCTGGGGGAGACCCAATTTGTAAAGTTCAAATTGCATTCAGACCAAAGTCCAGGGTTACTTTGATCAAAGGAACAAGCGTAGACTGCTATAGAGGGAAAAAAGAAAAGCCAGATTGGACCAGCAGAGTGAGCTGAAGTTTTCAACCAGCAGCTTCACATTTTCATTGAGCATTGAACCTGGACACAGCTGCCCAAGAGTGAATTAATTCAGAAAAAAAGCTGCACTTGGGAATGCTGAAGCTATCTTATACAGCTAATGCACCAGGAGAGGACTACATTAGATAATATAATGGGGTAGATTGTGCTCAGGAAAATCTGTTTTGAAGAACAGAAAAAGCAACAGAGAGAAGAACATAATACGCAGAAGCTAATTGTTGATGGTACTGACAACTCTGTTTGCTCTTCACCTTTGGATACCCAGGGAAGTTTTCTTCATTTCTCCATTCCTCTGTGGAGGACTTCCTGTTTCACTCTGCTGGCAAGATGTTCTTGCAGGTGTTGCTCATACTGGAAACTGCAGTTGAGAAGGGCCAATTCAATGTCTGTGCTCGATCTAAGGTGGTGAATCACACAGTATTTATGATGTTGTTTAAGAAGCACCTGCATTGCTCAGGGATAGTCATGAACTTTATTGAATCACTCATCAGATCAGCAGCATGGATTTGAGTGCATAAACCCCTCCTGCACTTCTCCTCTCTCCCTGCACGACGCCCTTCTGTTATGAAAAAATTAAATATCAAACTGGTCCTGACAATAACAGGCACTTCAAGAAATGAAAATGCCAACAGAAGAGTAGCAGATATGAATTTTATGCTTACAGTTGCAGAAGCTACAGAGAGCTCTGAGAGCTGCATTCCCAGTGGGGAAAATATAATTATTATTTTTTTTCATAATTTCACCTGCCTCTCACTGATAGATGACTGCTTATTTTGTTCCCTAGAAAACAGTTCTGCATAACAACATAGGTGCACTGAATGCTCCAAAGGTCAAGCAGCTTGAGCATGGGAAAATATTTGTGAATGAGGCCAAAAAACTACTGAAAGAACTGATTTCTGGCTCAAAGATTAGTCTTCATTTAGAGACTGAGAATTTATTGCTGCCAAAACCAGCATTATCAGCTTTCTGTCAGCAACAATCATCAGGATTTCCTTTCCCAATCAACATGAGCTGTGACCTCATCGTTGCAAAGGTGAAACCCTGACAGGGATTAAAGGCTAATAGAGAGAAATGAGGTAGCAGGGCTAAACAAAGGGGAGATTGTTATGTGGCAAGAGTGAGCTGAGGTTGAATGTTACAGCTGAAACTTGAACCAGGAGCCGAAGGGAAAAGCAGAGTATTTTTAAGGGGAGTTGAAGTAACACTGGGTCTCTCAGCCTTTGGTGGAGCAGCAAGGCAGGCTGCCATCCTGACCATCAGGGAGTTTTGAAGCTCGATTAACATAGCCTTGTGGTTCGTCAAGTGTTTAATTGCAATTCTTCAGGGACATAGCCTGAAAGACACTGGAAACCAATTTAACAATCATGCCTATCATTATATGCACCAAATTGCTCCTGTGCACATATAATATGTGAAACAGAGGCTGAGTCTGGGGGCGAGGTTTAGAACACGAAAAGTGATGAAAGGCAAATGTATGCCTTATATTCATCAAAGCAATGTAATCCGTGGCTGGATAATAAAAAGAGGTAAAAAGGGCTTTATGTTGTTGATCTGAGTTATTAATTTTTTTCACTCATCCTTCCACTTTATGGAACCAAGAAGTGAGGAGATTTATCCTGTGGGGATGCTCTTCTCCCAGAGGTCGCTGTTGGCTGCTGCAGAACCTTCTGATCTTGAGTCTCACCACTGACTTGAATGAGGTCCCACCAGAAGCAGTGTGTGTCAGTGGGCATTGGGTTAGGATCTCTTGCAGTCTCCTACGCAGTCCTGTTTTTTTTCTAGCAGAGGCAGACTTGCACTGTAGTCCAGTTCCAAATGTCTGGTAGCTCCTGACATCCAAGTTTCTTTCTGCATAAGCTTTGAATATCTTTATCCCACCAATATGACACAACATTCTTCCTGCTGTGTACTGGGTGCTTTTTAAAGGCACCACACAACCCCAGCTCTTGCTGGAGCATAGAAATTATCCAGAGGTATGAAAGAACTCAGCACCTTCCAGCATGAAGGCTCTAGGTTGCAAGCACATTTATAAGTGAAAACGGAGAGTCAGAAACAAACTTCAACTTAAACGGGCCAGAATAGTACAGAATCGACATGGATTACATTTTGTTATATTTTATATGGTCTACCTCAACCTGGCATGATGATTTCAAGTGAATATTGAGCAGAAAGGCCAGATTAAAGCTTTTTTATGGCAATGATTAAAAGTGTATTTGCCACTGCCCTTACTGGTACTGAGTAGCCTTCAGGAACCCTCAGAAAGGAATGTATCCAACATAACACATTTCACATCTTTCTGTGAGGAAGCTACACATGTTTAAGGCTTTATTCTTTATATTCTAGACATTACCGTCAGCCACAAGTACAACAAGGTTAAGTCCCTTTCTAGTACAGAAATAATCAGTCCAGGCAATCTGGTTGCTCCTCAGCTCCCAAAAGGTGGAGCTGCAGGAACTGCCTTTGGCCGCTTTTGAAGAGTTTCCAAGCTTGCTCTGAAAGGTAAAGTCACATGCAGATAATCCCTAGCCCCCAGGGAAGCATTCAGATTTAAGGTTCCTATCAGTGGAAGGTAGCCAGGCTGAAGTATGCTTCCTGACTAATGATAAAAGCACACAGCAGCTTTGGGAGGTTGGGAGAAGCTCGTGTGCTTTCTGGGCTGAACTGTGTTTGGGTGGGATGGCTCACTTATTAAAATATTTAACTGCATGAACATACTAGAAGTATTAGGATTTAGTAACACTATGACTTGATCCCTATTTTTTAGTGCTATCAGGCTAAGAAATACGAAGCTCAATAGCATAGGGGCATAAAGAATCTTGTAACAAAACCTGAAACTATCTACCATCAAAAGACAAGTGGAAGGTTTAGATTTGTTAGACAACAGGTTTTGGAGAGGAAGACACATATATCATGCTGAACTGAAGGAGAAATTTAAGTAGGCACAGCGTAATTACTTTATCTGGAAACCAGACAGAAAGCCAAACTAGGATCCTTTATTCTCAGTGAAAACTTCATGGATTTATGCTTGGCAAACTAATTGCCATGAGTAATTTATTAATTTCTATGGTCTCTTTTATTTTTAATTGAATTTTAGCGACCTGCAAACAATGTTTATTTTTCTCTTTTCTTCTTCCTAACATGACTTGTGGTCAAACACTGATCTGAATCCATTTCAATTGCAGGGACGGTTCTTGCAAAGTTCTTGTTTTATTTTTATTTGTGCTATCTCCATGAAGGGATCTCAAGACACAAGAAAAATGAATAGGTTTGAAGATGTCAGTTTGTTCAAACATCAGGTTTGATCATTTTTACAAACTGCTGAGTTTGGGAAGGATGATTTTGCAGACTTCTACAGTAATCTAAAAACAAAGTCAGCAAATATCATGACACTTGTTACAACATTGTTGCCAGGAATGAAGCCTGGAAGTTCCACCCTGGAGTGGGACACAAAGTCTTGCTTTCTCCCTGAAACTACATGGGATACAGGTACCTCAATTCCCACTAAGCTCTCTGAAAATTCTTATCCTAAAGAATTAGGGCACATCACTTTGAGATCTTTGGCCTACTGTTTTTGAGCATGCTTTTTCCATGTTACAATCAATGCTAAAGCATGACAGCTAGAGAAAATAGCTGTGCCTTCCACAACATAACCTATTATGGGCCAAATTCAGCATAACTCTACAGCCACTATCAGAGCTCTCTCCATTTCACAGCTCCCTCTCTTTACATGCATATTCTAATTTGGAGTGATCTGGAACTACTATTTATCTTTCACTCTACATGTTGAAGACAGACTTTCAGTTTGCACTGGCTTTGGGCCTGATGAGGCATTTTTGAGGATGAACCACATGTATATGTGGTATTCTAGCTAAACTGAACTGAGAAAACGTGCACACCAATGAAAAACTCCTTTTTGCTCCACTCTGCACTTTCCAAACTGATAATGGGGAAAGTGCATGTCAGGTTTCTGCTGGCTAATGTGAAGCCACAGCTTCCCCTCACATCCCTCTCCTGTTCTGAAAGGCACACACCGAAACTGTTTTGCAACAACAGGTGTGGCCAGAGCTGTCTGAGAGAGCTTTGTGTGATGGCTTTTGGAGAGGTGGGAGGGGAGGAACATGGAGGTGGTCATAAATGGGTGGAATTTTTGCTTTTTTTTTCCTATAATTTGTGAGCGTTCATGGAGGAGAAGATAGCGCACCCCTAATGTGAGTAGTAAACAAGAAAGTTCCCAACTGGAGCAAGGAGAAAAGAATGCACCATGGAGGATATTATAACTCGATATTCTGGCTTTACCCATGGGCTCCTATAAGCTCTTCTACTGTCTCAGGCTGGCAAACACATATCTATACATTGCAGCCAGCAGCATTCTGCTGTGTGATACAAAGACGTGTTTTGTAATAAAATGAATCTTAAATGGTGGGATGGAGAGACTTGGCATGTGAAGCAACTAATGAATTGCAGAACCCTTGGCTCGATGGCCATTGGTTCAAATCTCACCCCCTTGGTAACAGCTGAACTCCCTGAGACAGACATTCCCCTGTTCTTAGGCATCCTCCACAGTCAGTCATGGCCTTCTAACCACTTCCACAACACCCAGTACAAATAACACCTCCCTGTCTGGAAGCTTGCCGGAGATGGATTGGTGCTATGCCAACAACAGGTATTGATCGCATTTGAATGAGTACCATCTTTTGGTTCTACCTCTGCTAAGAGTGGTATTCAAAACTGAATACAAACTGAGATGCAAGCTGTTCCTCCCCTTACTGGAGCAGTATGGGAATAGCCATAGTACTGCACTGCTGGTATTCGTGCTGAACTCGTTAAAGGGGCAGACCTTGCTATTTTTTTCCTATAAGTTCACAGACTGATGTAGGGAGGAGATGAAATTTGTGTTAATATTAATGAATCAAACCTGACATATAGTGTAAGGGCTTTCCATCTAACTAACAGAGAACAGCCAAGGTTCAGTGACTGTGCATTGACACTGATGCTCACTGCTTAAGAAGCGAGCAGACAGTAAGGGGGGAGCAACAACTGTGCACAGTAATGCAGTTTGCTCTTCTTTGTATCAGTCCAATGGGAGCTTCTAGATCCCTGAGCAACTTCCATTTCCGAAGTAATTTGTGCTCAGCTGAAGATGGTTCACGTAACTAACCACTCAGATTTTTAAGATTGTCCACAATTTGGAAAACCCCAATCAGCTCAAAGACAGGTAGACTTAAAAATGTTCACAAATGGGATGAAGTCTGATGTTTGTTGATTTTTATTTTTTATTTTTTAATGATTGAAATAGGAAAAAAACACCTCATTATCTGTACATCTAATGTTAGCAAGAGCTAACTCAGTCCACATTAGCATCTCATCTAAGTGAATTATTAAGAATTCAAAGGTAGAAACATTGATAAACTGCAGTTAATATGTTTCCCTGATAGATTCCTCAGTCATTTACACATTCTCTTTTTGTTTAATCATTAAATTGATCAATATTTTCTGCTTCATGGGAATCTCATTTACGTTGTCACAAGATAATTTTTCCCTTCAGAGAAACTGTACAGAATAAAGAAAACAAGCAAACAAAACAAAGCAGAACAAGAAAATCACCTCTTTATTTAGGCAAGTTGGCTTTGCTTCTTGTGGAATGTTCCTCTTTTATTCATGTTTAAAAAATCTACCTACCTAACTCACTGTGAAGTCCTCTTAGCAAGACTCTTAAATGCAAAAAGCAAGTAGAATGGTGTTTTGAAGAGAGATTTTTAGACAGAGTGCCTGTAGAAGTTAAAGTACAAGTTTAAAAAGAAGGTATTTCTGAGTATCTTGGCTAGAGAAAGGAAGCTGGAAGCTGCTGTCAGCTCAACTCTTTGTTTGCCAGAGGTCAATGAATGATGAGAAAAGATTATGCTTCAAGTAAAGAATACTGAGCTTTGAAGCTCTTCCGAAGCTTCAAGCTTGCATTTCTTTCTTTCATTTCTTTTACACCAGTATGAATAAATCCTCTTAATTAAAAAAAAAAAAAAAAAAAAAAAAACATCTGGGACAAACTTTGATTTGTCATGTAAACCACAGCGCTCAGCAAGTCTTTTCTGTTTTTGTTTTTTTTTTCTGATGTTAGCATAGTGCTGTGGGTGAGAGCATGGCTGCTGGGCCTGAGCTGCACCTGCTCTGTGGATGGATGCTGTAGGGCTTTTTGTAGTCTCCTCAGCACTGAATGGGCAAGCCTTGGACAGTAAGAGGGCCTGAGACATACCCCAGTTAATAATGCCCCTGTATAATACCAGAGTAGCAGAACGGAGCTATATTTCCCTTGCTAAAATGAATTTCTGAGAGGCCAGATTGTTGAGAATCAAACAAAAATAAGGAGAGGAATTTCTTAGAAAGGCGTATTGTGATGCAACAGTGTGAGAGAAAAGCAGCACAACTCATTTAAGAGTAGGAACACTGTTAAACTGTGAACCCAGTGGCTGAGTTTGAGGTTGTGTTTAAATCTCAGATATCATTAGTGGGACAGGAGAGGGGTGGAAGAAAAGACAGAAATAGCCTATTCAGGACAAAACAAGTCATTATTTCTTCCTTTGCAAACAAAGGGGAAAAAGTAAAAGTGCTCTCATGAGAACCTGTATGAATTTCCTTAAGAGGGTGTACTTCAGACGGAGAATAGGCTAATTGTGTGAGATATTGTGGTTACTAAGGCAACAATGCAACTTTTTGAATACGAAGGCAAACAGATGTAAAAAACCAAAGTAAACCATTAATGTACATCAGTATTTTGAGATGAGTTGGAGTGACTTATATATTGTAGTCCCTCTTTATTTAATATTTCAAAAGTGTTCTTTGATTTAAAAGCAAACACTTAAGAGGCCTCATAACTCAGACAGTTATGCTCTCTTCTACACAGCACTCTGAGAAGAGAATGGTTATTGATGCACTCTAATAGAACAAACACATAAATCTGATGGAGTTAAATTAAACAGGAAGGCCTTGGTACCTCAAGAAACTTAACACAGGCACTATGGTAAGGCCGTGAAACCTCCCAGCCTTGGTGAATACTTTGCTTCTTGCAAACTTGCACTGGCTTCAGCATCCTGCTGAAGTAAGCCTTGCACGATACTTTTAATTAAAACAAACATCCTTCTGTAACAGTATTTTTTAACCAAGTCTTTCTACAATAAAGGTTTGAGACGGGGCGTTATTTCTCAGAAGAAAAAACCCACACTGCGTCTAGCATTATGGAATGGAATTAAACTATGATCTGCAGCTTGAAAATCTTCCTAATTGCTTTCTAGTCCAGCTGAAAAGTAAAATTCTTCTCTGATATATGAAGTGTTAAATCTGTGGTAATTTACCCAATGCTGGAGTTTTTCCAGTTCATAATGTATGTGAATGATTACACAAATAAGTTCTTAAGAAATTTAAGTACTGCTTCTTCCCACAGTTATTTTTGGCACATCCCATTTCTTGTATGTTATCCATGTTCCTTCTGTCTTCAAACGTAAATGAATGAGTTTTAAGAAGTTTCTGTTGCAGGTCTAGAGAGGGACTTGGGCACATGAGAACTCACTGGTTCTTTTTTGTTTGTTTTTGTTTTTTGAGGGGAACTTAGTTAATAGTCAAACAAATTGTACTATTTCCTGCAAGTTCTGCCTCTTGCAGGCTATCCCAGCTGCAGCAAACTTCCATCACTTAGAGGCACAGAGGACAGCTCGGAACTCAGAGCAGATTTCTCTGCAAAACAAGACATTTCACTGGGAGACTTCCCTCCCAGGACATCCTGCTGTCTGCTGTGAAATGACACAGCCAAACAGAGCTGAGAGGGAAGGGGGCTAAGGCATGGCACAACAAGCAGGGAAACTCCCTCAATCTCCCTGTGGAAGCTCCAGCCCAATGATTATGCCGCACCACATCACTACTGACAGTTCCCCGAACAGATTCCTTCCATGGGTAATTAGTCTTCACGAAGCATGAATGGACTCGTTTTCTATAAGAAGACTGAATTTTAGCTGACAAATTAGACAGATTCCCTGAGGCCAGAGTTATGCAGCTTTGCCAGTCTCACTAAAAATGTGATTTATAATAGATTCCTAGTTGCAGGCACTCCTTTCTTCAGGAATGAAGGCACACACCATACTCAAGCCTTTGCCTAACATGACGGTCTTACAAACCTTTGTCCTCTGTCAATGAAAGCTGACTCTGTTGCTTGCTTTTGTCCTAACAAGTGACACGATGATATTGAGAAATTTCAGTCTGTACGGAGAAGTCATGCATGTGCAGGAGAAAACAGCTTTGTAGGTGGCAAGTGTACCTGTTAGCTTGGTACATTAAACCAGATGTAGATTCTAGCTGGAAAAACAGCTCAGGAGATTTTGACTAAGCTCTTACCAAGTGAGGCTGCAGCTTCAACTCACCACTGTGTTTTCTTATTTACCCCTCCAGTGAAACTGGTATTTGTATTCAGCAAATATCAGCACTTGCTAAGATCAAAAAGCAGGCTCGCCCATCCCCAACAGTGTCTTGAACATGTCTGTATTTGCATGGTATTAATAGTTAATAGTTGTTTTAATTATTAATTTATATTATTTAATAACTGCTCGCAGCATTATTAAGGTACCATCAGACTGGTAAATGATGTGAGAAGAGGCTAACACATATATTCTGAATCTAGCGGGTGGATAATGTGTGGTGGATAGATACAGATACAGGGGGCTGGTTTTATTTGTAGGAGTTCTGGAGGATTCTGCACAGGTGAACAGCTGGACAACCCCCTCTGTTAGAAGTACCTCTGTTAGTCTACATGTGAACTGTTCCGTAGCCTTACTATATTCAGGCATGAAGGAGTGTGTTTTGGCTTTTTTTAACTTGGAAAATCAGAATCTTGTCATGTAACTAACAACTTCAGTGGATGAATCTTACAATGCAAAACACATGCAAAAAGAAACGATGTGATTTCATTTATATCTGTGAGTGCTTAAGTTAAGATGGTGATATAAAAACAGTAATAACCTATAGATCACTTAACCTTCATCTACTGAAGCGATCAGTAAAAAAACCTCATATGAAACATGAATGGATCAAAGATCCCTTTCAGCCTCATGATTACTGAGATTTTAAACTAGATCTTCATGTGCTTCAGAGTACTATCTCAAAATGAACATTCACCAGTTTTCACTGTCCTTTTCTCACAATACTAAGCTCTTCCCACAATTAAATAATTGAAAGAGAACCCAAAAAGAAGATTCCAGAGAACTGGTGTCTGAACCATTTTATTTCTCTGTTCTGTATCTATTCATCAGTCTGGTAGCTCTCCTTTCTCTTTCAGAGAGATAAAGAATGTATGTGGCAACTTCTGAATAACCGACAAAATCCTCTAAAGTGCTGTTTCTTAGAGGTGATATAAGATTGGCTTTCAGAAATGCTCCAAAATCAAATGTTTATCCTAACAGCTACCGTATGAATCCTAGCCCTGTTGCTCCTACCTTGTAAAGAGTATCTGCTGCTAAAGTACTGTTAGTATGGGAAATCCTCTAAACTTTTGTTCTTATGGGATTTATTTAGATCCTAATCTGTCTGTAAGCTGAATGAAATGCTGTGAATTTAACTGTCTCCTGCCACTTTAGTTTATAATAAGTATTAACAGAAACACTCATTAAATTATTTTATATTTCATCAATTGAATTAATAAGTGAAGTAAACTGAACACCCACAATAAATAGTTGGTGCAGTCACTCAATCTATAGGACTGAAGAGATGATCAGAATTTCAGTTCTGCAGGCTGACATTTTATCTCCACTAGATGTCAGTCTGTGGATGGACCTTGAGAGGTCTGAGCCCAAGTCCATAGTTGAAAATGTGTTCAGTGTCACACCCCCCACTGCCAGTCACTAGCAGTAACCCCAAATAGCAGATACTCTGAGTCACAATATTGGGTTGTTGGCTTTTTTTTTTTTTTTGTTCCTTGCTCTTCTAGCCCTTATCTTTTCCCTCCGGCAAATTTCTCAGCACTGACAACGTGCACTGATGCTGATAAATGGGAGCAGTGCTGTGTAGTGCAGGATTCCCCATGGGCATTTCCCTTCACTCATCCATTCATGAAGGGCCAGACGTGACACATACACTGTTGAGGAGTACCTCGCTTGCAAGTTCCTCAAAAATATTTGAGTGCATGCCTTTAATCGCTGACAGTGGCCAGGTGCTGAGAAAGTTTTTGTTTATTTCTATTCTGTAAGAGATGTATTTATTATTGTTTTCTGTGAAGAAAATCTATTTTCAGAAAGTATTGTGACCACTCCAACAGTATCTTTACAGGACAACCAAAAGCAGTAGACTGGCTGCAGGTTCAGCAGGCGAATTCATTTTCTCAAGCAGCAGAATCAGAATCGTATTTCCAGGATTGCTCACAGGACTTCTGGAGGTGCTCTGCGTGGATGCTGATGGCTTCTGCAGCCTCTACGAGGTAAGTGTCTCACATGCAGCTCTGCAAGCATACTGTGACCCCAGCACATTGGGTTAATGCTCCTGTGTTACTGCCCACATAGGCTGTGATTCTGGGTGAGCTATCTGCCTGAGAAACACGGGTGCTCTGGGAATGCACAAAAACCTGGAGAGCTCAGGGTTGGATGTAAGAGCATAGGAGAGATTCAAGTGCATGTACTTTGTAGCTACTTACTGCATGCTCAGCTGTCTGGGCTGCTGAAGTCCACAAAAACTGTTGCTGCTATCAAAACACAGGAAAAGCCAAGAATTTCATGAGAGATGAGATCCAGTCACATATATACATAGGAAATCCGTATTATATGGCACAGTTCTCAAACTTAGCACTGCTCTTGGCAGTATTTTCACACAGGAGTTGAGAACTTAAAATAACACTGGATAGCTGAAAGGGTCACAAGAGGAAAATAGTAACTGCACGGTTCACCTTCACAGAGAAGAATCCTTCTTTCCTGCAAAACCTTAAACAAAATGCTTGCAACTTGCATCAGATACTATGCCTCTGTGCAGCCACGTCCACCCCCAGGCATGCCCTTTTGTAAACATACAGCTTCCGGTCACCTTCCCCACATCCATCTGCTCGTTTCTCATGATCAGTGCCAATGACAGCCTCCCCTGCAGAGAGAGAGGTCCTTTCCTGCTTTGCGTACTGCCTGGAATATCCAGGAAAGGATGGCAGGACAGGCACTAAACTGTGGGAATTGATTTTATTTTATTTTTTTCCTGAAACCCTGGGAGACTATTTATCCATGAGAATAAATTGCTGAACAGAAGGATGCACCACCCTAGCCGTAATTTTTGCTTTGCTTGCTCCTTGTTGGCATAAGAATTGCTTCTTGCCACCACTAAATCAAAATGGACTGGACGGAGGAGGTTGTGCAGCAGATGAGAGAGCCAGGAGGAGGGATAAAGGAGGTGAGAGGACCTCCTTAGCAGCTAGCATTTGCCATCAAGCAGACAAAGATATTTTCAGCTTAGTGCAGGAGAGGCCGCAGCTGTGCAATGTGTGGAATGTGACCTGATGGGAAGGTGTGGGCAGAGCAGCGGGAAGCAGACTGGGGTGGAAAGGGGGAAAGGGAGCAGGTGGCACAGCAGAATTGGATTTTCTTCCATCTTCTGAGGGAGCTGTTGCCAAAGAGAAAGCTAAAGGCAAATAAAGAAAAAAAAATTATTCTTCCCTGTGTGTTTCCTGATTGATAACTTTGTTTAACATCAGGCTGATGGAGAACTTCAGAGGTGATGATCCAGGGCTGGACCCAGGCTGACACATACTCTGTTGGTGTGCATGACAATCTATGTCCCTACAGAAAATCGCAGGATTCTGTTAAGTTAGAGTACATGGAGTCTCCTTTCACTTAGCACCAACCCTCCTGCAATTTAGCTGTGTTATTTGCTGGATCAAACCAAAATGAAGTCAAATTGTACATCACATAAATCAGCTGGTCCATGAATGAGGTAAAAATTCCTCAGGTTGTCACAGAACTATATTTTGGTTAACAGATATCCTAAGCAGCATCTCTCTATTCTTGTTGAATAGTGCAAGAATTTGTCCTCCCATATGCTTGTACAGTTGCCTACCAAGATGATGACTATGCTAATCCTGATGAAAACACTCCATGCAGATATGATATAAAAACTTTGTGAAGATAAGTGTTGCTTTGGAAGCTGGACTGTGTGAAACAAATGAGAAGAACATATTTGCAGTGACTCAAAGTCCAAGAACTGTAACAGAAGGTAAAATTCATTCCTATTAACACCATTCATTTTCATAACAAATGCCAAGTGTTTTGAACACCTCTAGGATGCGGCAGGCTTTTTTTCTTTCTCTCTCTTATTCATGAAGAATTAAATAGATTTGTGCTATTATATAACAAATGAGTGACACATATATCTCAACATCAAATGGAGTCACTCCTTCATGGCCATCGTACATATGTGCAATATCTCATCTGAGGACAAATAAACTCTTGAGTTTTTGGTTTGGGATTAAGACAATCTGTAGAATCTATTTCATATAGACTCTTCATTGCTTTTAAATACTCCCCAAAAAACATAAAAGCTGTTTTTGTTCCACCCCTGGTTGTTAAGATATTTCCATCCACTATTAGGCGGGCTTCTAGTCATCTTAATGTTCAAAAGTCCTAAGCTGATTTCCATAATTTGCCTCATATAAGTGGGAAACTGAGGTTCTAGATGTGGGAATGTTCCATGGCACTGCATGATGAATCTGCAGTGGAATTCACTGCTCAGCAATGAAGACTAATCAAAAGCATTTTCCTAAGTGCATCAATCAGTTTCACTGGATCCTATTAAATACTGGACCGAAAATAAAAGCTTTGGTCTACAGCTTCAAAGCTCTGTGGCCAAATACATACTTAATCTAATACAGGCCCAAATAAGAGACAGAAAACTAAGGTTTGTACCGGAAAGAAAACATGCTGAGAGACTTGTTTCCTTAGTGTAAAGTAACTTTTTCCAGAGCCTACATTTTATTTTCTCATGGAAGTACCTTCAATAAAAAAAGGTCAAGCTAAGATACACGTTCTGATCAAAATGAATGACCATCTCTCAGCATTTGAGACATGAGGATTCAAAGCCCGTGACCCGCTTTGTTGTGACCATCCTGCAGAGCTACCATTTGTCGAACCAGGGTAACTGTCTCCCTCCAGAGTCTCAGCTGTGACGGTTCATTCTCTGTCCAGCTTCAAACGTTAGTGCCTCAAAAGACAGTTCTACAACATACAGAATTCTTAAAACTAGGACTTGCATTATTTTGTTCTCAGGTAAAACAGCCAGCTTTGGGGGGATTGTTTTAATTCTGGTAGTTGTCTAAATGTGCGCTAAGGCAAACTAACATTGTTTAGATAATAAACTCTTTCAGGGTAAGACTGAATTTTTCCTGGATCTGTCTGACTTCACAGAATCGGCCACAGTACAGGCCTATTCTGTAAAATAGCTGCTAGACACCTTCCTAATAAAAACAAATAGAAAACAATGGAAAGATCTTAAACAATTACTTTGGTCTCCTTTTTCTCAATTCAGTAGTTCAGAACTAAACTTAAAAGACCACCAATCAGTTTTGGGCCCAGGCACTGAAAGTAAGTGAAATATTATGTCACTTAGCTGTTAGAGGCTACAAATTAATTTTTAAAAATTCAAGTGTGAAACACTGTCTGTAGTAAAGGTGAGTTCAAGAAATAACATCTGTGAGTAATCTTATAAAAATTACTATATTACTGAATTGACATCCCTGAGACCCTGCAAAATTTCTTCTTGGGAGTCCTAACTCAAGGTATTGCATAGCCTGTTTAAAAAGTAGGTTACATCATGGTGTTGCTGGTGATTTAAAGCATGGAAAGACTGAAAGGAGGAAATTGAAATCTGCCGTGGCTATTAAATGCAGAAAAAAAAAAGCCTCCAGAGAGATCAAAAACATAGACAAAACTATTTTCACATGGATGCACAAGCAACGATCAATAATATTGATTGTGGAAGCACTTGACAAATCAGGCAATCTGAACTCTTGTTAGAGAATTTCCCCATCTTGATGTTTTGGACTCTGATGGTCTAGTCGGTACTCTCAGTTATTTGAACTGCAACACTCTGCAGTGTAATTCATCAATCACTATACTATATAATTATATATATATTATATATGCTATATACAGCTACTATACCTGTACACTTACTGGAGCAAAAGCTGGTTAACTTTCACATTAGAACATCAAATGTCACTGAAAAAGAATCCCTGAACAGAAATGTTCATAAGGGGTGAACAAAAAATCATTACTTGCAAGATTTATGTATTGTAAAAGACAGGCAAAATGGCACGTGAAAGGCAATGATGGTGAATACAACTGGACTGCTGGACAAAATATGCCCCTTCCCTAATAGTGTAGACTCATAAAATCACCAGGGTTGGAAAAGATCTCCCAGATCATCCAGTCCAACCATACACCTATCACCAGTGTCTCCCCACTAAACCATGTCCCTCAGCACAGCTTCTAAACATTTAACACCTCCAGAGACGGCAACTCAACCACCTCCTTGGTCATCCCGTTCCAATGCCTGACTGTTCTTTCTGAAAAGAGATTTTTCTTAATGTCCAATTGGAATCTCCCCTGGTGTGACTTGAGGCCATTCCCTGTAATCCTATTGCTGATTACACGGGAGAAGAGACTGATCCCCACCTTGCCACAATCTCCTTCCATGTAGGAGAATAAGGTTTTCCCTGAGCCTCCTGTTCTGGTGAATCTCTGGTGAATTAAGTTTGGCTCTTGTCTAGTGAGGCCTTCTGTAAATACGTTAACCTTTTGTATGTACACATAAAACATAAAGTATCATCTATTTGGACCATTCAGAAGCAGGCAGCTGTGAAACTAGACGGGAGGAAAACATTTGGGAAACATTTCTGTGTTTCAGGCTGCGTACAGAGCCACAAGATGGTCCTGAGGACCCCTGTGGGCCCACGAAAGAAAGCTGAATGGGAAGATACGCCTCCAGCTAGCTTGTCAACGGTATTTCTGAGGAAAAAGTGATGTTCTGGGAAGTACGGCCCAGACTAACTACTTTGCCCCTTGGCCAGCCCAACAGCAGTCCCGCCACAGGTAGAAAGCACGAAACTGAAGGAAACACAGTACACCCCTTCAGCAACACGGACCCGTGCCGCCCCGTGTGCAGCGGAACGCGCCGCGCAGCCTCCGGCCCGCACGGCCCGCTGCCGGGGCCGGGCCGCCGCCATTTCCGCGCGGCGGGGGCGGAGCTGGGCCGCGCCGGGGCACGCCATGGCGGCGGCGGCGGCGACAGCGGGAGAGATGGCTGAGGCGGCGGCGCGGCTGAGGCGACTCATGGCGGCAGAGCCCTCGACCCGCCTGGAGAGCGTGCGGGCACTGACGGGCCTGTTCCGGCAGGCGCAGCCCAGGTAGCGTGGAGGAGGGTCCGCCTGCGGCCACGTGCGCTGGGGGAGGGAGCTCCGGCCGTGCCGCCGGGCCTGGGTGTTCCCCGCGGCTCCGAGCGACGCTTGCTGCCTGCCGCCAGCTCGGTCCTGAGCTCACCTAAGGAGGCCTTGGAAAGCGGCCACCGGTGGCTGAGTGTCACTTATTCTTCTTAAGGCTCTGTCTTCCCTAGGGAGCTGTGACTTGCTTGGGGGAGCCCGGGGGTCATTTGTGGGGCGAGGGCCAGTGGGGTGACCTCGCACGGGTCAGGCAGGCGGCAGCAGTTTGCCCTGCTAGGCAAGAAGTGAGTTCATATGGATGATGTGCACGTGTGGTAATTTCACGCTGTGCTGCTGCAGCCCAAGCAAAGCCTTTGGGATGAGGGTGGTGTGTCGGCTTCCCTGCTGTGCAGCAGAACAAGCATGAGTGAGAGGAAAGGGGGATTAGCTTTAACTTAAAGACACAGAGAACAGAACTGTTACTGAATAAAGCACAGATGTGGAGCATCCCTGTTCTGTAAGGTTGGGGATGGGTGTGTGCAGCACCATGTAACACTGCCGGCTGTAGCAAAATGCTTTGGATATGTAGAGGTTCGCTGTGTCTGCAATGATTTTAGTTTTTCCTGGAAGGTGGGAGGCAGTGTGGGTTGGTGGGAAACTCTTGCTCTGTCCTTGTAACAGTAGCTGAAGACTGTAACATCTAGAAAGTCTGATCTTTCTTCGCATAAAGTTGTATTAACTCCCAGTTCTATGTTGGTTAATTAAACCCACGTTTGGAAGTTTGGAAGGGATATAGTCACAAGAACTCCCTTGTGTGTACAGGAGAAATCTTTCTTTCTTTTTCTCCGGGGATGCTGAAGGACCTGTGCATATGTTAGGCTTACACACTGATGCATCACAGAATCACAGAATTGTAGGGGTTGGAAGGGACCTCTAGAGATCATCCAGTCCAACCCTCTTGCCAAAGCGGCTCCCTTGGTCAGGTTGCACAGGTAGGCGTCCAGGAAGGACTTGAATGTTTCCAGAGGAGACTCCACCACTTCTCTGTGCAGCCTGTGTCAGTGCTCTGTCACCCTCACTGTGAAGAAGTTCCCATGCACCTTTGTATGGAACTTCCTATGCTTCAGTTTGTGGCCATTTCTCCTCATCCTATCACCACACACTGCTGAGAAGAGTTCAACCTCATCCCTTTGCCACCGCTCCGTAGATACTTATGGGTTTTGGTCAGATCCCCCCTGAATCTTCTTTTTTCAAGGCTGAACAGACCCAGGTCTCTCAGCCTTTCCTCATAAGAGAGGTGTTCCACACTGGTGTCTCCATCCCTGACGTTTCTGCAACCAGCTTTATTCTATTCCAAGCGATAATGTACTCCCATGACGATAAAT
Source organism: Oreortyx pictus (assembly GCA_036925125.1). Taxonomy (NCBI): domain Eukaryota; kingdom Metazoa; phylum Chordata; class Aves; order Galliformes; family Odontophoridae; genus Oreortyx; species Oreortyx pictus. Next base: position 117,832,032 of record JAUPFR010000001.1, on the reverse strand, counting down.
ACTTCAGGTCAAGAAATGTGTAAGTTCCTGAAACACAGAGTAGGAGGAGAATCCTGGCAAGCAGCATGAGTTTTGAAGGTCTGGTCTTTTGAACAGAGTTGCTTTAATATTTTTAAATCTGTGTTCAGTAGAATGTCGTCTTGTGTGGTTTCTTTTATTTTTTAACAGTCAAGCAGTTAGGTCATACAAGGAGTAACAGTAATCTTTCTTACAGCATGGATAAGTGAGTTCTAACATGTTATTTTGACTTAACAAGAGATTGTTCATGTTTGAAGGCTGGGCTGCTGTACCCTTTGCTTCTGCTTCTTTTGGTGTTCCTGCAGTATGTTATACTTGATGCTGAAAACAACTACAAGTGGCAGCAGCAAATTGTGAAGGTCTGTCTTAAGGAATAAAATGCAGGAAACAGAAGTTTCAGAAGTTTCCACAGAGCATTCTGAGTGAATTTCAAGGCTTGTTTACCACAAAAGGTATCTTTTCGCATAGAAGCTACTGAAGGGACTCATTGCTAATTTTGTGTGTTAATACTTAAACTTTAGGAAAAGTTTATGGAAGGGAAATATTTTCAAAAGTACATTTTAAATATTTGTAGTTGCTGTTTATATCTTTATGTAAATCTCTGACAAGAAAGAGGAATATTAAAAAAACAATGATGGAAAGGGCTGCTGTATAACAGTTATCTGAAATCATTCTTGACTGATTCTTTAATGTTGGCTAAATGTTTCCTGCTATCCTCACTAGTTTGAGAATTGAGTTTTATATCCAGAGAGACGACTTTAATTAAAATGTCTTTGTAGCACATGCTCAAATTACAGTGATCTATAAAAATTTAAGTGCAAGAGTCATATTTAAATTTTCTCTAAACATTACCTACTTTACTGAACAGCCTTTAAATCATTACTTCTTTGTTCAGGAGAACTTTTTTTTTTGTGCATATATTTGGATTTTTGAGGGAGTACAGGTAATACTATATCATCTTGTTTGACCAAGAACTTCTGATGCTTTCTAGAAAGAGGGTTATGTGTGAACACAGTGTTAAGTACCATTGTATCTTACTTCCTCACAAGATGTTTCTCAATCTTATATCTAATAACTTAGAACATAACTGTTTGATTTTAAATATGCTACGTGTCTGCTTAAGCTTCAGGGAAGTTGCATCTGCATTTCCCTTTACTACTTTACTCTAGTTAGAAGTATTGCATGAATTAATCTGTGGTGTTGTACAGGAATGTTAAATAAACACTCTCTGGCATGGCTTCTTTTCTTAGCATGTTCTATCAAAATTGAGTTATCAATGGTTTTAATGCATTGCCCTCACCTTGAACATAAAATCAGGAGAGTGCATGTGAAGAGCTGTACTTGGGAAATGTTGTGCGTGTCTGTGTGACAGATCTGCAGATGTGCATGTTGGTCCTGGGAATGTCATGAATGGAAGTGCTGGGCACAGTACAGAATCCTTTTTTCTGTCAATCTGCATTACTGTTCCTGTGTTTAGGATGTTGTACTGTTTTTTTCCTATGTCTAAATAGTGTTGTAGCACTTAGTGTACTGGGGTATTTGTCTGATGAATTAGGCAGAGTGGACTGTCCGAGACGATTAGCTCTGGCATAGGTGTGTTCTCTCCCACAGTGAGAGATCATGGTGTGCTCATTTTGCAACTGAGAAGCCCCCAAGATGAGGAGTGAGCTGCTGGGAGCTGCCAGTAGCCCCCAGCCCTCAGGAGGGGGAGGGAAAAGGTTTGAGGAGATGTGGATGGTGCCAGGACCAGCAGTGTGATCCCCGCAGGTACAAAGGCGGCCCCAGTGAGTGTGAGTGACCAGAGCAGGGCATGGCAGGATGGGATGCGTTGTTTTGGGAGCAGCAGGAATCAGCATTCTCCTGAAATGAAGAAGACGACCATCCACTACAGTGGTCAGGTTAAGCAGGAAGCCAGAGTGGGGGCCCACACCTTCCTCATCTGATGTGTGCACTCAGAGTGCCTGAGGACTGAATGAGCTGCCGAGACCTTCAGTTGTGGAATGTTATGGAAGGGCCTGAGGTCAGAGGAGGGTTGTCATGGGTGCAAGTGTCCCTGGGTCAATTAACTTTTTGAACAAGTGGCCAGGTTGCATGAAGTAGTCAGCAGGCTGCACAGAATCCAGGAATTGGAGAGGCAGATTGACAGATGGTGTTCTGCAGTGACACAGGCAGACCAACAGCCCTGCCATAAGTCCATGCAAGGAGAAGAAGCTAAGCAAGTAAGTCTTGAGAAGACAAAGCACAATAACACAAAAGAAGGAGGAGTCTGGACCCTTGTCTCTGCTTGGAGCAGAAGGAAGTGTTTCCCCTTTGCCCCCAAAGTGCCCCAAAGCATCAGATACAGGGCCCTGGGGCTGGAAAGAGGAGAGGTTGTGGTTAGCAGTCAGGACTCAGGAAGGGACAGCCACATAAATTTGGTCCAGCCAAGCGTGTTAGAGCCAGTGTTACCAAAAGGAAGGCAAAGGATGTTAACAGCTGGAAACACCACAGCTTAGGGCTACAAACTTTTTAGTAGAAATAGGCAAGGAAAGAGACATGAGGGAGTTGCCCTCAATGTTAAAAAAAATGGGTGGATAGACTGTGAGGAGCTGCCTCTGAGAAACAGCCATCAACAGGTTGGGAGCTTGTGAGTTAAAATACTTTGAGGCTTTGAGGCACCTGTTTGCCACCAAGCTGAGTGGTGCCATTGATAAAACAGAAGGAAGGGATGCCAACTTGGTGGGCTTGAAAATTGGGCCTAGTGAGATTCAACAAGACCTGCTACAAGGTGCTGTACTTGAGTCAGGGCAATACCAGACAGAAGTACAGATTGGAAGAAGGCTTCATTGAGGGTAGACCTGCAGGGAAGAACTTGAGGGTTCTGGTGGATGAAAAGCTTGATATGACCCAACAGTGTGCTCTCGTAGCTTTGGAAGACCAACAGTATCCTGGTCTGCATCAAAAGGGGAGTGGCCAGCAGAGCAAGAGAAGTGATTGTTCCACTCTCCTCTGAGGTCCCATCTGGAGTACTGCGAGCTAGGGGCTCAGGCTTGAACAATAAAGATATTGAGCTGTTGGAGTGGGTCCAGAAGAGGGCCGTGAAGATGATCAGAGAGTTGGAGCATTTCTCCTACTAAGACAGGCTGAGGGAGCTGGGCTTCTTCAGCCTGAAGAAGAGGTGGCTCTCTTCTTCAGGCTGGTGGATTTCACTGTAGCCTTTCAGAACATAAAGGGAGCTTATGAACTGGAGGGAGGCTGACTTTTTTACACAACTGGATAGTGATAGGACAGAGAGGAATGGCTTTGAACTAAAAAAGGGGGAAATTAGGTTAGATGCAAGGAGGGAACTCACTACTTTGATGGCTTGAGGCAGTGGAACCTGTGTATGCCCTATCACTAGAGGTGTTCAAGGCCAGGTTGGTTTGGGCTAATACATGTATTAGAATGTATGTAGTAGCTTTTTGTTTATTTGTTTATTATTTAAAAGTTCCGAGGAAGTACAGGAAAGTCTTTTCTTTCCTGAAAACGCTGGTGGGATGATTGTATGCATATATTTTGTGCTTTCTGCTCAAGGGGTCTTATATGCTAAGGACAGTTACAGATTGTTGCAGATACATCTTAAGGATTATAGTAAGTGTAACTGACCTAATATGAGTCTTCTTATTAACTGAGCATTTTTTTACGACTCATCACTAATTTCTTTATCTCAGAGAAATGGCAGAAGAAAGTCTATTTCGGGATCTTCTGGAAATCCTGATGGGAGCCTCAAATGAAATTGAACAGGCCTGTAAAGATTCCTCTGAACTTCTGGATTTAGACACCTGTCTGGTGCTCATAGCAGAATGTTTCAGATGTCTGAGGAATGCCTGTGTTCAGTGTGCCAAGAATCAACATGTCATGAGGTACGGTTTTGATCCATTTTAACTCAAACAAAATGATAATCTTCTGATGTTTGTTTTTTTTAATAGAGATTCTTATTTTACAGTGCTGTGTTAGTTGATTTATTAACTGGTATTTCCTTTTTAATTCAATCACTTGAAATGAAGTATGCAAGTAACAAAAATAGCCGACCTGTTTGTAGGTCAGAGCTTGGGGCATTGATGAGTGGCAGAAGGAAGTTGTAGTTTGTTCTTATTATGGGTTGATTATGAATATGATACAAGCCTTTAGTAAGTTTGACTGTGGAGCTAGACTTTTTCTTTTCCTTTCTTTTTTTATAATGTAACGAATAAGTAAGCAGCCTTAATTATCAGTTGCAAGATTAGTATTTTTTTCCTTTAAGTACATATTAGATCTGTTCAGCACTCTTGGGAGAGTACAGTATCTAGATAGTATATATAGATATATTTAGTATAGTGTGTTTCAACCCTGGTATGTGTATTGAATCAGGCTCATTAAGTTGTTTAGGCTCTCTTTTTAACCTGTATCTGTTGTAACATTGAAGAGATGCTTGGGACACAGCTAGCAGTCATACCTGAAAACCTGGTAGTCTACCCACTGCTTAAAAGTAACTTGAAATCCAGCCAAGCCAAACAAAAACCCTTAACTGAAAACCAGATCTGTTTCAAAGTTGTTAATTTATAAATAATTGAAATACAATCTTAAAATTTCTTGAGACTTCTCAAACTTTATGGAACTAAATAAAATAGAGCATGGAACAAAGTTCAGCTCCTGTGCTGGGGTAGAGTTTTTGTTCATAGCACAAAAGTTGCAGGGTTTTTTGCAGAAATCATTGGTTTTAGAATAATTTAAATCTAAGTTCAGGCTCCTAAAAGTTCTTTTCCTCCAATAGGTGCTTTGAGCTATCTTTATACTGATCATGAGTTCATGTTGATTTTTAAACAGTTACAAATGCATGACTTATTTAGGAATTAAATGTCCTGAGTGATAAAAAGCTGTGAGAAGAAGAAAAGTTATGTGCCTTTGATTTTTGAAATGTTAAATATTTAGATACTTAAAAAATATATATATACTTTTTTTTTTTTGACCAAAACCCAAACTGTTCCTTTGTAGGAAAGAATGCAATGATTGTAAACACGTGGGTTGTTTAATAACTTTGGAGCTACTGGAGAATATGAAAAGTTGTTCTTTCCAGCTTCTCTGTTTTGCATGTCATGTAGAAATTTGGAATCAGAGCAAATGGGAAACTTTTAATAGATTATATATGTCTGTGTATTATCTATTTATAATTGCATCTTTGCTTTCTTTTCTGTATTAGAACATAATCAGGAAGAGAATGTGTTTGTCTGACAAACATCTGTAGAAGACAAATAATTCTTCAGTGTTCATCTGTAATGATATGATAGTTTTGCAGTAACTTGTGCTTGGGTGCAGAGGTTTAACAGAAGTGGTATTCTGAAGTTTCAGCCACTCCATCTTAGCTGATCTCTTCTCGAACAGCTAAACTACTGAAGTATACATGAGTATAAACTTCATATGTTTATGATGTATTCTTTGACTTATTGGGTTTTGGTTTGGTTTTGTTCTTTGACCCCTGTTGCATTCGTGTCCTGGCACATATATTGAGTACCTTGAAGATTGCTGATTTTTGGCTATATAATTATTTTGGTGGTTTTGATGCCAGCTTCACTTCTGATAGACAGTAAATTACTGCACATTTACTGTCACCCTGACGTATTATTAGAACAGGAATGGATGACTGCTTCATCTTCTTTGCTTCCTGCCTAGATTTTTAAATGTTTTCCTGTGGCTTGACCCTGTTGTTTGCTTGATCGTTTTGCATGTATTTAAAAATCAAAGTTCATTGCTAAATAGCATGCACTGATGCTTTCCCTGAATTCTTGAACTCCAAACAAACAAAGTTGTTTAATTTGCAAGGGCAACCTTCTAGATCTTCCTGTTGATATAGAAGAACAGTGGAATTTGGAAAGGAGGTTACTTAGCTCCAAATGTATTGTGTCCAAAATTAGAGCCATTGAAAATAGAAATAGAATCCTGAATTGGAAGGGACCTATGGGTTTCATCATTAAATTGTTAGTATGCAGACTAAGGAAATCCAAAGTACATCAGTAGCTTCAAATTTTCTAATGATTTGAGCATCTTTTGAAGGTTCAGTTGGGAAAATATTGCATTGTTCCATAGAGGAGATATGGTGGCATGAGAACATAGGTGACAGGTTTTTGCTTGAATTATCTTAAAATGTACCCTTGCTTTTTCTTCCATCACAGAATGAGCTCAAGTTTCCATGAGTTAGCAGATCTGGCCAATTGTGACTTTTGATCATTGGCAGCTCTTTGTCCAGTTGAATGTTCTAGTTGTCCATAAGTACAGTGCAATCTCAAAATAAATCAATAAACATTTTGATTGTGTTTGTTTTCTATTCTTTAAGAGTTATTATTTAACTATGGCATCTCTTTAACTACTTGTTAAATTGGTTATAGAGCTGTAATCGCACAATCTGGTTGTGGTGGATTTGAAAGCAATTTGCAGTTTGAGCCTTTCCTCTATCAGTTATTATTAGAACATCTCTAAGTGAGAGAGAGTATGTAAATCAGGTTGCTTGCTGGTCCCACAAAGCAACCAGTGAATGTATATTTAGTAGATTTTCTTGAAAGTTGCTATTATGACAATGTAAAAACTCTTTTTTTTCTAGATATTCCTGCTCTGATGTCTGCTTAGCATTTGCAAGACATAAAGAAGTGTTAAGAACTGGGAAAGGGTGCAAAGATGCTGTCTTAAAGCACACAAGATGTTGAACATCACACTGTTGAACTCTGAACCAAGATGTACACCTGTTCTTTTTCCTTCTAATGGCAGTAGTATGGCTATTGTTAGTCAGACACAGTAGGAAAAACAACTTTTTATTTTAGGTTTTCTGAAAACATTATAGGCTTGTTATTAACTGAAGTGAAAAGGCTTTTAGCTTTATTTGTTTGTATTTCATGCAAAGTATTTATTTTTTCCTCAATTTCATAATAGAAACTTGGGTCTCATTGCTACATCTGTCCATTTGATCAAATTGCTTGATGGAATGAAGGTCAAGGAAGAACCATTGCTGATTGGTAAGGATGTGTATTTTGTTAAATTTTAGTCTGCACTATATTTTTTACATGGGAAGTCATGTGGCATTATGATGTCTCTTTACTGATACATTTTTTTCATACACAAACTCTGGAATTGCAAAATGCTAATTCTGTTCTCCTTTCTTTCTAACTTTATGTAGGTAGTGAGATAGAAGAGCAAAGGAAAGTCTGCCTAGTTGGTATTTCAAAAGTTGATTAAAAAGTTAAGAATTGTGGGCTTTCTTTTATGATACTTGGAAAGAAAAACTTAGCTTCAAAGGCTTTTTTTTCGTTGCTGCATTTTCTCCCCTGTTCTCTCCTTTTCTTTCCCTTTTTTTCCCCCTTCAGAATATGTTCTGTTATTTTGCTGTCTCTTTATTTGATCTGTGAACATACTGATGAAGAAACGTTCCCTTTATTTTGAATTCATTTGAAATAATTTTTCTAATTCTAATAAACAAATCTTGTTTGTGAGGGTTTTTTTGTTTATTTACTTTTATTTTTTATTATACATTGTTTTTGCTGGTTGGCTAGGGTAATATCTGCCAAGGACTAAGAACTGATTTGAGTACTGTTCACGTGTCCTTAGCAAATGAAGCTTTTTTTTCTTTTTTACTCTTTCATATAGTGAAGGGAAAATCAATCTTGAGTATCCTTCCCGCTTTTGCTAGTTATTACTACTGATTTCTACCAAATTCCTTATAACCAAAAATTAAGGCGTTTTCAGTAATTTTCTTCACATTCTGTCTGTGTGAAACTTGATACAAGGTGTTGGACCCTACTATTTATTGTCTGTGGTTGCAGAGAATAGGGAACAGTTTGTTCCTCTTGCTGCTTATATGTCTTTTAACTTCTTTTACTTGAATTGGGTTTTTAATTGGTTCCTGTTGCTGCTTTTCTGTAATTTTTGTGAAAGCAAATGAAACTACTGCATCGTACTGCTACTTGCCCTCAAACGCTTTCATGAAGCTGGAAAACTTGAGGATACTTCTTTTCCTTTTGATGCATGCTGTATTTGGCTCATAGTGAAGCCTTTCAGGCATGTAAAGATGTTATGCATAAACCGTATTCACTTCTTCATCTACTGCTGGAATCCTTCCAGAGACAGATCAGTGATGCTAGCACAGCTCTTTAGTGTGGGAACACAAAGACTAAACCCTGTGCGTGAGAAAGGGAAGGTTTGATCAGTGGACATTAAGAGAAGGAACAGGAGTGATTCTTTAAGACAAGTCAGATGAGAGACTGAAAAAGTACATGAAAGGCAAGAGTGTCCTGCTTAACAGTTGTGAAGTTGTGACCCTCATTTTAGACCAGTAAGAGAAAAGGAAAAATGTTAGGACCTAGAAAGCTGATCTTGTCCAGCACAAAATTGTCCATATTGTAGGGTCTTTGACAGCAGGAAGTTAGAAAGGCTGTCCTGGAGAATTGGGCCTCCCACCTTCAACTTATTCACAGCATCTGGAGTTGTGTCCTGGTACCACCATTCAGTGGTCCATTGTAGCATCTGAAGTAGAGTTGTGTAAGATGTGCCCATTGCCAAGGGAGACACAAAAACTTGATTAACTACTACAGGCTCTTTTTTCTAGCAGGTTGTTTTAAAATATATATTTTTTTATCAACTGACCAGAAAGTTTTTAACAATATTTCAATGAAAAAAAAAATTGTGGCTGTTGCATCACATGGCCGTTTAGCATAGATTTTATATGACAAAATGGGTTTGAGTTATAACTGAGTTTTGACATATTGATTCAGGACTGTTCATTCATTCGATGCTGTAAATAGTGTATATTGGGAAACATCTGTGATGACAATGACTTAGGTACTCCATTTATATTAGTACAAAATAAATAAATAAATGACAAATGGGTGTTATTAGTTCAGAGAATCACAGAATTGTAGGGGTTGGAAGGTACTTCAAGAGGTCATAGAGTCCAAAGCCCCTGCAGGTTCCCTACAGCAGGTCACACAGGAAAGCATCCAGATGGGTCTTGCATATTTCCAGAGGAGATATTCTCTGCCACAACCTTGCAGAGCACCCTGTTTCAGTGCTCTGTCACTCTCACAGTAAAGAAACTCTTTGTGTTAGTGAGGAAATCCCTGTGTTCTAGTTTCTGCCCATTGCCTCTTGCTCTACTGCTGGGATCGAGCCCAGTCAGCATGGGTTTACCCATGGAAGATCCCGAATGACAAACCTGATTTCTGTGACAAGGTAACCTGCTTAGTGGATGAAGGTAAGGCTGTCGATGTGGTTTACCTGGACTTCAGTAAAGCCTTTGACACTGTCCCCCACAACATTCTTGTGGAGAAGCTGGCTGCCCGTGGGCTGGATGGATGTACGCTCCGCTGAGTGAAACACTGGCTGGATGGCCAGGCCCAAAGAGTTGTGGTCAGTGGGGTTAAATCCAGTTGGTGGCTGGTCACGGGCGGTGTCCCCAAGGGCCTGGTACTTGGGCTGCTTCTATTATTTATTTAACATCTTTATTAACAATCTTGATGAGGGGATCGAGTGCATCCTCAGTAAGTTTACAGATGACACCAAGTTGGGAGGGAGTGTTGATCTGCCTGAGGGGAGAAGGGCACTACAGAGGGACCTGGATAGACTGGATCAATGGGACAAAGTTAACTGTATGAGTTTCAGTAGGGCCAAGTGTTGGGTCCTGCATTTTGGTCACAACAACCCCAAGCAACCCTACAGGCTTGGGGAGGAATGGCTGGAAAGCTGCCTGATGGAAAGGGACCTTGGTGTACCCAGGTGGCCAAGAAGGCCAGTGGCATCTGACTTGTATCAGGAATGGTGTGATGAGCAGGACTAGAGAAATAATCCTACCCCTGTACTTGGCATTGACGAGGCCTCCCCTCGAGTATTGTGTTCAGTTTTGGGCACCTCAGTACAGAAAGGACATTGAGGTGCTGGAGCAGGTCCAAAGAAGGGCAACAAGGCTGGTGGAGGTCTTGGAGAATATGCCCTGTGAGGAGAGACTGAAGGAACTGGGGCTGTTTAGTCCAGGGAAAAGGAGGCTGAGGGGAGACCTTATTGTTATCTTCCAATATCCAGCAGGTTCTTATAGCGAGAGTGGGGTTGGTCTCTTCTCACTGGTGACAGGTGACAGGACAAGGGTTGTGCCACGGTAAGTTTAGGTTGGATATCAGGAAACACTTCTTTATAGAAAGGATGCTTAGGCATGGGAATAGGCTCCCCAGGGAGGTGGTTGAGTCACCATCCATAGATGTGTTTAAGAACTGTTTGGATGTGGTGCTCAGGGACATGATTTAGCAGAGGGTTGTTAGAGTTAGGGTAGTATGGTTAGGTTGTGGTTGGACTTGATGATCTTTAAGTCTTTTCCAACCTGGGTGATTCTGTGATTCTGATTCCTTGTACAGGAGGTGTTCCAGACCCCTAGTAGTATTTGTGGCCCTCTGATGAACTCTTTCTAGGATATCCCTGTCATTTTTGAAGTGAGGAGCCCAGAACTGGACACAGTTCTGAAAGTGGACTCACCAGGGCAGATCAGAGCAGGAGGATCAGTCCCTCGACCTGCTGGCAGTGCTCTTTTTAATTCATTTTGGGATACCGTTGCCCTTCTTAGCTGCGAGGGCACATAGCCAACTCTCAGCCCATCTATTGTCCACCCCGACACCTTCTCTGCAGAGCTCCATGCCAATTGATTTGGTGAACTTTGTTGCAAGTGAAAATTAAGCTAGCACCTAGAGCATGATCTCTTTCCATATAGTCTGCTTCAGAAGTTAGCAAATTAATCTCAGTAGTGGATTATTAGCTGTACTGTGGTAAATTCCTAAACTGAACTTCGAAAGCCCTGTTGAAATGAAAGAAACCCATAAATTTATTGTTATTTATTTGTTAACTTTATTTCTGCTTCATGGTTATGCTCCTTGTATTTGATGTAGGAAATAAGGTTGCAATGAGAAATGTGATATATATT